>PYAF01002354.1:785232-832973 GCA_007407185.1 Glycine tomentella | reverse complement strand
AACAGCTCCAATGCACAACAAAATCGCAGCAAGGGAGCAAGCAAAATGGAAATCACAGCAACGGAGCAAGCAAAATGGAGAGAAACAGTGATAAAAAAAGCAAGCACCATAAATAAAAATAAACGGAAGGGTAGTTTTGACATTTTAAAAAATTATATAGTGTATAAGAAATGGGATATAGTGTATAAAGCAACACTCTAAAACTCTCCACTTAAAAACGACCAGGGGCTTATATCCTATACGGGCTATACCCCACAAGCCCACAATCATAAATACTCCTACAGAAGGAAAAAAGTCCCTAAACCACCATCGAGATATATACAAAAACACAGCATTCATTTCTTGCGCTTACACATATTGAATCAAACATCATTTATTGTATTATGAAAAGTTCATTTCAAAATAAGAATTTATATTCTAGATAGACGTTCTGAAATACTGTAAGAAGTATAGGATACAAATGAGCAAAGGATTCAAATGTCCAAAAACATTTCCCCTAGTGGCTCAAAACTCGCCAATTCCATCCTATATAGGATGATTGCACCACTCATAAAAAGATGATTTCAATGTAACCATCCTTGCCTTCAGCCAAGACCATGAAGTGTGTACTTAATCTGGTCCAACAGTTGCTCTTGACACGGTTGTACCTCCTTGAAAATTACTGCGTTCCTGTGTGACCAAATGGACCATACCTTTCTAGGATCCAAATAGCTCCCCACACTTTTTTCTTCCTATTCCTCCCAACAGAACCCTGATGTTGCAGAGAATGTAATTTTACGGTTATTTTAAAATCAAAATGATGCAATTTTTTCTATAAATTACCAAAATGGATAGATTTTTAAAAAATTATAAATGAATAAATCGTACTTCCAAAGTTGTTTTCAACATGAAAAAATGGTGATTCAAAATGTGGCAATTTTAGAAGCAATTTGTGTCAGTTTTTTAACAGTCTCAATTTTTTTAAAAAACAAAAATTGAAAAAGTGAAATCGTTTTTAGAAGCACGATTTCCTGTTTATGTAATTTTTTTTAATATCTACCCAATTTGATAATTTATGAAAAAAATTGCACTATTTTGGTATAAAAGCTGGAGTTGTACATTAGTACTAAATAAGATCAAACTACAAAAATGCTCAAATTATCTGTCCCAAAATGACTGCCTTTTTAGCCTTTGGAAAAAATTTCAAATTGATTGATATTTTTACTTTTTAATGAGTATTCAAACATGTATTCCAATTTTATCCTTTGATAAGTATTGTCATATTGAAAGACTTAATAATATATTTTTTAAAAGTAAGAAAGAGAACAAAAATATTTTAGTAAAAAATTTCCGTAATAAATATCAATTCACTTGAAAAAATTATTTTAATTTGTGTTAAAAAAAACTTTAAACACCAGTCATTTTGGGATATATATATATATATATATATATTCATAGAAAATAACTAATAAAAGAGAAAACATTTTAAAAAGGAGTTAATCTCTTCATTTCATATTGAATCATGTTAAAACACTATTATTGTGGTCCTGTGGAGTTAATGGAGGCAAAAATAAATAACAGATAATTTCAAACTCATTTATTTGCTTCTTGATTCTGAGAGTTTATGCAAGTTTGCAAGTGGTGCTGTTACGCGCACAAGTAGTGATGAGTATGGTTGAAAATTATTGTAATCGTCAGAAGGTAACACCAATTAAATTTGCTGTACGTCTGATGTTGATATATATTATTTAAGAGCCACAGGTTTTGATTATAAGTACCCGAAAAAGTCATAGCACATAATCTTTTTCCCGTTCATAGTGTGAAATTAAATTGAAGTTTTCTTATGTAATCAATAATCGTGTCATGCGATAACTAGAAAAGAAAGTGAATAAATAATTCTTCTAGTAAATTTTTTCCATTCTAAGGTTACCATTGTAATTTTCTAGCTTTCTTACATTTTTTTGCTTCGCATACTACTTTTTTGTTGAGATCCCTTCTCTGCATTTATGTTGAAGAAAAAACAACTTGATTGGAAACTAAAATTAAAAAATAAAATAAAAATAAAAAATTTATTCAATTCTAACCGCTTTAGATTGGATTAATTAGGTTTAATTGGATTAAATTTTAAATCAAATAAATTGTATGAGGAATTAAAAAAAACAACCTATAATTAAATCAGGTGATCTTTTTCCTCAAAACTAATTCAATTCAATTCCTGTACGAAAAAAAAATCATTGTACCAAAAAATATCAATTCAATTCATTTGGAGAACATATTCCTACAAACAACCTGTGGCTTTAAATCTGATTTAAATATTTTCTCATACATTTAATATAAACAAAAAAATGAATTATTTTTACATCATGATATTAATGCAAAATATTTTTTGATTTTACCGATAAAGAATTTCCATTAATTAATAAACATGATAAAAGGTCATCCTTAGTAAAGTCTTTCCTTCCAATCAAGTTTATTTTATTCAAAAAATTTGAATTTGAGATTTTACTTAATTAAAAGATTTGAACTCAATGTCCCTTATGACATGTGAGTAAAAACAAAAAATATGAATTTGTAAAGATAGTTAAGATAACTTAAATCCTAAAGGGTCTTCCAAAACAGTGTCTTTAGGAAAATAGAAATTTTTATTCAAATATTCAAGTTGGGAATGCACTCAAAATTGCAATTAATGTCATTTTTATGAAAATGTTTCACTTTATTTCTTAGAGTAAATTATAATAGAATCTCCTGAGGTTTTATAATTACACAAGTAACCCTACTTTTTAACCATTGCACTCACGTTCCTTGATGTGAGTGTTAGTGTAAGATTTTGAGAGTGTTTTGAGGGGTGTCATTGTAATGTTTTCAGACATATAAAAGGTATTAGTATAATATTTTCAAACTTAAAAGATTAGCGTATGAAAATTAAAAAAAAAAAATGTGAGGTTATGTGTAATTTGATAAAAGTTCAACAGATATTACTATAGTTTGCTCTATTTCTTAACAAGTATTCCAAAAATATTAGTTAGCATATACCAATTTTGAATATGAGAAATTTTAATACACTTTCAAATACACTATTTTCAATGCATTTTTTTATTGTTTAAATTATTAGAAATCACATATTTTTGTTGATCCTACATTTTATTTAAGAATAAATTACACTAATACCTATATGAAATTTTCTAAAATTACACAAACATCTCTTACCTTTATTTATTCCTACACTAACCCTCCTTAATTATTTAAAAATATACATTGGTGTTCCCTTAATTGTTTAAAAAATATTACATTGAACTTTCCTGTCGATGAAAGGTTAGTATAAATATTAAAAAAATTAAAAATTAAAATAAACATATTTGTGTAATTTTACAAAATTTCAAGAGCAAATTATGTAATTTACTCTCTATTTAATGAATCTCTATCTATTTTGAAATTTTAACTAATAATAAAAAATTGTATTAAAAAAATGTTAAAAAGAATAGCCCATCTCTCTGGATCATTTCTCGTCATTTACCTACAATCACGGGAAGGGAAGAGTGAACATGTGGAGACGACAGTTATGTTGACTCATCATCACAAGATTATATATTTAGAGTATCTAATGTATATACAGCCATTACCTTTACAAATTCACTCTTCCCGTGTGATATAGGATATCTAATATATACAACCAAGTTATACTACTTGACATATTTTTTATTTATTATCTAGGCACTAAATTAAGCAAAATCACAAGTACTCCATGGAGGGAAACCTTCTCCATGTGATCTCAACATGTTCCTTTGTTTTCCTGCTATTTCTAAGCTTCAAACAACATGTTGTGACAAAGGCACAATCCCCAAACTATGTAGGAGATGACTGCCAAAACACCACCCAACAAAAAGCTCTCAGCAGTGCATACCAAACCAACCTTAACAGTGTCCTCTCATGGCTCTCCACAGATGCAGCCACAAGCAAAGGCTACAACCACAACAGCTTTGGCAACAACACCCCTGGAGGAGATGATTCTGCTGTGTATGGCCTCTATGATTGCCGCGGTGACGTGGTTGGATACTTTTGTCAATTCTGTGTCTCCACTGCTTCAAGAGAAGTTCTCCAGCGCTGCCCCAATAGAGTGTCTGCTATTGTGTGGTATGATTTCTGCATCCTGAGGTACTCTAATGAGAACTTCTTTGGGAATGTCACGGTGTATCCATCATGGCACGTGGTTCGATCAAAAAACAGGTCTAGTAAGGAAGAGATTCAAAAGGGTTTGGATTTTATGAGAGGTTTGATCAGAAAAGCAACTGTGGAGACCAATCTGTTGTACTATATGGATGGCTTCAATTTGAGTTCCACTCAGAGAAGGTATGGCTTGGTGCAATGCAGTAGAGATCTCACAAGTGATGGATGCAGAGAGTGTTTGGAGGCAATGTTAGCACAAGTTCCCAAATGTTGTGAACAAAATTTGGGGTGGCAAGTTTTGGCTGCAAGCTGTCTCATAAAGTATGATGATTATATTTTCTACCTTTTTCGAACTCAAGCATCTGATACTCAAACAGGTCACACTTCAATTGCTTTTTCCTTCTCTGATAATAATCACTTTCTTATGCATAGCAATAATTTATAATTTACTTGGATTATTACATGTGTCAATTTGTTGCTTGATTTATTTATTGAATCTGGTTAAATTATATAAAACAAAATGCTGAAACAATTGTTTTATACTATTACAGCCAAAAAAAAGGGTGCTAGTAAGTCAAGAATAATATTGATCATTGGATTAAGTGTGCTGGGGGCAGTAGTTTTACTATGTTTCAGTGTTTATTGCTTCTGGTTCAGGAAAAGATATAGAAGAGGAAGAGGAAAAGGTAATTTCCTGAAACAATACATATATACTAGAATTTTTTTAATATTGTTTATTTCACAAACTCAAAAACTTGTCTTCTTTGCAGATGGGAGGATACCTGATACCATTCATCAATCATCACATCACGATTTTCAAACAGAGGAAACACTAAATGCAGACTTGCCTACAATCCCATTAATCACAATTCTAAAGGGTACTGATAACTTTTCAGAAGCATCTAAGTTAGGGGAAGGTGGATATGGCCCTGTTTACAAGGTATTAGTGATTTGGAATTTAAGTCAGAGATTCTCTACTTTTACCATCTTTCTATATTCTTTAAGCCTTATATTAATTGCAAATTTTTATCAGGGAACTCTACCAGATGGAAGACAAATTGCAGTGAAAAGACTCTCACAAGCTTCTGGTCAAGGCTCAGAGGAGTTCAAGAATGAAGTGATGTTTATAGCCAAATTGCAACATCGAAACCTTGTAAGACTTTTGGCATGCTGCTTGGAAGGAAATGAAAAGATACTTGTATATGAGTACTTGTCGAATGCAAGTCTCGACTTTCACCTATTTGGTATGTTCTTAGTTTTCTTCATTGATTAATGGTCTTGTCTGTGGAGACAAGTCAAATGGTGCTGCTATGAGAATTAAAGTAGTTGGGTGTAGGGTAGAAATTTATCGTATATAGTTAGCACGTAATTAATACCAATTGTGTTGTCCGTATGATATTTATATCTCTCGTTTTCGATCTACAGGTCTTATAATTATTAATTAATAATACCCAATAAATTATGTCACGTATTTTACCTTTGCATAATGTGAAACTAATTTGAAGTTAGTTTATGTAATCAAAAATCGTGTTGTAAGATAACTTCAAGGATAAAAAGTTGGCTATATCTAGAGAAATGAAGGGAATTCTGATACTTTTTTTTCCATTCTAAGGTCAACGCTTACATTTAGTAATTTGCCAGTTTCCTTAAGTCTTTATGCTTCATATGATGCTTTTTGGTTGAGATTTCTTCTGTGTTTATATTGTCAGATGAGAGAAAGAAAAGGCAACTCCATTGGAATCTAAGATTAAGCATTATCAATGGCATAGCAAAAGGTCTTTTATACCTTCATGAGGACTCTAGACTCAAAGTTATTCATAGAGATCTCAAAGCTAGTAACATTCTGTTAGATGATGAAATGAATCCCAAAATATCAGATTTTGGATTAGCAAGGGCATTTGAAAAAGGCCAGAACCAGGCAAATACAAATCGAGTAATGGGCACCTAGTGAGTCCTACTTATACCAAGCATTTCCTTAAAAAATAGGATTCATATAAATGCAATTTTAAGCACTTGGTTGAAAAATGAAAATTATTTGTTATATATTCTTAGTGTAAGAGAATTGACAAAGCTTTATTGATTTCCATCAGTGGATACATGTCTCCAGAATATGCTATGGAAGGATTGTTTTCAGTGAAATCTGATGTATTCAGCTATGGAGTTATTGTTCTAGAAATCATTTGTGGGAAAAAGAACAGTGGTTTCTATCTATCAGAATGTGGTCAAAGTCTTACTTTATATGTGAGTTTTCACTGTTACCTGATCAAAACAATAGAATCAATGTAAACATACACTCATTTTTTTCTTCCCAATCTCCTTTTCAATTTATTTTCTTCCTATATGTCTCCTTTTTCATCACATCATTAATCGCATTGTCACTTTGTCTCTTTTTTTCTTTCTATTTCACATTTGCCACATTATTTAATTATTCAACAGTATTAACTAGTGCTAATCAAAACTGCAATGACTTGCAGGCTTGGAAATTATGGTGTGCAGGAAAATGTTTGGAACTAACGGATCCAGTGCTGGAGGAGTCTTGCATTGAGAGTGAAGTTGTGAAGTGCATACACATTGGTCTGTTGTGCGTTCAAGAAGATGCAGCAGATAGACCAACCATGTCCACTGTTGTTGTAATGCTAGCAAGTGACAAAATGTCCCTTCCAGAACCTAACCAGCCAGCATTTTCAGTCGGAAGAATGACCTTAGAGGATGCATCTACATCAAAAAGTTCCAAGAATCTTTCCATTAATGATGTAACAATCTCTAACATTTTACCAAGGTAGTGGAAAAGGCAATCAGTGTTGTACTATTTTTTTTTTTTTTCTGGTGAAACCCGTATATTGTACTATATCTTGTAACATAATGAAGAGCCTCTGGCAAATCAGTAACATTTTTCAATTTTGGATATATTCTTAAAGGTCACTCCTAAGTGTTGATATAATCTAGATAAATAATTGCCACCAAATACTAAAATACCTTATATAATTAAAATGGGTAATAAAATATTGTTAAAATTTTAACGATATCTTCGTTTACTTTGATTCCACTATTCAATAGAGATCACATTCTATTCATAATTCTATTCATAAGATTAGTTGTTGTTTGCAGTACATTTTTACAATAAAACAACAAAAGAATACAAGGAATGAAATGTAATAATATAAATTTGTAGGTGTAACTATCCGGTGTAGTTGATCATTTATGAAACAAGGATATTTTAATTAGATAAGATTCATTTATCATAAGAATAAATTAGTTACCAATCATTTTCTTGAGATGTATGTGTTACCTTACATGACATATAAAAAGACAAATTTGTTTTAAAAAAAATAAAAATAAAGAGACGAATGACAACTAGCCTGTTCAACCAATTGGATTGGGAATTGTTCATAGAATTGATTAAAGTCGCTCATTAAATCGAATACGTCTTTGACTAATTAATTAATCTGGTTCAACTACTGAACTGATCTGTTGAGTCAGTTGAACGTACTAATATTTATTTATGTTTTTTTTAAAGTGCAAGCTTTAAAAAAATATATAATAAAAATTACACATCCAAGAATCGAACACAAAACTTAAAAATTATGTAGTAGATCAACTTATCATCCGACTATCATCGTTATTTAATTAATAAATTATTTACTAAATTTAAGAGGGGTTCACTTAAGAGTAAGTGTTTAAAATTACTCCACATTGTGTACCTTTATTTTTTTTAGATCTAACGGACCTAAACATTTTATTAAGATGGGTCACATGATGATGCTCGCTGATATAGTCTTTGCCAATTTCCCTCACTCCTTCATATTCCATTTGCAACAGCTGAACAGCAATAAATACTGGCTCACATAAGCTGAAGCAACAGATAGAAGGTGAGAATTGGAATATGGAGAACAATTTGCACTATTTGCATCCTTCCTCTTAATTCTTTCTCTCAGAACAAGTTGAACACAGGGTAAACGACAAGTTCGATGGTCATTACGACAGGGTTATTCATTAAATTAAAAGAGTGAGTGACGTGAATGCAAGAGAAACCAACACTTGCTATTGCAGTCTGCAAATGGCATATGAAGGAGTAAAGGAATTGGGAATTGAAAGACATATCACTAAGCATATCATGACGTGACCCATCTTAATTAAGTGTCGTGGAATTCCAAACAACACCCTCTAGAATTTCTTCAAAATCCTTGCCAGCCAAGGTAACTGGCCTTGCATCCTCAGCAAGCTTCTTCTTGGGCTCTTCAGTAGACACCACTTCCACCAAGGCGAAGACGGATTCCTCCATCTCAATGGCCTTTTTTCCTTTCTAAGGACTTATCAATATTTGCCTTCTTTCTTGATTCAGCCAACGACTTCTTTTTGGCCTTAGCCAATGCGGCTTCTTCCTTTTTCCACAGACAAGGTGAAGTAGGTTTTCGTTGGGATATGATTGAGGTAGTGGAGGAAGAGATTAAAGTGTAAGGGCTAGTGAAGGTGAGGGTTGAGGGGTAGTTGGAGTCTCAAGAATCTCAACTTCAGACTCTTGATCCTTGGGTGAAGATAAAGTTTGAGGGCAAGGCATTTGATATAGGAGAATGCCTTCCTACTAAACAAGTCTTAGACAAAAAATATTAAATGAAGCCTTAATTTTATTCTTTGATGATGTATCAGATCATAAGATATCCCTGCTTCCATCTAGAACTACAGACACGGATTCCTGAAGCATGATCTGATATCGCATAAGACATAGCTTTTAACCTTTGTATTTATTTACATCTAATCAAAATAATTAAGGATTTTAATTCGTCTTAAGACACAAATGTCTTTTTACTTAAAACTAGTGTAATTTACTCAAGTATTTAAGTTGTAATGATATCTACTAAATTAAAATAAAATTTGTTCAATTTAATCAATAGAATTTATGTGTATTTTATTTATAGACAAGGAGAAATTCATACCAGGCTTTTAACAAGGAAGTGATACATGAATAATCAAATACACACCCAAATGAGTGAGATCCAAAGGTTTTGCAGTCATAGGACAACTGTATAGTTAAGGATTACTTAAAGAAATTAATTAACACTACATATACTAACAAGACACATGTATATTTTGGAAGACCATCTAATATGAACTTGTCAAGGTCCAGTTATTTCAAATATCCTTCGCAATAAATAGAAGACCCATTGAACAAAGCAGAAGTTAAAAGAAGCAAAAATACTTTTCATAGCTTAATTATAGAGGTGCATTCTAAAGAAGATTTAGCTAAATCAAATCTCAATCCAAGAATTGTCTCATGTCTACAATTTGAAGATTATTTCAAAAAACTTGAAGATAAAAATTTGGACAAAAAAATTAGCCCAACATTGAACACTTAAGATGCACCATTTGTGGGTTGAAGTTTATTTGGGTGGATTACCTAGCTTTGTAGTTGAATACTTAATTAAGCCCATTTTTTTTTTTAATGTTTTGTTCTTATTTTTTGGGATAAGTTCAAATGTTTTTTCATCTTTTCTAGGTCAAATTTTAGTATTTTTGAGTTTCCGAAGCAATTATGATGGTTAATAGAACTTAATAATCATTGTGATGGTTAGTGGGAAGTAATTGCATAGGGGGAAACTTAGTGGAAAATAAATACTTAGTGGAAAGTTAATGCTTAGTGGGACTATTAGTGAAAATTTACTTCTTTGGTTTTAAAGGTTACCTAGCATAGCCAATTTCTCTATTGTGATTTCCCTTTGTTCTTGGGTTTAAAAATTTTATAGTATTGGTTCTATCGACAAGTCACGGTTAGGGTCACACTTATCTTGATAACTTTGGTTCTACCAACTAGTTAATGTCAAGTTCTTCTTTTTATCATTAACTTGTATTTGAAACAATCCATAACTATATTCATATCACCATCACTTGAGAACTGTATAGTTCAACATGTTTTTCAACCTAAGCACGCTCTGAAAATTAGATGCATAATGTATTTCAACATTAATGTTTTAAAAAGTGAGAGAGAAAAATAAGAAGTGAAACACTACTTTTTAACAAAATAAATTCTAATTTCTATATGAATACCCTAATTGCTATATATATGTAACCGATTTCTCACGTCAATACAATATTTACATGTAGCCTAACTAGCATATCAAATAAAGGGTGTGTTTAATTTCGTTTGACAATTTCAAATGTTTGTTCACGCATTTTAAAGTGATAAACAGAGAAGTAAATATACTACTGAATTTGGAGGGGGAAAAACATAGATTATGTTTAACCCAACATTTTTTCAAAGCACACCCAAAGTCACTCACCCCACCCCGAACCCTAATCAAAAGGACTTCCCACATTGTTGAAATTAAGTGTCACTAATATCCGGGGGGCAACCTAAAGGTACTTCAGAATGGGTTCCTACCATGCATTTGGACTTGTGAAGAGACAATGACATAATCAATGTCACGTTGTTGGCGCTAATTGAACAAAACAATGCAAGAAAAGACGACCATACACTCTGGCTTAGTCACCAACAAATAGAGAATGACGAAAAAGATCATGCTCTGGCAACCTTTCTTTTCTTTTTTAATTCAAAATTTCATTTTACTTGAGAAGTTTATTTAAAAAATACTCACTTTTATAAATATATTCACTCTTATATATGTTTTTTTGTGGGAGACTGAGAACAACTTTTCTTTTAGTGGTTTTTTTCATGTTTGGTAAACTTTGAAAAAACTGAAATCTTTGAAAAAAACTTTCATAATTGCAAATTTTCTAATGATCTTTTCTCTCCAATGTGGTATTCTTCCAGCGCAAATTGTTTTAATTTCCACAATTCCACCTTCTTAATGATTTAGCCGTTTCCAGCATTGGTCGATGATAAATGGTTTATTGAGGGAAAAGTACACATTTCAACATTTGACATTTTGGGTTGCATCTTTCGTCAATCGAGTTGATCTGTGTGGAGACGAATTGATCCGTACATGTCAACTTCATCTAAGATCTGGTAAATTGACATTTATAAGCATACAAAGAGTTCACATATTTACCAAATCTTTGAGGAAGTTGGCACTTAGGGTTGATTTGTCTCTACACGAATCAACTCGACAAAAGACGAAACCCAAAATGTCAAAGGTGGAAATGTGTACTTTTTTCTCAATAAAGCATTTATCATCGACCAATGCTAGAAACAGCTAAATCATTAAGAAGGTAGAATTATGGAAAGCAAAAAAAAAATTCCGCTAGAAGAATGACACATTTGAGAGAAAAGATAACTTGCCAATTTGCAATTGTCAAAGGTTTTTTCAAAGTTCAGCAAACATAAAAGCAAACCCTAGAAGAAATGTGGTTCTCAGCCCCAAAAAAAAACATGTATAGGAGTAACTATATTTATAAAAGTGACTATTTGGTGAACAAACTTTCCAAATAAAATAAAATTTTGAATTAAAAAAGAAAAGAAAGGCTAATGTAGAGGGACCTTGTGTAAAGGTCAGATCTGGGTCAGATCTAATGTAGTGTCGTTTTTCACAGGTTGTGATACAGTTGTGAAGCTCCACGTGATGTCGCTTTGAAGCGGATTTAGCCATCCGACTCGACCGCCACGAGTTGGGTTTGTTGGATTAGATAAGCTTAAGGGTTAGGGATTGGGGTCCAATCACATTCACCTTCCCAACGGTGATTTCATGGAAACGTGGTGTTCAGATTTGGTGGGGTTGGTGCACCCTCCCGGCAACAATTTCATGGTAGCATGGTCTTTGGACATGGTAGGGATGGTGCATCTTGTGGTGAAAGGAATAGGGTTAGGGATTTAGGTGTAAGTGGGTTAAGTGGGAGGGTTTTTTTTTTTTTTTTTTTTTTTTTACATTTCACTTAAAATTAACACCATCATTTAACGGTGATGACTCAGGGGAGAGAAAAGTAATGCATTTTAACAAAGGGGTGCGCATGTAATAAGTCATAAACTCAAGAGAGATAAGTGTAATTTGCTCAATTATTTAAGTTACAATGATATATACTAAATTAAAAATAAAATTTGTTTAATTTAATTAATAGAATTTATGTGTATTTTATTTACATACAAGGAGTAGTTCCTGATAGACTTTCAACATAATAGTCATACATGAATAATCAAATAGACACTTGAATGAGAGGGATCCAAAGATTTTGTAGAAATGAGATGAATGTATAGTTTAGGATGACTTAAAGAAATTAATTAACACTATATATATCAACAAGATGCGTCTATTTTGGATTGTTCATCACTTAAGAACTCTATAGTTAAATGTGTTTTTTTACCTTAAACATGCTTTGAAAAATAGATGCATAGTATATTTCAACATCAATATATTAAAAAGTCAAGAAAAAATGAAAAGTAAAACACTAATTTTTACAACATAATAAATTATAATTTTCATATGAATACCTTAATTGCTATATATGTAACTGATTTCCCAAGTCAATGCTATAAATACATATAACATAACTTGCACTTTACATAAAGTTCATGTTTAATTTGTTGTTTTATGATTTCAAATGTTTGTTAACGCCTTAATTATTTTATGATTTCCCAAGTCAATTTCATGTTTAATTTATTGTATTTGGAAAGTTTGTTTAACAAATACTCTCTCTAGTTTTAAATATAAGTAATAAAAGTATTTTATTTTTATTCTTAAATATAAGTAAATCTTAATTGCTTATGTCTTATTTAATGAAAATATTTTTAAAATATCTTTTATTTAATAAGACTGAAGATTTTTTTATATGTTTAATATAAGTTTCAACGAAAAATAGTTTAGAAAAAAATATTCATTTTTAATTGAAAATAACACGATTTAATTGAATGTGAATTTTTTTCTACTTATAATTGAGAGCTTTCACATCAACAACAGTTGCTATTTTCTTCTTCATTTAGTAACTTAGTTAATTACTAGCTTAACTACGTGTTATAAAAAAAAGCACTATTTAATATACAGTGGGATTTAAGAATCAATAGACAAGAAATAGAAGTTCCCATGAGAGTGTTATTAGTGGTATAATCTTACTCTTTTTTTATTGATTAAATTATATTTAAATTTAAATATGTTTTTAGTTCTCAAAATATAATTTTTTTTGTTTTACTCTTTCAAATTAAAAGTTGTTTTTGTTGTCCATCAAAATTGTAAATTCTTTTTTTAGTCTTTATCCGCTTATGCATAAGTAATTGACATGCGGGGAATATAGAATTCGCAGCTTTTGGCAGCTTTCATTGTCATAATTTGAATTTTAATATAAATTTTAAAGCATGAATGATTAAAGACTGTCACAAATTATATAAAAAATCAAAAATCAGATGCATTTTCTCTCTTCAAAATCAAATCAGATCCACGAGTAAAAAAAACATAGACCATGAGCCACAATTCCTCCTAAACTTTTTTCAATAATTAATTTTATTCGGATAGAGAATTACTAATAAGAATCACACAATTCCTCCTAAGATTCGAGACATTCCTTGACCATAAAAATGTAGCATCACCTCCTAAACTTTTATAAACAATATAAAATTGAATGGAAAAAAAACCACCATCCTAAAGATGTACACAAATAAGCCAAAACTCTCTCACATTATTTCACATTTTTTATTTATGCCAAAATCCAACTCATATTCTTAACTACAAATCTAATGTATGTAGCCAACTAAATTATCCTCATTAGATTTTTCTTCAAATATTAACACACATATTTTAGAACTTAAATTTAAGAACAATAATTAAATTAGAAAAATTTTCATACCAGTATATCCATACGTTCGGCTTCACTATTTTCAATCTTCGATCATGTTGTTACCTTAAGACCCGTGAAATAAGCCTACGCCATCACTATCGTTAAGAAGATTTTGGACTTCATAATCTCAAACCCATTTGTATCGAACACGAAGCAGAAAGCCCAGCCGTAACTTACAAGCTTTAGAAAATGACTTTAAATGAGAGTATAAAAACAAACGCTACATAGGAAGACTTTATATAGAGTTTTTTATGAAAATAATAAAAAATTATATAAATTTTTTATCCTATTTTAGATATTTATTTATATTGATATATTATTACCATAAATAATTTTACACTAACACCCAATTAAATATGACTTTAAAATAATTATTATAAAAACTAATGAAATTTTAATTATATATGACATGAAAGTATAAAAAAAAAAAATATTGCATCATGTACATTCCAATTAAAGTATTTAGTTTTCTTAGAGAAAATTTGCTCTTTTACTCTTTTCTAATAAGTTTCAAATAAAATTCATGACAAATCCTTATGTGATGAGTTCATTGATTAATAACCTAATCAATCTTTTTATCCAAAAAGCAACCATTGGAAAAAATAAATCATAGACCATAAATTAGAAGATGAATTAATTTCACTGGAAAATCAGAAACAACCATTAAGACACCTTTTTTTTTTTCAAGTACTAATCTCCTTTAGTTCCCATGACACAAGACTACATAGGAGGAGAGGTAACAAACTGCCTAGGAACACTGAATATGTCCTTCCCAGCAAAAGGAGTGGTCCACTCTCTCAATCCACCAGATGATGAAGTTTCCCTAGCCATTTGCAATCCACTCATGCATTGACTGCCCCTCCTATCTCCATAACTGTTTCTCAACATTGAAGAGATCCCTAGCCACAGTCCACCCGACACAGAAGAAGACGGCGCATTCAAACTCCAATCTATGCTGGTGTAGTCAAATTCCGGCATGAAGCCTGCAGTGTTCCAATCCATGTGTGAATGTGAGCTGAATGTTCTTGCTGCATTCTGATGACCAGAAAATAATCCAAGGGAAGTCGGCACCATGAACGAAGGTGAAGGCATGCTTGTGCTCCATGAACCTTGATGCCGAGGAGGAATTGTAGGTGGAGGCGATGATGATGCACCCATTGGCTTGCAATAACCACCCACTCCAGCAGATGAGTAGTCTACTGGTCCAAGGAAATGAGAATATTCTTTATAAGGAGTTTGACAACATTGCTCCAAATGATTTGGACTCACACTTCTTATGCTTTGAGTTTGTAGTAACTTCCCATTTGACTTCACATTGTCAGCACCTGGAATACTATTTACATACCAACCTGCTGCTCCTGAAGGAAAGGAATTTAAAGACATCATAGAGTTATGTTTGGCATTTGTGAATTGTGGATGTTGCATCATTACCGGCTCCCTTCCCGGTCCTTGTTGAATCATTCTTCCTTCATTTGTATGGGAATTAGACCGGGCAATAGACCGACCACCTTCCATTTTAGCAAATGGAGACACTGCTTGCATGGATGGTGCCATGGTGAACATAGCAGATGGGATTGACCCTGGAACACCACTCCATCTTTTCTCAGTCATTATGTTTGGATGATTCGATTGTAGAGAATGTACATTCCCGGTTTCAACATCCGGGAATATGGAATCAGAACCACCTACCTTGTTGTAATGGTTGAAGTCACTTTCATTCCCTCTGTGCTGCATTGAAACCGTTGCTGCTGGTAATCCTTGTGATCTCACCAGACTACTATTATTTTGAGCAGAATCTTCTGACTTTGATTGGGTCGTAGGAGATTCATGCTTCTGTGTTTTTAAGGTATTTTCTGCCTTTTGAAGATCACCTTCACAAGCAACAACTGCTCTCTCAACCTCTTGCTTTGAACAATTGTACTTCACCTCCAAGGCAGATATCCGAGCAAGCTCATCACTTATGTCAATTTTCATATTACCCTCACTTACAAGGCTAGTAGTATCCTTGGCTTGTGAATGTTCTTCACTCCCTTCAAATAGCCAGGATACTGATTGCTCTAATTTGCCATCATTTAACATTAAGGATAATGTCGCTCGCTCAGAAGAGAACCCCATTGCCACTAACTGCTGTGCAAGTGATTCTAGCTTTCTCGACATTAGGTACCCGCAACAACGGTCATGCAATTCCTGTGCTCTCCTTTCCCTCTGCCTCTGGTGCTTCCTCTCGTTCTTCAAGCGGATCTTCTCCCTTCTATCATTATCACAACCAGGTATACTATCCGGCTGAGTAGAAGAGCTTGTTGCCATTACCTTCTCTTTAGACTCTTCTGATTCACCAGAGCAGCTACCATTGTTAGAAACTGAGTCACACTCGGACACCATTCCTTGAGGACTACTAGAATGCTCATCGGCATCATCTAGTTTTGGGAATTGACTGTTGTCATGAACTAGCGTAGAAGAAGCAAACAATGCAGTTTCTGGAGTTTGAAATGTTGCCAAGATGGGATTGTGTGCATTAGCAGGAGTGTCACTCCCATGAGTTGGAGACTTGGAAGTCTTTGGAGAAGTCTTATGTTGTTTCTTACCAGCCCTTGCAGGGGCCTTCTCCTGGGACTTAGATTTTGATTTCACTGATGGAGACATTATATTGGTTGCTGTACTTATTCTGCATATATATATAGACAAAAAATAAAATAGACGAAATTATAACTGAATTATGTAGGAAATTTTCCAATAATTCAATAGGTGAATTTATAACCCAGATCAAAGCAGCTAGGCATTGTAGCCTAATGATAAATGATTATATTAACTAACCATGAATTAAATCGAAATTGCTAAATACAGTTCCTATACCAGCATGCATCCAAAAAGTTTATAATATAAGATTCAACTCAACTATAACCCAATGTAATAATCATTGTATTTTAACACAGTTGGGGTGTCTAATATTGGTTGCACCAAGTTAACAGGCAAAATTTTCCAAAATTAATGTTTAAATAAAAAAAAAAAGGAACTCCATGAAATGAAATTGCATCGCATTTCATCTCCAAACTCAATCAATGAACGAAAAATTAGCTGTCATGGGCCTGCCCACCATGTAAAATTGCCGTCGAATGTACATCATATAGCAGAACTTCCAATGGAAAAACCTTTTTGAAAACACAAAAAATCATTTTATTTTTTATAATTGAGATAAAATGGAATTAAAGATGAATATACATGTTTAAGAAAACTGAAAAACCTTTTGAGAGTCAAAAGGATGGGAATTGAACACCATGAGAAATATAAAATATATAAGATCACTAATAAAAACTAATCTACAGATAGACCAGAGCTAACAAAGAATCCCAGAATTAGGGTCTTTGTCCAAGGAACCTTGCCAGCAATAAATAGATAGGTAAGTAAAAACGTGTTGTTAAGACACCAATTTCACCAGTTTGATTAACATTATACCAAACATTAATCAAATCCAATCATTTTTTTATCAGCAATCAAATTCAATCAATTAGGAAAAAAACAGAAATTTTGATCACAAGATTTTTAAATAATTTAAAACCTCTAGCAACCATCAAAATCAGGTAGGCTGAACCATCTTCCTTTCCACCTCAGAAAAATCAAACATCACTGCCATAATTGGAAAACATTTCACTATCAAAAAAAAATGGAAAACATTTCACAGAAGAAATTGCTCCAAACCCACCAAGATAGCATCCTAAAGATCCAAACTTTACCTCCACCCATCAAACAAAACATCCAAAACAACAGAAATTCAGATCATAGACTAGAAACCAGAAACATAAAAAAAAAAAATCCAATTCAAAATGAAATTCCCCATAAATCATAGAACAATCCACATCCAAGGGTGGTTGAAGAGAAGGAATGCATCAAAGAAACTGACCTATGAACCACACAACAGAGCCTCTGAAGATGATTGGCGATTCTGTGTCGGTTTGTTTCTCCTCCTTACTCTTTCTCTCCCTTTTTTCTGTTTTTGATTTTTGCTGTGTATTCTAATAATATAAAGTTGTTTCCTCCTTTTTCTTCTTGCAACAAAATTTAGTTATGGTTTTTTCATATTTTTTTGTTTCTTTTTTCTGTTATCCACGCGGCACTTTCCCTGTGTCTGTGTCACCAGGTCTGAGGAAAAAATAATATATAATATTAAGTACGATGTTTAGGATTCCATTCTTTTTCCTTATTAAAAAGGAAAATTACTAAAACAATAAATAATATTTTCACTTTACAGTGTTATTTAATTGCAAACTATCAGTAAGTTTATTAACTTTTATTAAAAGTAAACATTTTATGTATTGACATTTAATCACATTATTATATGTAATAAATTTTATTAAAAGTTTATTAACTTTTATATATAATAATTATTTTAAAAACTATATCAATAATTATTTTAATTAATTGAAAACTTTTGTTAAAATAAAAACAAAAGCTCGTTCCCTTTCATTATTAGAAAAGACAGGGAGAAACAAGTATTTGCCAATGTTTTGGATCCCACGAACATGACTTTAAGTTTAACGTTATCAAAATTTTATATTTTGATTATGTTCCGCTTTCCAACGACACCCTTACCTTAACTATCACTTTCATTCGGTTTTCAACAAGAAACCACTAATTCGTGTGTTTGTATAATATAACAATGCGTATAATTGGTAAGGTAGTATATTATAAGTGTGAAACTATATTAATTTAATTGTTAAATTAAGTATATAAAATTAATTAATATGTCATCATAATTAAAGTACAATATGATATTTAAGTTAAGTGAATTCATAGTATTATAAAATTACACATTACAAATACTAAAATTATTTAAATTTGGAATAATACTACATGAGTCACTGAAAGATAAAATTTAACTTCTATGAGAAATTATTAAAGTTTTATTTTATCTAATTTAACACCTAAAGTAAATTAGTCCTGTTTAATATTGTTTGTGTGAGACACAAAAATATTGATCAAATAACGTTTTTTTTTTAATCTTTTTAGAGGGTGTCATGTTCATGCCCCTACAATACAATCGGTAGCGGCTAGTTAAATATTTTTTATAGAACTTTAGTTCTGACAGCTTGTGGAGAGGCTTTGCCTATTTTTTTCAATTTTAAATTAATAAGCAAACAAATTAACATAAACAAAACAAGAATTATTAAAAATGTGGGTTTTCTGACATTAAGCGTTTTCTTTAACATGTTTTGGTTAGACAGTGTTCTGATTTTAATCATTCCAGACAAATTAATACAATAACAAATTAATTTATTCATAGTTAGTTGGATTTCTTAATCAGGATTTAATTTTATAGACCATATATATTAAAATATAAAATTGACTTTAATAATCTATACGCCTTGGAGATTAGTCTCATTATTTTTAGTTATGACTATGAAAATACCTTATTATCAGAAAAAAAGAAAAAATTCATATATAGTTATACTTATACCAATTAATTATAGATTTCCTTTATGCTGTGCACATATATAGTTATACTTATACCAATTAATTATAGATTTCCTTTATGCTGTGTATTATGTAGAAGCGAATTCTTCCCATGAACAAGCATTACTATAAAACACTGGTTTTTAATCAACTAGAACTTTAAAGCTTCCAACAAATTTACTCGGATGAACATTTTCATGTTATCTACTGTAGAGCTACTATATATACATCAGTCTATTCAAGACATGGTAGACTAAATGCAACTTCCTTTTAAGCATCATTTTGACACATATTCCACCCTCCATATATTGAGCTAAAGGTTCCTCCACCAATGCATTTTGCATACTCAAGAATTGCTTCTCTGGCACAGCGTTCCCATAACATTGCTATATCCCCAAGTGACCAGGGTTGATTAAAGCATTGGAGAAAATGTCTCAGCTTTGATTTTGCTATTGTCGATAGATCTTCCATGCCATCACTGTTCAAATTAGAGAAAAGGGGGAACAAATGAGATTTTAAACTTCAAATAGAAACAACAAAATGAAGATTTGAAATCACACAACTACAACAAATAGTCCTCATTTATGAAGTATTGCTGAAGTCAGGAAACTTTGTGTAACAAATGACAATAAGTCATTCAGAAATATAAACTAACCAATCACCATTAACGGCTAAGATGTGAATATATTCATGAAAAAATGAGAAATACTAATCATATGTAAGGTCATGATTATTGTATATGAAACTTAACATTTATATATAGGATCGAATATCTTAGTTCTTAACACCTGTCTCCTAAAAGCCTATCATGCAGGATTAAGCACTGTATGAATATCGACAGTTAACATAAAACATTTTGATACGTTTCACAATTAAAGGTTAATCCTCACAAGGACATCAAAATTATTACTTTCAAATACATTGACCAATCTGGAGTTCAGTCATTATAATAAATTTGACTATAAGTTTGGTTATTGCGTTATGATCCTCAGGATAATTCTTTTATCAGACTTAAAGGCCAAAGTTTGAATGGAAAGGCTGGATCATTTCTCAAATTGTAAACATTTTTGTGGACCCTTGAAATACAGATACTTATGAAAGATTTACCCTATTTAAGATTAAGACTTTTCTAACGTGAGAGTGCTGGGCCTTTTTAATTTCATAGGTGTTTTGTGTTTATGGAGTAAATAGACAAGGGAGCTTCTAAAAAGTTATGGTGCATAAATTGATTTTAATTTTTGTTTTATTCAATTTTCATCCTTGATTCATTTAATTTTCTTCTCCTATAAGTGTTTCTTGAAAGGTTTAACCAAACTAGCTCTTAAACAAATGCTAAATCTACACAAACCTCCCATACAAACCAATGTCATACACACCTATGTCAACCTCCCATGAACTTTATAAATTGTTACAAACCTCCTCCTTGATATTGTTCAAGTAAATTTCAAAGTAATAAAATAAAATGAAGGACAGGTGAAAACAATTTAATATTTTAGATAATTCTCATCCAATTATTCGTATAGGCTTAGAAAACAGGTTCCAAAATCATTGATTTTTTCAACTCAATATAGTGGACAGAGGATGACTATTTCACAATTTCGTTATCTAGAGGAGATGAATATCTGTAAAAAATTGTAGTTATGTTATGCTGATAAATGCAAGGCTTAGGAAATAGACATCAAAATCATTAAATAATTTTCTCATTGCCTCTTTTCTGGATCAATCAGTTCCTTATTTACAAACTTGGCTAGATTACTACTCAAAATTAGATAAATACTTGCATAAAGGTATAAATAAAAGAGAACCATCATAATCTCTAACCTGACTTCCAACGGCATTTTGTCTAATACAACAGGTGGGCAAAATGGATAACTTGCGGGAACAAGCAACCATAACGGTTTGATTATTGACTGCATGACCAATATACGTAGTCAATAAAATAAAAGACGAAAAAATCAATATGCATAGTTCAAAACAGAATATAAAATAATTCACCTTTTTATCAGCAGAAAGATAGGATATTAGGTTCCGATTGAAAGTTACTGCATTGAAAAGGAACTTAATAACCAATCCTTCACCATCTTCAGCAGCTCCTCCAGCTGCACTTTGAATGCTGTCTTTTTCTCCAATAACTATCTCACTGTCTATCAATAGATTATTTATCTCCTTTATTTCTTCTAAAAGAGAACATTTTTCCTGGTAGAGTTACCAATTATAAGGTTATATGAAGGAGGCCAAGTTTTAGAAACTAGCAAAGTAATATGGAAAGCTGCATTCTTATAGTTGTCAATCATGCAATCATTGAAAAGGAAAAAGTGATTCATTCAAGGAACAATCATAACATGAGATGACCTTTCTAACAATAATAAAGTGTGATAATGTAACAAAATTGATTGGAAATAGCAAGATATCAAAATTTGTGGGAGCATTAAAAACATACAAGGAAGCTTTTATGGACAGGAAACTTTTATATATTAAGAGTGAAACCGTAGGAATTGAAATCACTTAAAATCCAAGGTGATTAGTTCTCAGAAACTGACTGGACCTATGGTAAATTTACCATACAACGTCACCAACATCAGAACCTTTTATCCTTGGTTTTCATCAAAAAAGATTTATAAATATGGCCATAAACTTAGATCTATTGATGTAATAATTAATGGTATGATTGTGAAACCTTTTTAGCATATGAATTCTTCCTTTTTTCTTTTTTTATAATAGAACAATTTTAAGTCACAGGAAAAAATACAAAGAGAGGTATCATAATTAGCATATGTAAAAAACAGAAAACAACAAAAACAAAGAGGAAATCAACAAAAAGAAGTTCAGTTCCTCGACATATATACTAGTGAGATTCCATTCAAAAGCCCATTTGCTGTATACTAAATATAAGCCCAACACCTAACCTTATCCAAAATATGAATATCATTTCAGAAATGAACAAACTAATACTTAAGTGAAGTAGATTGCATTTATGAAAAACAAATTAGAAAGAAGATATATTACCACAGTTCTAGGATACTTTGATGTCATTAAAGTCAAGTCATGTTTCTCAGTATCAGTCAACTGGTTACTGTCACATGAACTAGCACAAGTACAAGAAGTGTCAAAGGCAATCATTGAATTCATGCTGTGAGACCTTTTCCTTCCGGTTGGAACAAAATCATTGCAAGTGATGTATCTAGCTTGTGAACATGGCTCAATATCCGATGCTAAATTTGTCCCTGTTTGTGAGATATGGCACAGTTGCATTTGTTGTTGAACCATCTCTGGTGTTTCATTCATCAATTCTGGACTTGGTATCGCATCATTCAAATAGACTACCTCTCTAATTTCACTAAGCGATGCACTCAATGCTTCAGGTGATATAGAGGTTAACTGAAATTATATCACAATAATAGAATTTAGGATAACCACTTTTTTTTATTCAAAGAAAAACAAATAGAAGCATGCAAACAGTAAGTTTTAGACCAACCACTTTAAGTAAGTGTTGCATTGCAGCACTTGGCTCATCAGAAGTGAGTGTAGGTTTACAGGAAATTTCTTTAAGCTTATTGGAGTTTCCAATCAAGGGTGAAGATGAAATCCCCTGACTGTTGACACCGACACTAAATGCTTCAGTTGCTTTTTGTGCCCCTTGTGTTTGTTGTTGTACAGTATTGCCAGCACCTGATATTGACAAATTGTAAAAGTGTTTGCTAGTAACCTCTGGCATAGAGAACATGGAAAAGGTAGTATATACAAAAATGTACACAACACTGAGTGAATTAATAGATGTACCTTTTATGATAGACAGTTGATTTACATCCTGTTGTAAATTGCAATATTTTTTTGCCACTTGCTGCTCTTGTAAACACATCTTGTTCTGCTGAGAAACATCATTCATCATATGATAGTTCTGTGTTCCCAATGCTTGTGGTGATGGTCTTGTTTCAAGTATTTTCTCTGGGGAAATACTAGAATGTGATGGACCAGAGTGTTGCCTGGATTGCACATCAGCTGAATGTTGTTGTCCTTGATGATGTGAAGAAACATTCTTTGAGAAAAAGTTAGATAGTATAAACTTCTCTGCTTTGTCTAGCCTCTCCTTGAATTCAGTGGTAATCTGGCATTTATTCACTCTCAGGAGTGCCAAAATAGTTTCTAATGGTTTCATATGGAATCTCATTCTTTCCAATGTGTTTGGTTCTTGAGGAGAAGACTCAAGCTGGAGAAATTTAATATAAATAGAAAAAATTATTAGTAACAACATGTGCAAAATCAAAGTTTTCTAGAATCATAATTTGGTTGAATCAATAACCAACCTGTTGAAGTTTTCTTTTCATTTGTTGGTAAATGGCATTAACACTTGGGAAATATGCACTATTCATCCTTTGAACCTGCAAGTATCACAACAATTGTAGTTGCAGTTTCAAGTTCGGTTTATCATTGTCTACAGAAACAGAAAAATTGCTACTGCTCATTAATTATTAGAAAATCAATGAACATAATAATACAAATAGTACACACAACCCCAACATAGACAAACAAAGTGACATACAGATATAACTTCAGAATGTATAAAAGAAAAAAAGAGAAGTTCATGTGCAATTGCCAAAATTATTAAACAGCTTAAATAAAAAGTCTCAACCGTAGTAAGTGATATGATTTTATTCATTTCAAGAAAAAAAAAAATCATAAACTGTGACAATTTTTCATGGAAAGAACAGAATGAGATTACCTAGTCAAATACACAAGGCAATTATTGACTATAAAATAGTCGATGTCAAAACAACCCTACCAAGGGAAAGTAGTGTAGGAAACCATATCTATATTTATAAGATATAAATTATGCCATGAGAGTTAACTCAAATGGCAGAACCCAACTCCCTTCTAACGTGAGCCCTCTTCCATTGGCACACACTCACCAACACCTCTTCAGGTGACCTCCTGACCTTCCCATGACCTCAAATGTAAAGTAGTTCATAGGTCAGGGGGAGATATTGAAAGAGCCAGGCAGATATTGGTGCTTGGTAGTTGGTAGCAGCGATGGGTCAAATAGATGAACTGAACTGTGAAAACAGTTCAGGGGAACTAAACAAAACTGCGTAACAGTTCGGGCGAACTGTACTGAACTACTCCAAATTGTCTGAATTGTTATCAATAAACATCTTATTTTGAAGTAATTTTTTCATATATCTTAATCTCATAGATTATAGTTCAAGTCCAGTTCAAGCAGTTCGGTTTTGGAGCAGTTCGGTTTTTAAAAACAGAACTATGAAACAGTTCAGTTCCATTTTTTATTCAAAAGTTAAGTTTTTTAGCACACTTCAGTTCAGTTCAGTTCGGCACCAGTTCAATGCAGTTTTTTTTTAACAGCCCTAGTTGGTAGGTAGACTTAACTATTTCATTTTAACTAGACGTAATATTCCCTTTGTTGTAAGTGTGGTAAGACAATTTCAGCTGACTGCTCCCTGTGATGCTCATTAAGTTGTTGTTCCTATCCTCAGATGCATTAAAAATGCACCTTGGAAAGGTTTGCTTTATGTGGACAAAGGCGATCCTAAGATTGGGGAAAACATAATCTCATGGAGATTAGTATGGCATACTTTTAGTTTACTTGTGGTTGTAGGAGTGGGAGCAAAGTATAACTAATATACAGTTATACAAAATGTATACATCCTTTACAGTTCACTTTGACAAATTATGTAATATATGCATGCATACAATATGAAGACAGATAGATTTCAGAGATACGAAAAATTAAACAAATGAAGGAAGAAGAAGAAAAACAACTGTTGTTATTACCCTTTGATAAACCTGCTCCTTCCATTCTGTATTTGCAGATTTTCCAGCTTCTAGAAATAGAATAGGTAAACATGAACATTCAGTAAACTGAGAAAAAATCAGGCATAGGTACATGTGTATTGGGAGCCGGTGGGAGTATTTCATGTACATTTTGAAACAGTTGTGAATATAATAGAAAAACAGAGGCGCAAAACAACTGGACGCCACCAAAAAGCTGAAACAAGCCTATTAAAAAAAACTGTTATCTTAAAGCTGAGAAAACACTACAGGGATTTAAATATCATTAAAAAAGCAATATAAAATAGTTAATAAATCATCAAGGGGAAAAAATCAAAAGATTGTCCTATCAAAAGTTTGTTATTGTCTAATTCTACTGAAACTGTCTTCCACCCGAATTTGTCTCATTTGAGTTTATATCATCAATCATATTTTAAAAGAAAACTATTTTTAAGATTCATTCTGTCTTATGTTTCAAACGTAATTTATTGTTGAAATTTGCATTAATTAGACTTGAGGTTTCAGTACCCAATAACATATGAAACAAGATATAGAATCTTAAGTGAATGACCGGGGGAATACTTTATATGAATCCCCCCTCTCCCAACCCCCCTCATCAAAAAAATGCAGGAATCTCTAAAGCATTGTTTAAATAAATAAAGAATGCTTGATGATGAAGGTTAGAAAAGTTTCCATGGGAGCATTACAGAAGTTATGCTTATCCCATCTCAATACCTTGAGCATAGGAGACTTCCACTGAGCCAGTAGAGTTTGAGGGACGAGGTTTGGATTCAGCAGTCTTTAATTGTGAAGATATTTCTTTTACCTTTACGGATAACAATTTTAAGTACTCAACCTGTAAATACATGTAGATCATGTAGTAGATAATAAAAATATTATTGTTTTCAAAACGAATTCTTTACATGGAAGCAGAATACATAATTTGTTGAGAATGAGATGTCATGATATCAAAACCTAAAACTCAGAATAAAAAATTACAACATAATCAGGATACACAAGATCATGCTTCAAGTTGAGTGTTTTAGGTAATGGAGTTCAAAATTAGAACAACAATAGTACAAAATGATGGGGAAGTTAATGAAGATATCACACAGGAAAAAAGTTGGGTGATTAAACTGGAAGGCATTGGAGGTTATTTGTAACCTCAAATTACTGACCAAACTCAAAGGAAAGTTGTATTGTACTGCTATATGACCAACTATATACTATGGTAATGACTGTTGGTCTATAAAGGGAGGCACTAGTGAGGACTGAGGAGAGTATTGCAAGAATGAGTACTGCAAGAAATTATTAAAAAGGATTCCGTGGTGAATAATATCCCAACTTCCCAAGAAATTGGGGTTTTGACCGAGCTCAATGGCATCGTGTGATTCATGTAGTTGATCATACTAAGAAAATTTTAAAAAATATTTCATGGTGAATAATAAGGCTATTGTTGTTTTTTCGTTCAAAAGTGAAATGATGAAGGAAACAGAAAAACAAACCAAAGTAAAGGCTATTTGAAAATTCAAATCAACCAAAAAAATGTCATATATAAGTCAGCATGTTTGAAAGTGAATTCTTAGAATATGTACTTACAGAACAAGCAAAGTCTCAGCTGAAAATCTACAAGAAGGCTAATGTTTTTCACGACAAGAAAATCATCACATTTTTCACACAATCTCAGATTAGATACCTCATTTCTGGCAGCAGCATTCACTTTTGCCTCAAATCTTTCTAGAAACTGAACAAGCCCATTTAAGCGAGTCAAAGGTAAACCACTTTGCTTAATTACTGCTTCAATGCTGCAACAATTAATATCACATTTTTACAGATGATAGACCATATCAGTTAGGAGAACTTAATAGAAGTTACAAATATACAAGTTAAGAGCAGAGTATAAAGAAAAGTATTTCATCTCTGTATTTACTTTGAGTTTCAATCAAGATATAAGAAATATAATATTTATGCACTTTGATGTTTACGTCACTGTGAGACATTCAATTTATAACAGAAGCCATAATTGAAAGTCCCTAAGATCTGATGTCCCATAGTAAATACCTATGGCATGCTAGCAAACATATTTTGCAATCAGAACATAATTGATATATGTTCAAAATGGCCCCTGCATGACTTAAAATACGTTTAGTCCAAAGGAAGAAATCCCTACAACAAACCAAATCTTTAGGCCTTATACTTGTTTTGATACCTCGTGAAAATTATATAGTGACCCTACATCAGGTTAGCAAATGAGCATGCTTATTTAAGCAAAGGCTGATGATTACTAAGACATGCCTCTTCGACGCCTGGCTTTGTTAAAATTTTACAAATGACTGAACTCACCAATGCTTAAGTGCCATAAAGTGAAAAGAGCTATATATCCACTCCCTATTTTAGATAGAGGATTTGTGCCTTGGTGACCAATTTGGCTGCGACCAACCACCAGTCACCAAGGCACAGTTTTACTGTTGTGCAGCTCGCCCTCCCCCATAGATCATGGTTTCGAATCTAGGAACAACTCCTTTGCATATGCAAGAATAAGATTGCGTACAATGACCCTCCTCTACACCTTCGGATAGCGAGGAGCCTCTGAGCACTTGGGTATGCTAGTTTTTTTTAAGGTACCATATAAATTGTGGGAGTCTGGGACATGTTCCTTTCAATAAAATTTCAACATTTCAACTTGATATTGAGATAACTTGACACAGGGGAAAGGGCTAAAATAATTCAATGGAACAAGAGCAATCATGATAATATTTTGGTATAGGTGTGTTTCTTACCATTTCTTCACAACAGCTTTACGATTCTCTGGCAATTTCCACTTGACGGTCTTGGTTTGTTGTTCAGTGGGTTTCGTTTTGTTTGTGTCCATCCCGCAAGCAAAAAGTACTCTATATATGCCTAAAAAGACATAAAATGAATGAGGAAATAAAAATTGGGAGAACAAATACAGAGTGAATCTCCAGTATTTTCTACAACAGTCTTAATTTTTGTATGTTTAAGACAAACAATGACATCAAAATGCAATTAGTAAAAAATAGGACTCAGCATTCATCAAATGCGACAACTTGATATGATTTTAGAAATAAATAAATTCCTTTCTTGCTTTAACATTGCTATTGCTATGACATTCACACGTCATGTGCTGCCCTATAATTAAGCAAAAATTGGCCACAGGGTACAACAAAACGAAGTGGCTTAGGTTTATGAAATCTCAGAACTCTTCATGAAAGCTTCCAGCAATGCTTTTTGCAGCATCACTGCTAAAATTAGAGGGGGAAAAAGACTAACAAGTGAACTACAACAAATGTTCACCATTCTCCTACAAACTTACGATCAAAATTTGACATTGAATCAAGTTAAATCTTTCTCAGGTTGGGTAATTACACAATAATAAAAGGGTAACCTCTAAAATCACCAAAATCATGGATAAACCAATCCAATCCAAGACTCGTACATACTTATACCAAGAAAACTTCTTGGTCACAATCATCATTAATGCAAAACCCCCAATGAAAATAAAGATCACAGTAAAATTTCACAACCACACTTCAATCTTTCAATGTTATAACCACACCAAAATACCCTATTCTATGATCACGACAACACATATCACCAATTCACTATTATAAACAAGGTTTTAAAAAAGAAAAAAAAAACGTGAACACAATTTTCGACCGCAAGGTTAAGGTTTTCAGAGAATGCAAAGCCAAAAAGGTTCCTGTATTAGCCGTATTTGTCCACAATTTCCCGTTATATCAAGAAATGTGATGGAACAATTCAAAATTGTAAACTTATTTGTATATAATTTTCTGTGATATCAACAAACACGACGAAACCATAATAGCAATTTAAACCTAGCCTATAAACATAGCCAGTGATCATAACCTAGTAAAGTCCTTAAACAAAAATCAAGAACAAGAACAAGAACCCATCAAATTGAATTAAAAATAAAATAAAAAGAAGGAGAAAAAACATGATACCTTTGTTACAGGATTAGATACACTAAGTGTGGATCGATAAAACAGTGAAAAAGAGAGCACTTTTATAATATATATAGTGTGTGTCACGTCACTCGTATCTATGCAACCTCACCACTGAGATAGCAGCAGTTCAAGAGTAGTATTTATTAAGTAATATTGATTGATGACTTAGAATGGTCACGTTTTTATTTTGACCACACTAAGATTTTTTATTCGGATTATGACCTCACTAAGAAAACTACTAGAAAACAACTAAAAGGGCAGTTTTTAAGGACTATACTTTTTGGTAATTTTAATAATATATTTTCAATGATCATAATTTAACATCACAATCGTATATTGATTACGTAAAAGCTATGAAAAAATGTGATGACGGGGTTGAAAGAGTGTAAGCTGATAGGGGTTTGTTTGGAAGGAAAGAGAGTTGGTGTGTGTAACCGTTGGATTGAGGCAAACCTACCTTTAACGTCAATGATTCACTTATTTTTTTTTCCTTTTCTCCGTTTGATGCTTTATAACATGTGCATGGTGGGTCATTAAAATGTGTTTGAAAGGAAAAATGGAAATAATATTTAAGAGAAATCTTGTATTTTTAATGGAACCTACGTTTTTTACATTTTTCTTTAATATATATATATATATATATATATATATATATATATTTACATCTGCTAAATCAAATACATCATTAGGATGATTTTGAGGGTCCATCACTCATCAAGCCTCAATAAAGTTTTCAATTCTTTTGATGATGATATTTTAACTTTAGTCTTTATATTCTTCATTTTCCAAAGCTACTTCAATTCTCAAATTTTAACTTATTTAACTATTAAAAGTAATAAAATTTTAATTTAATAGAAAAATTAAATGTTTACATGTAATATCTTATATGAGTCTAATAGTCGTGTACATTAACATTGTATAATATTGTTATATAACTATTAAAATAATTATTATAAAAATCAACAAATTTAGTATATATGATGAATTATGATTATATGTCGTGTAAAACTTTTTACATCATCATTGTATAATTATTTTTCTCAAATTATTATGTGTTTATTTTTTTATTAAAATCATATTTACATTTTAAGAATACTCATGTCTTGGGTCCTTACTTATTGTTTTGTCTTGGCTTCATAAAATCTCAGTTGTGCAAATGTTTGTTTGAAGCTTTTTTAAACCAAACATGCCCTTAATCTTTTTACTTTTTATTTGGTATTTTCGTATAGGAAGTTTTAAAACAAATTACTCATCTACATATAGAATCCAATCTAACAAATATCGGGAAAAATCTTCACAACTTGAAAATTGAATCAATAGAAAACAAAACTAAAATATAAGCTGAATTTATTTATTGGATTTCAAATTTTACTTTAAAATTGATTCAATCCTTTTAAAACTGATCAAATCTAATTCAAATTGAATTATAAATTTACAGTATCACTCTTGTTAATATTTTTATTTCTTATATACTTTTAAGATTATCACAAACTTATATGTATTTATGAAAATTTTATATCATTAAAGATAATTTTTTAGTTATTATTTTAGAAAGACATGTAAATACAATTATCAAGTTGTGTAAATTTATTTTTAATAGTATATAGTTTAAGAGTTATATTATACTATTATTGACTATAAGACTTATTGATGAGGTTTTTTATGCTCTAAATTATTTTTATTATATTTATTGTATTCCATATTATTTATATAATATTTTCTCAAAAATTAAACTAGGAATAAATTAAAACTGATATAATGTAAACTACTTTAAATTAGATTAGATTAGCTACAAATTTTAAATTAGATTAGATACAAATTTTAAGTCAAAAAATTAGATGATAAATTAAGAAAACTATGGTGATTGAATCAAATATTTTCTTCTTCCATATTGACCCAATTCAATCAGCAAGACATTTATGAATTTTACACATTATTTTCGCAACTACAAATTAAATTAAAATTGAGAGTTAGAGTAGAGATTCTCAATATCCCTCTTCTCTCCAGTCGAGGTGAATTTTACACATTATTTTTGCAACTAATAAAAAAAGCATTTTTCATAATCATCTCAATCTATATTTATATACTTGATATATATTTTTCATAAATAGGAGTTGTGCTAATAGGATAAATTCTTATTCCTTAATATAAAAAAATTCTTACTAGATGCTTATGTAAAAAAGTTTTACTCTATTAATGTATATAAATTAATTAAACTCTTCAACAAAAAAAGAATATAAATGAAATAAACAAATATTTTTGTTTGCATATTGCAAGAGATAAATATTTATTTTATATAATTAAAATTTGTAATAAAAAAATATTTTAAAATATAAGTTATATTATGATTAAAAGTTTAAAATTTATAATAAATAAATATCTTTGAATTTATAAAGTATATTTTGGATTTACAGTAAATAACTTAAATTGTAATATAAGATTACTTTAAATATTGACAATTTCTTTTTAATAAGAATTTAGAGACAGAGAAAAAAAAGGATAGATTGAAAGGGTATATATATAAAAAAAAAAAAACTGAGTTTATTAATGACATTGACAAGACTAACTATTTGAAGGAGTTTATGGTTAGATTTTGTTTTGATGATGTCATGCTTCTTGAGCAATACAGCATTGAAACTTCATCAGAGGCCTCTCTAAAAAAATTATTCTCTTTTCTCTACACTTGCCAATTTAAGAATGGTGTCTATTTCAAATTCGTTTGCCCTACTTGTTCATTTGAGTCTTGCAGCTTAGAGAGAAGATTGCCATCAATAGAATTGAACCACCCATGCTCAACAACATTTTTCGAAGTCGAGTTCAAGGAGCCAAGAATTCTCAAAAAGAAAATTCCTTTGAAAAAAACATTTTTGAATTGTGATTAAGCTTGATCAAAATGGGAGAATGATTTGATTTGAAAGTTATTACATAGATAATTTTAAATAAAACCATTTTGAAAAAACATATTGGAATGTTTGATAGAAGATAAGTTTTTTTTTATTGGGATTATGAATCCTAAGAATTATGTTTTTACATTAAATAATTTAGTAAAGAGTAATAGTAAAATAAAAATTACTCAAAAAAGTTAGATTCCTACCTTTTCCATGATTTTTTTAAGAAATCAAAAAAATTCTTCTATCAAACACATCTCTCATTAAAATCAATTTTTTAAAAAATACCAAAATAAAATTTAGTCTTATTAAAATCAAGAGTTGTTAAAATAGAAATCCTTATTTTTAAAACTTGAATTAAAATTAATTTTACAAAATTGTTTTTCATAAACACAAGTTTTCATACGCTGTCGCTGACCTATGCAAAAACTTATATAGTCTCTATATGCTAACTTACTGGTTCTCCTTTCGTACTTTAAAACGAAGCAAAGAAAAATGTCCCAATGATATCTCAACACGTCACCGTTTTGGCTCCTTCTTTTGGAACCACTCTGCCTAGATGCTCTGCAAGTATTGGGCCGTGACGCGATGTCCATCACCGACGCGTCAGCGTAACAAACCCCCCACTGAGGCATATTTCGTTGAATGAATCTTAGAGAGAATGAGTGGCCTTTGGATCTGAAATGAGTTTCTTCGATTTCACCGTGTTGATGATAGTGTCGCTATTTCTGTTCAAAGCTTTCGATTTTACTTTCTGGGTCTCCTTCTTCTGCTTCTTTTGATTCCCTTAATTCTTCAGTTTTCAAAACCCTAATCTGCTGCCATGAGGAAGAAGCTCGATACCCGTTTCCCTGCTGTGAGTTTTTTTTTTTTTCATTTTCTCTTTTGTAAAGTTTTGATCTTTCGGAGGTTTATGTTGTTGGATGCAAGGGAAGTTGTGGAAAGTGAATTTTTTTGCTGATTTTGATTCAACTTTTTTTATATAAAAAAAAAAGGTTATGGCTGATGGTAACTGTTTATACTTTGCTAGGATATATGGGGTTTATGTGTTTGGGTCTATGGTGCTTGGTAATTGAAGTGGGTGGTTTTATTTTATGGTGCTGTTAGTGTTATGGAGATGTGTGATGTTACTTTTTGGTGCCTGACTTGGCTTAGATTCTCTGTTTTTTTTTTTTTTATATAAAAATAAATTAAGGTTTGTTTTAGGGTACCGTGGTTTAAGGTTATTTGATGGGTTTATGTTTTGTGGTTTTTGATGATTGTGATTCTCCTACCGTCCTCATTTCCGTTGTTGACTTGGCAAAGAACCAACCTGTGTTAAATCCAGCAATTCAGTATATACCATTGTTAAAATTCATCTTCTCTTAAATAAGTTTTTCATGTTAACCTGAGTTCTGTTTGAAACCTATGTCTACTTCAAATTTTTAGTATTTTAATTTTGATGGCTGAATAAATTTTCTTCCATTGCTTATCAAATATCAACTATTCTTCAGATTATGGTGAGGTAACTAGGTTTGAGTTGAATTGAAATCAGTCTTTAATATACAGTGATTTATATTGATAATGGAATGCAATGGTTTGTTTAGAATTTGATTAAGACATCATGAATTGGGAAGAATATTTGATGATATGAATATAATTGCAGTGGCATTTTTCAATTTCTGATAAATTTTAGCTAAGTGCTATTGTTTGGCACAGCTTTGCCAAACCAGGCGGGAAATATGAGTAAGGGGTAGAATAGGAATATGGGTTGTAACAACCTTGCCGCTTACATGGCAAGGAGGGTAGGAAGGAAGGGAAAACCATCAAAAGCAAAGAAAAAGGGAGGGAAAGGTAAGGGAGAGGGCGTCTGACCAGTAATGAATTTTTGAGGCCATTTGGGAGAAGAGATGCAGACACTCAAATTTTGCAGTGTTCTATATTCTATAATTTGTTTTCTAGTTTTGTGAGTGTCTGAGTGATTCTGATCTTTGTAATTGGGGGTTTTATATATTTTTCTCTAATAAAATGTGTTGCTTTTATCAGTTATCTAGCAGTTTTCATTATACTTTCCCATCATACGGAGTCATCATGTAAGTATAGTTAATAAAAAAACTCACAGTAACTACCATCTATTAGAGAGTTGGGAGACATAATGATTTTTCCTTACTTCAATAGGGGGAATAATTTAGGGAGACAGGGAGAGACACCACTTCTATAAACTTCTAATCAAGTTTTAAGTTGAATTATACAATGTTCATAAGGGTGTTAATTTGTAATTTGGACTCCGTTAAATTCCTCTACTTGTTATTAAGTATTATAAGGAGTGACAAATTGCAGGCTCGGATAAAGAAGATAATGCAAGCTGATGAGGATGTTGGAAAGATCGCACTCGCTGTGCCTGTTTTAGTTTGTGAGTTGCTTTGACTTACTTTGTTGTTAACTTCAGGCTGCTGGTTGTTTGTTTATCTTATTTATGTAGTTGACATTGCTCTTGAATGCATTACAGCTAAAGCTCTAGAACTATTTTTGCAAGATCTTTGTGACCGCACTTATGAAATAACTCTTCAAAGAGGAGCAAAGACCATGAATTCATTGCATTTGTAAGTTTCTTATGCTATTATTACTTTTCTTCAATCTCCCATTTTAGTGATTTAGAACTAACTCTCGAATTTAGAATAATGCCCTTATAATTGACTTCTTTTAATATTTTAAGCTTTGATTTTAATTCTCACTTTCCCCTTTTTCATATGTCCAAGTTATAAATGGAAGCTAAATGTGAAACAGGAAAGTAGCCAGTTTTTAGGTTTTAAGAAATTCTTGATAATGTAAATTAAGTATGAATGGCCAAACCTGATTAGAAGTGTTTATTTATGTTTAAAAGGTAATTTGCTTGTTAGTGTATGAATCCATGTGTGAATTAGATTGTTAAACTTTATTGGTATATCTTATTTGCACTGTCACTTCAACATATTTTTTTGTGTCGTGTGTTCTATCACTTGAATCTGAAGGAAACTAGGATGTTGTTTGAAAACTTGCTTGGGAGAGAGCATGTCATCAATATCATATATAGAAACAGTGAAACATTATACAATGGGTTTCCCATGATTAGGGAAAGAATACAAGATCTACAAGGTTGTCAACCTAATTGGCTAACTATGTACAGAAAATAAAGGGGAATTAATTACTATGAAATCAAATATTGTAGCACAATCTCAGCCTATATCTGAAAATCTCAATACAATCCTATCATAACCTCAACAATCCTATTGTAATCTCAATATCCCCCCCCCCCCCCCCCAACTTGGTGCTTATAATTCATATTCATCTATCTTGATACATATGATATCCTCTGTCCACAAAGAGTTTTAGTGAAGATCTACTGGTTAATCAATAGAATGGTACCAACAAATTATGTATTGACAATCAATCTAAATGCACATGTGCAAGGATGCCTGATTATCCCTATGGTATTCATAGGGCCTACTTTACAAAATTTAACTCTTGGAATAGTTGCTTCAGCCCTATGAGTTTACATGTGATGAGGTCCATGGCTTAGTATACCTTTGAATAGATGGCTACAACATTATGCTTTTTACTATTCCATGAAGTGAAATTACATCCATTAAGAACACAGTAACCTGAACTAGATCAACTGTTAGTCAGGCAACTTACCCAATTTGCATCAATATATGAAATAAAATCAGAATGAATTCAGGTTTCTAACCACGATGAGCATCACAAGGAGAATTAAGAAATTGAATAACCTTTCAATGGACATGACATAAGAGATTAAGGCTGGACATGAGTCACTTGAACTTTCAACGGGAGGTTCCTTGACTAGCATGGGACCCAGACAATGCTGATAAGTTATGAGAAGAGGTGGATTGGGAGACTATAATGGAGGAGACCCTTCTAGAACAGGAAGCAATTCGAGAAGAAAGACAGGGAATAGGCAATACCTAAGAGGCTTCCTCAGCCTCGGTTAAGTGATAATAATGTTTGGCCACAAAACCAATCTTAACAGCTGTGACCCAATACAAATAGTTCCTACCATTAAGCTGTTTCAACATTTAGGTAGGATTGGAAGAAAAAATGAAGGACACAAGGGCCTTTGTTTGAGGACCCAATACTGCTGGATTCATTGTCTGGCATGGGATCCATGACAGACAAGACAAACAAGAAAACTCTAGAAAGAGGGTATTCGCACAAATGTAGATTTTGTGCAACTGTTCCCCCAGAACTAACTGGGAAGTCATCAACAAACAGAGTGATGGTGCTTCAGGAACAAGCTGATTTAACAGCCTAGAGGTGGTTGGGATGGTCACTGGAACTTCATGGGCCTGATGAACCTCCTATGGTTCCATTGGCTTGTACTGTAGTTTTTAATTTCTTAATATTTCCTTTATTTCTTTTATTATTTGTATCAAGAATAAAAGAATATTTGAGTCCAACACTTGGCAGCTTTCTCTACAATTCTACTTTCAAATAAGAAACCTGTCTGTTCAACTTAGTGAACCCTTTTTTTTCTTCATGCTGCAATATATTTAAGTGTTTCTAAAGCCTTAATCTAGTCCAAGAATGCTGCATGACAACAATAAAAAAGAAACTATTTAAAACATAACATATAAAATAATAAACTAAATAAAGCATAATATATGATATAATAAATAAAAGAAAAATTATCGTATTAAAAAATATAATCAACTAACTAATAATAGTAATAAAAACTAAATGAAACATAATATATAATATAATAAGCTGAATAATGTTAAAAAATTCTAAATAATATTATAGAAATATATATGTATATATATTAAATAAAAAGGAATATATATTTTATGAAACAATACATTTATTGTTATTGTTAATACAAATTATATATATGTAAAAATCTAAAATAATATATATATTAAAAAAATTCAATATAGGTAAAAAAAAAAAAAAAAAAATAGAACAGCAGTCATTCTGCTATTCCACTTTAGGGTTGGCCGCTCCGCTCCACTATTCCAGGATTGACAACTATGCTTACGACAATTTTGCTACCCAGACTGGGTCATGCATGGGAAGGAATGAACCAAGAAGTTAGAGTGCAGATCATGGAAGTACATTAAACTGGATCATTCATGAGAAGGAATGACTATGTTCATCATTTTTTGCATTTCCTACTTGTTCTTATTCTTCCCTCTGCCTTGTAGTTGCAACTTGCAACTCCAGAGAATTTAAAATTGAAATTTACTTTTGATTAAAAGAAAACACCTAATATGTCACTTCAGTGGCAAAGTTTATAATTAAAATTCAGTGAAACTATTTTGTAAAATTATCATCTATAACAATGAATTAGAAAACTTATGTAATACCACCGGAGAACAAATTTTTATAAATTATCTCCTCTGGAAATGTTTGCCTTCTCAGATAATCTATTTTCTTTTATTCAACACCTGAACATGGAATACAGTCAAGATGTGAATCCATTAAGCAAAGCCTCATGTAGATGGAAGGGTTGGGGGTGGGTTTCACCCTTCCCAGCTCGACCCTTCCTTTCATGCCCGAGTTCTTCCGAATTGAATCAATTTTTCTTCAGAGCATGTTGTCAACCCCTATGAATGGTTTCAATTCAATTGAATTAATGATTGGATGAACCCCAGGGGAAAAAGTTGTCCTCTAAAAAATCATAAATTGTAAAGATAAATAAGGAGTCAATTTCAAATTCTGCACTGAAATTGTTGCTGGTGTGAGACATTGGGAAAAAGGGAAGATGAGAAAAAGAAGGAGGATGATACTGCAAGCTGTTTTAAGTTTGAAAATTTGTGCATTGTATGGATTGAATTTAGAGAAGTTGTCAGTTCACCTTGCTATTTCTTTTAAGTTTTTCCTGAGTGCATGTGACTGTAATTCTGAATACAAATAAAAGGTTTGTATGAGTTGTTGAAGAAATCTTTTTCATGATGCTTTTGAAGAAATTGTTTGTAATTATGTTCTTACCACTTTGCATTTTCAAATATTTTATGTTTACTTTTTTGTTAATATTGCCATTTGATTAACTCCAAGGTCCAACAAAAATTCTTCTAGTTCTACTGTCTGAACAATCTATCTGTTTCCTTTGTTAATAGGATACTTCACTGGTTGAGATTCCAAACATAAGTTGCTCTTGGTAATGATCAAATATGCATAGCTTGCATTCTTCTGAACTGTGAGCTATATTTAGATGGGAATAATGGGATTCACCTCGTTTATCCAGAAATCTAGGAAATTGATGGCATTGGGGAACTGCTTTTAACAACACCTAGCTGTTTTTATTTGTGTTCTCAGACATCTCTTTCTAAGATGACTAATTTTACTGTAATATTCAGATCCTGTTTGATTATGATATTATTCTGTTTCTCTTATCTTCCTTCCAAACTATAATTACTATGAACTATGAAGTCAAGTCTAACAAGTGGTGAATGTAAATTGCAGAAAACATTGTGTACAAAGCTATAATGTCTTTGACTTTCTGAGGGACGTTGTTAGCAGGGTTCCTGACTACGGCCATGGCCATGGCCATGCTGAGGCTGGTCCTGATGATCGGGCCATTACAAAAAGGAGGTTTGAAGTCCAATATCTTTGTTTTGTTTTGTTGTTTCACTCTTCTGATATGCATATTGTTATTGATGTTCTTAACATTTAAGAATTCTACGTTACTTTTCCAGGAAAGCTGTTGGTGATGATGGTAATGACAGTGATGAAGAGGCTAAGAGGAGCAAGATGGTAATAGCATTTTTCCTTGTATTTGCACAAAAACCCTTAACACGTTTATCTTTCCATACTAATGTTTGCGGCGAATTTCTTTTCTCCTTACAAAATGATTTTTCTTCACAAGCTTGTAATATTATTTTCACAGAAGTTCAATTTTTCAAAAAAAAAAAAAAAAAAAAAAAAAAAAAAAAAAAAAAAAAAAAAAAAAAAAAAAAAAAAAAAAAAAAAAAAAAAAAAAAACTACAACCGATACTTCCATATGTGCATGCATTCTTTCAAATGTTACAATGGCTAGTACCCTAAGGGGCTATTTGGTTTAAGAAAACATTTTATATTTTCATTTTTTGCTACAAAAATGCCACCTGTTTTCACTTTATTTCCTACTTTCAAAAGTTTTTGTAGTGTATTCATTATTTAAAAGTGAAAATCGAAAATGAAATAAAAATGTTGCTCAAACACAAATGGACCTAAGGTTGCGGATAAAACATTTTGGTCTCTGCCTCAGTAACCGTTGCTTTTAGCATAGCTTGTCATTTATGGTACACAAGAAAATCCTGCAAGTCTTGGAAAATGTTCCTGTTTAAGGAGTATATGCCTAGCTTTGCTTTGCTCAATAATGTTTTTCTTCTATTCTAGCTTGAGTTGGGCCACACTGGCAGTACTGGTAGGGGAAGAGGCCGAGGTAGAGGAAGAGGCCGTGGCCGAGGGCGACCACCTTTAAATAGAGAGATATATCATCAGGATGCTGAATCTGAGCCTTGCACTTCTGTTCAGCCGAGCAACCCACAAAATACAAACACAAGTGTTGCAATGGATAGTGTTTCTGAGTCAAAGGAAATACCAAAAGAGGAGAATATTGCTATTCCTGTTGAAAGCACTGATTCGCTCCGGAACATCGATCTGAATGCCATTACAAATGAAAACGATGACAAAAAGGCAAGCACAGCCGCAGATGCCTCAGTGCCTGAACCTGATGCCTCTGTGCCTGAACCTCCAACAGAGAGCAAGCATGAAGAAATTCCGGGGTGGTCTCTTTCTGATGTGGACAAGATGGCCATTGATTCACTGCAGCTTGCACAACTTGGTGGGCCACTAGAAGAGGATGAAGAAGACTATGATGAAGAGGAGGGGTGAATATTATTAGTCTTTGGTGATTGAAAAGCTCATCATGATAACTGTAGAATAAGTACATACTAGTGTTATGATTATGAGTATCCACTATTTGTCAATGCATGTACCATGTTGGCTGAAGAAAGGATCTGAATGCCCCTTTTCATTAATCTGGTTTTTATGTGTAGCTGATGTATCTTTTCCTTGACCAGTAATGTTAGTTTCGTGTACTTTTAGGCCTACAATGTATATCACAATTCTAGATGGAGTGAAATTTATGCATGCAACCTTATTTATTCAATATTGCTGCAAATAACTATATAACTATTGCTCGGCTCAGCTTATTGTCCGTGACCCTTCACAACCATTTGTTTGGCCTTTCGTATGAAAATCTATTTATTTTGAAAAAGATGTCACTTTTAAAATTTAAGTTAACTCATTTAAGAAAATCATTTTTTAATTTATTATTTTAAGAAGTTATTTTGAATAATTGTCAGAAATACTAAAATTGTTACTGCCTTACATAAATTTAATAGACCCTTAATTTTAAGACTGATCTTGACATTATAGTGCATGTTGGGGTACCATTTGGATAGTTATACACTTGAGAATAAAAAATATACTAGAGTTCCTTCTCCAAAACCCTCTTTTAACAATTTTTTAATGGTAATCCAAACATAACTAGCTAGTCAATGCTAACAGACTGAACATGATAGCGTGTGTTTAGATACATGTAAAGCATAGCACACACAATGAGAATAAAATCATTATCTTGTTAAACAAGTTTAATACTGGAAAAGTTAATTTTTGTAGCCTTAGTTTTAAGGGGCGTCAAACGCAATACAACTCAACCAAACAGTGATGTGAGTTTCTTGTATCATCATCCCCATACTCCATGCAAACCAATAAAAATACTAATCACATGACTTCCAATCTTTCATGCATTTTGCCAAAATACTGTTCACTAACGAGACTTGTGGAAACAAACACTCTCCCAATACTGTTGGCATGGAGATATCAACTAAGTTCGTCGTATTGATGATACCTTTCGTTATTTTAATGCCTGCAACTATTAGTGAAGCCTGAAGTCCAATATTCTTTTAGAATTGGTTTACTTTTACATTCTCTTTTAAAAAGTCTCTTATTGATTAAAATTGCTTGCTTTTAAACTCACTCTTATAGTCTTATTAATTAAAATTTCTTAAAAATTAAGATAGTGAGTCTTACATCACATTTAATAACTCATAATTTTATAATTTTTAATCATTTTAACCCATAATAAAATGTGTAAGAAAGAATGATATTAGCCCTCCAGTTATTATATTTATAGTGTGGTTTTAACATTAATTTTCCTCTCACTTCGTTTACTTGCTAATTTCATAAGGGTAGAACTCTTTAAAAAAAAAAAAAAAAAAAAAACTGTTGCTAACAATGTAACTTTTGGGTTCAAAATTCAAAGCCGAAAAGAATTATTCATATTTTAAATGTTAAAACTTGACAATAATATCTTTATAAAGGTAAAAAAAAAAAAATCTCATTCTTAAGGCATACGATTAAATACAAATGGTCAACATCCACATTTTTTATGATACTAAAGTAATATTTACGTTACAAAGTTACTAATGTAACATCACGGTAGCTTCCGTGTTAATAAAGCAATACACATTGTAAAACTACTTATTTGCCAAGGCACAAAGGGGTAAGCACTAATATACTTGTCGAGACATAGATAAGAACAATACCCAAGATGTATATAATTAAGTATAACATAGATAATGAGTCATACACCCCCACACTGGAAAAAAAAGGTATAGTTTAAGTGCCACCCAGACCTATATTGCTAGGGTGACCAAACTTCATATCAGAATTAGGAATGATCTTGTTCCATCTGATTTAGATGGAACCCCCCTTGGTTATTCTTGTGTACCTCTACCTTAAACTTCTCTTCCTTCTGTCCCCTCTTGACTTTGAGAAGCAGATTAAACTTAGCAAAATCATCAATGACCTGCATAGAAATTTACACATCCATCAGCCATGATACACCAGTAAGTAACTCTACCCTCACAATAGGTCAGAACAGTCACAAAAGAAGCTTGTAAGCTATTATTCCCAAACGCAGATTTTCTTATCAAAGGTTTTAATAACTAAATGAAATTACATATCTTTGGAAGCAATAGCATAACAGCAAGTACATGTTTATGTTGCAAGCAACAGCTCACAAATATAGTAACAGCTCATTCATACCATATTAATGAGAACATGAGAATAGAAGAGACCTGATGAATACTTGAATAAAGAAATGCTAACAATTAACTCTTTTTATGTTAACTCCACTAATAGAGAGCAGTTCAGGTTATTTAGTGTAGCCAGAAGCAGATTTCACACACACTATGATTAGATGAATTCTCATGTTAGCTCATAGTGTGGCTCAGGTTATTTAGAGCAGCCAGAATTAGATTTTACCTAATAGAGTGTTGAATGGAGAGTGTAACTGTGCAAAGATTATGTTACTAGCATAAAATGAGCCGTAAGAGATGCAGCTATTGTTGTGTAACAAATGAACAGTATGAAAGAATGGTAGGTACTCTTGTCTTTAGATAGTTTGGGGCTTTAGGCATGTGTGGACAAAACTCATAGAAGCGCCAGTAAGGAGGGTCAACTAGATGAAAAATAGTCCAATAGTTAAAAGGTAACGGGAGAGCAAAGAAAATTATAGGTTAAACCATTAAGAGGGATTACGGGGTAAATGGTCTATCTTTGCATTTAACCAATCCCACCTAATGGGAAAGACAGTTGTTTGAGTTGAAACAATTGAGAAGTCACTGTTTGATAAATTCAGTAATAATCATTTCAAAATATCAACCACATAAATACCGCTAAAACACACATGACTAACTAACTACTAATCAGCGATCTGCTGTACTCAGATTTATGAGCAAGACAAAAGCAACTTCCACATTATAGGCAGCTAATAGCATAACGCTAGACATATTATACGATAAATATTTTACAGAAGGTTTCTGGTAAGCAACTAAACAAGCATGCAGGTAAGATAACCAGGTCAAAGAAAATAAACACTAAGATCCTGCTCAAGATGAATACACCAAAAATCAGACCACAGAAACCAGAAAAATAAAAAATACTTCCAAAACGCAAAACCATTAATAAAAAATTTCCGAGGAAGAGTTAATTCTGTATGAATTTTTCCTAGCACTACAAAATTAAACATCAAATTACAGCCAACAATTCAATTCAATTCAACCATGTGACATCTAGTTGAGCAAACAAACTCAATGAAGAAAATTTCAAATAATATAGAATAAGGAACTGACCTCAGCCTTTGCATCAGCAACCTCATGAAGCTCATAGGGTACTAGTGAATTAGACCTTTGCTGGATGGTCTTGATCGCATGATTTGCTGCATCCTGAACTTGAGGGTCATGAGTTGGCACAGATTGCCATCCTGGTTGGTGACCATCTGATAACCAAAACAGAAAAGTAGATCGTGGTGTTAAGTAAGCAACCATATGCAAGGCAAATGGTACAGAACTTTGTACATCAATTATGAGTTTATGACTATTGTTACAACAAGACTATCCATCGTAACTGAACGTCTGAAACTATAATCCAATATATTGAAAGCAACTCCAAGGAGGTTTATCTAGGAGAAAAATCGGACCCACCAATATAAAGATGAACACCATTTTGGCCATTTGAGGACCTACTGATCACTCACATGCACTGAACATTTATCACTCGTCACCAATTACCAATATAATCATGATCATGATATTGATGAATCTTGCTTGCTGTATGCAACTTGAGATTGTTATAGTAAGAAAATACATGCTTCATATGCCGCAATTTAAAAATAACACAGAAACCAGAGAATGACAGTCGCTCTGTTAGTAATATAAAGACCACGGATGGTTGATTTAAAAAATGCCATACCCTTTTTGACCCCAAGATCAGCAGAGGTAAACGATGGTGCATCACCAGCAGGCTTGAACTCTTGGAGTTCTTTGAAATTCAACCATGGTTTCACCCACACCTTGGCTTCATAGAGCTTCTTCTCACCTGCCTCAATAGCCTCAAGAGTAAGGTGATGCAGGGTACCAGCAACAACCTGTTCCTGTGCCCTCACCACCCTAGCAAACTCCAGAAGCGAATTCTTCAATATCAACCAACACAAGTCAACACGTTTAGTTTACAATTACATAAAACATTGTTCATCATATTGAACATAAGACAGGATAAAGAAGAAAGAACTACTGCGATCACAATAACAAGAAAGTTCAGCAATCCAAATAACATGTCAGTGCATTAGTGGGAGCATAAAACCTTCACTAGCAACATATAAACAGATGCATGCATATAATATAGTATATCCTTAGAAATCATTCTAGATATGACACTTAAAATAACTTGAGAAAATAATATACGTAGTGAAATTGTAAAAGTTTTTTATACTGTCATCCAAACAACTGGGTATGATAAAGTTCGTTAATTTTGATAACAACTATCGTAATGTACTTGTATAGTAACATTGTATGTCTATATTAAACTCGATTTTTTTTTTTTTATAAAAGTGAATAATCTTACGATTCATAAGAATCTATAATTCAATGACCCTTACAAATTTTACACTCAAATTCTAATTCAGATCATTATTTTAAAACAGGTTTAATACATCAATAGGTCTCTCAACTTAAAAAAAAAAAAAAAATTAATTAATTAGGTCGGTAGACTAAAAAAAATTGTAATTCGGTCTTTGATCTTCTACATTTTTTGTAATTGTCCTGGAGTTAGAATTGTGGCGGTTTTACAAACTCCAGAGACCCAATTACAGAAACTATAAATGATACAAATATTTTTATAGTTTACTTTAAAAAATCCCAAATAATCCAGGATGCATTAAGCTCTTAATATATATATATATATATATATATATATATATATATATGTATGTATATATATTTCTGTATGGCCATGACATGACAATTCACGAATGACCAAACACTAGCATAAGCAACCTGGTCTCGTGCATTCAAAAAACGTAACAAGTGACAACGAATAAAAGATTAAAATAAAAACAATCTTTTATTATTTTGTGAAAAATAAAATAAAAGGAGAGACAGAGAGAGAGAGAGAGAGAGAGAGAGAGAGAGATGGTTTAGCAGCAACCTGTTTCTTGTTGTGTTCGTCTACGGCGAATCGAGCGAGGGCTTCGGTTTCGACGCTGTTTTGAGAGCCTTGGGAGTCGTGTAAGCCTCCGATCGTGGCCATCGGCGCGTGGTGGTATTCGGAGCAGTCCCCGGACGAAGATCGAAGAGCGAAGAAAATGAAGAGAAAGAAGAAGAAAAAGTAACGCTTTGGAATGGAAATCGAAGAAGAAGAGGTTGATGCTCTCATTCGGTATGTTTCTTCCTTCCTTGTTTTGGAATACAAAGCCTTTGCTTTGTTTGTTTGTTTTGATGCAGTGAAAGTGTAAGTGTGATAACGCGCTGGCCGTATTTATTAGCCGTGTGCCTTAGTTTGGACGCCACGACGTAGCAGCATCTCGATATTTTTTTTATACGCGTCAAGGTTACGGTGCTTTTCTTAAACCTTAAGCGTCCATCCAAACGGTCACTTCGACACGTGTATGTATGTATTATGTACTTGATAGTTGATAGGTAGAAGCATAATAGTCACTCTTATGAAAGCCGGTGCCGTTGTTAACCCGAGACACTGGATAACTACATATTGATTTAATAGGTGGATTAATAATTGATTTAATTTATTTTAATATATATTAAAAAAAATTATTATATTATATAAGTATATCAGTAATATTATTTAATTAAGTAAAATGTATTAATAAAAAAATTAAAATAATAGTTGAAGTATTAAAATTGATAACACAAGTAAAGTATATTAATAAAAAAAGTGTAAATAGTAATTATTTAAATTAAAACAAAAATTTAGTTTTTAATTAAAAAAATGAATTAGAAGGAGTATAGTAAGTAATAAAGGAAGTGCAAAAAACAAATTTGTTTATGGATCTAGGCCCAAATACGAAAAATCATAATCACATATATATAAAAGCTTCTCTTCTCCTCGTTTAGCCTATTTTCTGCCATTTATGTGCTGCGCATGCATCTTTCATTCTTTCCTGTGCTCTTCTGCTTCAAGCCTTCACTGGTTTTTACTGTGCTCTTCCGCATTTCTGTTTGTTAATGAAGTTCAATGCTTCCTCTTCCACTTCAATGGTTTATCTTCCTCTCTTCCGCTTCTGCTTCCTCTTCTTCTTCGATCAACGCCGCATCATCGTTCGCGTTATCAGAGGCATGGCTGGCGCAGCAAGTTACCTCGCAGTGCGACGATGACACAACCCAGTCCGGGTTTTAAAAACTGGTCGGGTCGTCAGGTTCCATCAAGCCGGGTTTGACCAGGTCATCCGGGGTCACTTGCTTGAGCAATCTGATGGAGCACTCGGACCGGTCCGACTGGCTGGGCAAACCAGTTTTTATAACTATGATAATAGTCTTAAAATTAAAAATAAAGACGGGTTTGGTTAGGTTTTTGAGTCCACCGGTTGAAACGATCATTGAAGGTTTAATGTTGTTTTTGCTCGATTAAGTTTCACATTTATTTTGTTTTATTACACTATATTTTAAATATTCAATTTTGGTCATTTATATTTTTGAAATGTTTTGTTTTGCTCTTTTTTTCCAATTTTCTACTTACAACATTATTGTCCTATCAATATTTTAAAGTTAAAAATAATCGATTTAACATAGTGACAACTAAAAATCGTTACGACCTTTATTTTATTTCAAGCCCAAATCAAATAATCTTCTTTAAACATCACCACCATTCAAGCCCATATCCCAAACACAAAATCTAGATTTGTCGCACAGATCCAAAACACAACCTAGATTTGCTATGTTACCACGACAATCTCACCATCGTCACGCCACATTTGGGGGCGACCCATCCCATCTCCCACTCAGGTCCACTTACCTGCACGACCTTGATGATTTGTACATAGCATGCACGACACCACAACACCATCACCCCATCGCAACCACGACACCATCTTCGACGCTTTGCCACTCTTGCACCACAACAACCACAATCAATAACAAAACATCACCTACAACCAAATCTGTGCTTCCTCACACCGCTATCGTCACCTTCCAAGGCCACCATTACCAAATCCTCCATTAATGAAATAGGGCTTGGGGTTGTGTGTGATATCAAGGATTTGTAACCTCTTTGTCTCCTTTATCTTAAAGAAATTGGGCTTGGGAGGGTTTGAAGATTGGGGATTTAGGGTTTGTTGATTGAACAATGTATTCAGTGTGATTTTGGGGGTTTTGATTGATTATGAAATATCGATTTTTGATTTTGATTTGAAGCCCATATGGTTTAGGATTTTGATTTGCATTTGAAATTGGAAAATGAATTATGATTTTTTTTATTCTGTGATTTGATATGGGCATCTTTATTATCATTGAGACTATTCACATAATCAAGAGAAAAGATATAATTGTCATGTTTTAAATAATTGGGAGAAGTAATTGAATATTTTAATAATTAAAAAATTATATTAAAATTATAATTATAATTAAAAGACTAAATGTATAATTAAATCAAAATTTTTCTCCAACTAAGTTTTGTTAATTAACATTTAAATTATGAGATCTAATTTGTTTTGTTATATTTTTATATAGATAAATATATAGAAATTTATATAATTAAATATAATTTTATTTCAGATGATTTTAACTTGTTTTTTCAATAACATCATTGATAAAAAAAATTAATCTCTTCATTACATAAATATACTCCAATAATAGTTTTCATATTTACAGGCTAAGAGATTTAAATTTTAAAGAGAAATGTAATTACTTTTATGCATCAAAAGAGAAAATTTCCACTTAAATATAATTATTTTATTTATTAT
>PYAF01002354.1:763344-785132 GCA_007407185.1 Glycine tomentella | reverse complement strand
CCCCCCCCCCCCCCCCCCCCTTTCTCTCTCTCTGTTTTCTATACAAACCTTGGAAATTAAACATAGATTGAAAATAAGGTGACAATTTTGTAAATAAAAGCAAAAATGTGGAATCTTGCTTTAGATGTGTTAGATTGTTGAATGGTAGTCTTAAGTGTAAGATGTGACCTTTGGTGTATGAATTAATGATTTGAATTGTTTTGACTTCTGATAGATGATATGGGATGAGATTGGGGAGAGTGACAACGATAGAGACAACATGCTTCTTCAACTGGAGCAAGAGTGTCTGGACATTTATCACCGTAGAGTCGAGGAGACAAGGAAGCACAAGGCTGATTTGTATCAGTGGTTGGCTGAAGCTGAAGCTGAAGTAGCCAACATTGTTTCTTCCCTGGGAGAATGTACCATACTTCCTAGGGTAGGTTTGGTTTGGTTACCAGTTCATTTTGCTTTGCTGTATTTGATATCAGTTTGGTTACACATGGTTGGGAATGGGAACCTGAACGTGCTAGAGTGAGAGGCTGTCTTCAGTTGTCTTTTATGTAAATTGTAAATGAAAATGTAATTTTGGAATATACTGAATTATCAACTACTTGAATTTCCCATGTTTTTGAGATAGAAAGACTTTGCGATCTTAACTCTTAATAATGGCTATACAGGAGGCATTGATATGCCTGCCTGTATAGTAATTTATGAAAGTGAATTCCACAAATGTGTTATATTTTACCGACATGGTGTTTAGTGCAATTTTCAAAACTATGTTTACTGCAGTCACTATAAGATTCTATAATTGATTATTTCCTTGTCATTTTTGAATTATTTATTACAATTCCTGATCAATGTTTCCAAGATCTTGTGTTTTTCCCTCTAGAGTTGGCATCATGCGAATTGAATCAGCAAAATACCTATTCAACTAATCAGGTTCTGTGTTTGATAGGGGAAAGGAACTCTGAAGCAGCAAATAGCTACCATTAGACCTGTCATAGAGGACTTAAGGTCAAAGAAGGATGACAGAGTCAAGGAATTTTCGAAGATAAAGTCTCAAATTTCTCAGATATGTGCTGAAATAGCAGGCTGTGGGCAGTACAATAGTGACACAGATTCAGATAATCAAAGTGACCTGACAACAAAGAAATTGCGAGAACTCAAGTCGCATCTCCAGGAGCTTCAGAATGAAAAGGTTCTAATAAATTCAAAATACAGTCATATAGCAATGATAGTTCCTGATATTTTACTTCCTACTTGCTCAACATTGCTTCCTTTTTCTCTCCAACCAGATCTTGCGCCAGCAGAAAGTGAAGAGTCATATTAGTACTATTAGTGAGCTTACAGTAGTAATGTCAATTGATTTTAGGGAGACATTAAATGAAATTCACCCAAGCTTGGGTGATTCATCGAAAGGTATGCTACAGAGCATCAGCAATGACACTCTTGCCAGATTAACTGGGGTTATTCATTCATTAAAGAGGGAGAAGCAAAAAAGGCTACAAAAGGTGACTTGTTCTGATCTAGATGAACTGGTGCAAATGACTTGTACTTATCTCTGCATGTGTATGTATGTGCCTTACTGTTGCAACTTGCAAGTGATGTTCGTGTAGCATCTCATCTTGTTTGACATACAGCAAATGATCACTGTAGAAGTTGTATCAGTAGTTATGGTTTAGTTTCCAATTGTTATTGAAATATTTCTCATATGAAATATTTTGCCCGTTGCAGCCTGAAAGTTGTGTGTCAATGTTTTGCTGGGATTATCTAATTGATTGAATATAACTTTACTGCACGTGTTCTGACTTATAATTTCTTATGTTCTAGCAATTGAAGCTCAAATTCTTCTTTTATACTGCTCAACGTGATGAGTGATACGCATTGAATTGAGAGGAAATTTTGAATTTTTATAGACACAGGCTAGTTTGTATTAGTCTTCTATAAGTGTGTTTTAAGCCAGCCTGGGCTAGAACCACTACCAATTGTCAATCTTGGCTAGTTAAATTGGGGATGGTTTTAGTCTTTGTTTTCTTCAGGTTGTCAGATGGTTTGGTTTGTTTTGATATGTTGAACCATACATGTAATTTTGAATCTTAATACACTAGTTTTATTTCAAGTTGCACATGCTTTAAATTAAACATACTACATTGGTCCAGTGTCAAGAAATCAATTCCTACTGGTTGTGCTTTTTCTAAGATAAAAATGTATGTAATGCCAGGGATAAATTCATTACTGTCAATGTCTAAATGATTTTATTTACAATATTAGTGTACTTACATCATATGCTAGTATCCAGCATTATATTCATGACAAGAAATGTTGTTGTTCTCACTACTTGCTAGAACTCCTTTTCTAACTGACAATAAGAATGATAAGAACCAATTCAACATTTTTAAGAATCTTAAACTGATTTTGGCCAAAAATTAAAGGGGGTTGACACTGAACTGCTGTAGTTTTTTATCTGTCGAATTCTCTTGCAGATTGCATAATAATTTAGTTTCTTATATGTTGCTTTGCTTTGGATGCAAATGGAATTTGGAATAAATTGTATCACTATCACATAGTAAATCTTCATGTTTATAAAATGAAAATGAAATTTATGTTTACAAAAAGTTATAGACCAATAATTCATAACTTTTTCATTTCTTTACAATTGACTTGACTAATTTTGTATAATAAGGGATTATGTTTGCTTCTTTTTCTATGGCTTTATGATGCAATTATGTGGTTGAAAGGGTATTTCAGTTTGATTCCACATAAACATAAAATTGAATCTTGTGCCTGATTTTTGTTGTTGGTTGAGCACTTTATTTCCAACAGGTTTTTGATGATTCATTCGTTTTATTTTACTTTCCTGTAGATACAAGAGCTTGCTAAATTGCTGGTAGAGCTATGGGAACTTATGGAGACACCAATTGAAGATCAACAGGCCTTTAGCCATGTTACTAGATTAATTTCAGCATCAGTTGATGAAGTGTCTACACAATGTTGCCTTTCTGCAGAAGTCATTGAGCAGGTGAAACTTTTGTTGACTTCAACTTAGCATGCAGTTATTCACTTCAGGATTTGAGTTTCAGTTGTTTGATTATTTATAATTTTGCAGGTTGAGGTTGAAGTCCAGCGATTAAATGTTGTGAAAGCCAGTAAGATGAAGGATTTAGTGTTTAAGAGGCAGAATGAGCTTGAAGAAATTTACAGAGGAGTTCACATGGATGTTGATAGTGAAGCTGCCAGACAGATTTTGACCAGCCTCATCGAATCTGGTACCAAAACTATCTTTTGATATCTTTGATATAGATTATAGTATTATTAAACATTTTTCTTTCCTTTTTCAAATTCATTTGTAGATGCTTACAGGCATTTATCTTTATTTTTAAATCTTTCCATCTTAAATACTTTCAAGAATTATTGTTATATGTGTCCATAATGTCTGTTCTTAGCTTTTATTTTTCCTTGAATACTAGCTTTTATGGCTTTTCAGGTAATATCGATCTGTCTGATTTGCTTCAAAGCATGGATGATCAAATAAGACAAGCCAAAGAGCAAGCTCTAAGCAGAAGAGATATCTTAGATAGGGTAGAGAAGTGGAAATTTGCAGCTGAGGAGGAAAAGTGGTTAGATGAATATGAAAGGGTAGATAACTTCTTTTCAAATTTTATGATTCATAAATAAGCCATAACTTAATGGGTTGAATTTATTACTGCAGAGAACGATAGATGCTATTTAATATATTCAAATAATTCCATATATGTTTTGAATTTATATCTATAGCTTAGTGTTGCCAACTACATGCCAATTGATTAGGCCGAGTCAGAGTTGGTGAGTTTGTATCTTTAACTAATTTTATTTAAAAAAAGGTAAAATAGCAATCTAATGTCTGTCATATGCACATAAGTCACTAGATTTTGATGGTTACACAGTGATTTGATTGAGTTTCTTTGTTTTTTTTTTTTTTTTTTTAAATATTTACAACTGTTCATGAGTCCTCACTTTGGTCTTCTCTGGTTTGGTGCTTGCAAGTTGCCGCCCCCATTTTTCTAAATAAAAGTTGAATTTTAAGATAGGGTAGGATGGGCTTTTGCATTATCCATGCTTGAAATCCAAACGTTCTCATGTGGAGTAGGACCACTAAAATCATTGATGAGAGTTAATACGAGAGTACAACTAAAGCTATTAGGAGAGTTAATAATTGACAATTTACATTAAATAATATGCATGTGTATGGTATAGCACCATATAAGTTCCTTGGAATTTGTAGCTGTTCTATTTATACTAATACTAGACTCTAATCCTAATTAAATAAAAGAAATAAATAATTTCCTATAAGATAAAATCCCTAAAAATTTAGGAAAGACAATTTTGTCCCTAAAATATACATTTTCCTTATCTATTATGCATCATTCTCTACCAAGTTATGTTGTAAATATTCTTATATAACATTTACCTTTTTCATATCCTCATTTCAGGATGAAAATCGATATAGTGCAGTAAGAGGAGCACACAGAAATTTGAAACGCGCTGAGAAAGCACGGATTCTTGTCAGCAAGTTACCATGTAAGTTGTCATTTTTTAATTATTTATTATTTTATTTTATTTTTTGCATTTATACCTGTTCACGAAGATCTAGAATTTGGATTCTTGTGATAGATAATTATGACTTCATGTGGTAAAACTTTGGAAATTAGTAGCTGCTTACACTTGAATACGAAAACCATTATGATGTAATGGTGATAAAATCTTAGTGTTAATTAATATACAAGCTAGCTGATTAGTGTAATTAGGTGATTAATCTTGTTTCCAACAGTTGAACATCATCAATAAAGGATTAGCAATAAGGTTCTGAGAAAAGTTTATATTAAAATATAGACACTAAGGAGATCTAGGTTGTAGCTTGTAATATTCTTCCTACCAATTTCCTAGTTGGTTTAATACTAACTATCTTTCGAGAACTTTGAGCAGCTATTGTTGAGAATTTGACTGCAAAAGTAAAAGCGTGGGAAATGGAAAAAGGAATACCTTTCTTATATGAAAAGGTATTTATCTATATTTATATATTTTGATATATGGAAATATTAGTCAAGTTCCAATTTCAAATTTAATTATTTTTCAGGTTCCGTTGTTACATAACTTGGATGAATATATTGTACAACGGCAACTGAGAGAAGAAGAGAAGCGCAAATATCGGGTATCACTTGCTGTTATAACCTTTCTGCTCCTTCTACTCTTAAACCTTCATCTTCTATATCATTGGAAGAAAAAGAACTATTATTTTATAGTTGTTCAAAATGAAAATTAATTTGGATTTCCTGGTAAGGACATGTGTTCCTGCTGAACTTGTTACTTACTTATTGTAAATTGTATTTGAAGATTGCCTATCATTACGTGAATTCTCTTCAAAGTTCATTTATGTATTGTAGAAATACATATGGTTAATAATATCGTCAAATAAATTATTCCTCTATTTCTTGTTATGGTTATGAGGGGAGTCCTGACACAGCGATAAAGTTATGCCTCAGTAACTTGTTGGTTATGGGTTCGAATCCGAAAATAGTCTCTTTACATATGTAAGGGTAAGACTGCTTACAATATCTCTCCTTCTTACCTTCGTTAAGCGAGGAGTCTCTGAACAATGGGGTATGCAGTTTTTTTTAGTTTCTTGTTATGGCCATGCTCCTCTTCTATTTGTATAGGGGGAAAACTTTGGTAAGCGTTGATTATCTATGGTTAAGCATTAAAATAAATAAAATGAAAAATCAGATTAATGAAGCTTTTTTTTTTTTTCCTAGAAAGTTGGCTGGAAATTTCTGCTTCTCCTTGTGAGAAGTTTTTCCTTTTGTATCTGTGCATGTTACCAATCAATTACTGATGTAGTGTTGGACACTTTTTGACCAAGTCTTCAATTATTTTATGTGTCGGACTTCAATTTGAATGACAAGTTTTTGTTTTCATCAACTTTCAACTTTTTGTCACACAACCGCTTATTCTGGTATGCTTAACAGGAGCAGAAGAGGCTACAAGAACAACACGCTGTAGAGCAAGAGGCACTTTTTGGTTCAAGGTCTGCAACAAAAAAGCCTCTGGGTCAGAGCACTCATGCTAACACCATACTTGGGACACCAACCGGGCGTCGAATGCTTTCAACGCCTTCTGGTCGCCATGGAACCTCAGGAGGAAAGGACCGTAGGGAAAGTGGAAGAGTGAACAACATAATTCCAGTGAACTATGTTGCTCTTCCAAAAGATGACTCTGTTTCTAGGGGCAATTAAGGGCTGCCCTCTAATTTGACTCTTGTAAATCAGTCAGCGTTGTAAATGCGCTTATTCTACAAGCTCTATTATGTTTTCTTCCGAACGTTATGCATTGTAAATTTGGTAAATGACAAATGAATGACCCATTCTAGGCTTGATATAGAAAGGTTGAACAAGTCAGGGGCTAAATAGATTACAAATATAAAAAGTCATTATTGTTTTTTCATGTGAGTAGTTGTCTGATTTGATTCTTCAAAAATGAGGTGTACTTTAGAGAATAAAGTGTACTTATAATTAATTTATCAGAAAATTAATAGTTGAGAAGTGTGATAAAATTAAATACATATATGACACTATATAGTTAGTTTTCTAATTTATAAGTTATTATTGCACTAAATTGTTTAAAGTGTGTTATTCTCATTTTAGAGTAGCTATAATATCTATTGTTCCTACAATTCTCAGCTACCTGTTCTGTTTACCTCATCTGATCTAGTGCTTCCATGTGCGACATAAGTTTTGACAAATCACATGGCACCGTAAAAGTGAACTGTGATTTCAAACAAACATTACGCCCAATACTTCAAAGGAATGTTTTACCCAACCATTAATTGCTTCAGGTATGTTACACCTCCGTTACCACAGCCGATCCAAAAACAGTTGTGCATGTTTTGGTTAAAGTTTACAAACTTTGAGTGAAAGTTAAATTTACAAATTGAGTTTGTAAAAACAACCAATTTTTTTTACAAAACTAAGGTTTTAGACAAAATTTTAATATGCAAATATACTTTTAAGGGTAATCAAATATGTCGCAACTTAATTTACTCTTCAAACTGAGTTTGAAGCATCCTAAATAAAAAATGAAACAACCTTAATCCCTCCCAGATTTTTATTGTGAAGATTCTTCTTTTACATGTAAAATGTTTACCATAAGAAAATTTCCTCTTACATACATATTCTCTAAATAAATAAGCTTTTTTTTTTTTTTTTTTTTTTCAAATTTTGTCGATGATGAAACTTTATTGGAGTGTCTGATCGACCACTTCCAATAGTGTCTGTCTTCCCAATCAATTCTTTTTATCTATAAAGTTTGAATTGAAGATCTTAGTATCTTATTTTAGAAATCTAAGTTGAGTTCTACTTGAACCAATTAATTAGATAATTTATGATAAGATATAAAAATTAACATGACATGTTGTATATTTTAAGAAAGAATAAACATACCACAATTTTAATGATTAACACCTCAAAAAATTTCAAGACTAAATCAATCAACACTTTCAAGTTTAGAGATGAATTTATCCATAATGAAAATATACATATAGTTTTTTCTTTGTTACATACATATACTTGGTTTGCGACAATGTAAAAAAAAAAAAGACTAATTAATACAATAAAAGTTCAACAATTATCAGCCTCAGTAATATTTAAATTAAGCAATAATGTTTCTATAAAAAAGAAGAAAAAAAACAAGAGTGAATGAAATCTATAATAGAGAGGCCCGAGGATAGAGAGAAGCTTTATGATTGTCTTAATAATAATAATAAGAATAATAAAAGCTTTATGATTGTCGTTTTTAATTTGACTAGCAAGTTGGAATATTTTTCAAAATTATACATCATATATTGCTTAAATGCAACAAACAAGACCCTTTTTATGGCAACAAAAAAGAAAAGAAGAAAAGGAGAAAGGAAAAATTGCTAAAAAGGGCAAAATGTGGTTGATGAAACATAACTTTAAAAAACATTAATTCCTATTCACATTCCAAATTGCTTAAGCCTTTCTCTCTTGGTCAGCTTTAGTGTGAGGCTCTGGAATAGGAATGGTTATTATGAGTGAAGAGAGCTTGTTGTTGTTGGCTTCTCCTATCTGACCAAATTTTTCTTCAGTAAAATTATCAGTGGCATCAATTATTGGCCCTGCATTTACAGCAATTTGAGAATCCTTTACAGGCAAGGGAATTTCATCTGCCACTTTGCTCTCTATTTGTTCTTTGTGTTTCCCCCACAGAACTGAGTATAAACCTATAACAATTAAGATGGCACCAATCACACTGCAACCATAAGGGAGAAACAAAGTCTTTTGTTAGTTTGGAATTGATAAACCATTTTGATTTTCATACAATAAAAAAAAAATACTATCAATACACTCTAACAAAATTTTTATTATTGACTAAAATTTATTAACTTGTATTATAAGAAATACTCTTAATATACATCGCAGACATGGGTTAACTTATATTAAAATTGGAATTGGAATGTGTGTGAATGTGTGATGAAATATTTTCTTGCTAATATATGCCACTGATGCTAGCTAGGTGTTAATTATTTAAGCAAAGAATACTTCTAGTGTGTTTGATTTATATTATTTCATTAAAAGAATAATTTATTTCCAAATTCTATAAGATAGTTTTATAGAGAGAAAAAGTCATTTATTTTCCAAAACAGTTTCTCAATCATGCTACAAGTCAGTCTAATTAAAAGCATGATCGATATATATCCTAAATATATGAAGTCCTGTTACCACATACTTTAATTTCAATGATGGTAAAATTAATTTTCTGAACCATATATACTTGAAAGGAGAAGGGCCAATAGAAATTTACCCTCCAAGATAAATTTGTTCTGCAAGGATGAAGGAGCCCATTATGGCAACAATGATCATCATTAAAGGGCTAAAGGCAGTTGCAAAGACAGGTCCTTTCATCTTAATTACCAGTCCTTGTACATAATATGATATGCTTGATGTCACAATCCCCTATTGAAGTATACAAAAAAGAGAGAAAAAATAATAAGAAAAAAAAGAGAAATAAAAATCGCATGTTATAAATTGGAAAAGGAAAAACGACCTGACAAAAGGCACTTTACTATAAAATTAATTAAGGTTTACTTACTTATTTAGTTTTTATACTTAATACAGTTTTTACATTTTTGTCCCTATATTCATACATATATTTTTTAATCTGTTTTAATTCTGACATCCAAAATTGTCGAGACTAAAACAAGTTAAAAAAATATATATAAAAAGACAAACAAATGATTTTTAGGTATAGAAACTAAAATGTAATATATAAGTATAGGACTAAATGTATAATTTAAACGTAAAATAAATTAATGGAAGGTAAAGTTCTTGTATTCTTACAGCATATGCAGCAGCAAGTAAGCTCACATCCCAGCCAATTCTCCATACAGAAGGATTGTGTTCAACTACAAAAGTAACAGCAATAGCTTGAAGAGTGCCTATAAAGCACACAAGTGAAGTTAAGCTTAGCTGATGATTCTTGTACGTCTGTATAGCTTTGGCCTGCCCAATAGCAAAAAATAAATAAATGTCAATTATTTGTGTGACATCAACAAAAAGACACACTTACTAGCTAGCAAAAAAAGCGAGAGAGAGAGAGAGAGAGAGAGAGAGAGAGAGAGAGAGAGAGAGAGAGAGAGAGAGAGAGAGCATAAAAGTTAGCACATTTTTTTTTCTTTTTCTTTTTGATGTCTCACTTACTTGTAAAACAAATAGGGAAGCCCAAGCAAGGGTGGCAATGATAAGAAAGGTGCATCCTAAGAACCAATCCTTGTCCAATGATCCTGTGGTGGTTGTTGCATTGGTTTTATTGTGTGGATGTTTGGCCCATACCATCTCCACTATAGGACCTCTGTATAAGGTCATCAACATTGCCCCTGCCACTGTGACTAATGTTCCCACTATCTTTGCTATGCATCTCACCTTCTTCATGTCTATCTTCTCCATCCTTTTCAATAATAAGAAGAAAAAAAACAATTAGCACTTCTTAGTTCTTACAGATAAGAAAGTGAAACTTAAAACCATATGTCCCCTTCCTCTTTTTATTTCAAAAATAGCATCCCCCCTATAAATATATTAACAATTATGAAAGAGTATATTATTTTTAGTTAGGGCAAAATAAATTTGAACTCCTTAAAATATTTTTTAAATTTGATTTTAGTTCATATATGAACTTAATATGATCTTAGTCCCAATAATTATCAAAGTGATGTGATTTTAATTCCTCTTCAGAAACTAAAAACTTGTTTTGTTAAAATTAATATAAAGATTAAAAATATATTAAATTTTATAAGGACGAAAATTGAAATTTTGAAATGTTTTGAGAGAAAAAAGCACATATACTCTTTTTAATTATGTGTTATTTTCCCATTAGAGATCGACCCTTAAAATTCAGGGTTTAATTAATTTACCGGCAAAACACTGCCATCACAAAAGTCATGGCTGGAAGCATGTTGCTCATTGCACATGAGAAGGTTGGGGATGTGAGCTTCAACCCAGCATAGTAGAAATTTTGATCAATCACAGGCCTGTTTTATTAATCCAACACAAATAATCATATTAATATATGCAATTTCATACTTTCATATATTCACCATACTATATAGACTTGTTAGTGCATTAAGCATGGAGACTAACCCAAGAAGAGCTAGGATAAAAATTTGCACGAAAACTGGGAATGTTATCTTCGGTTGACCTTTCCTGGAAAATTGAAACAACACGTAAGCATTAATTTGCAAAGCTTTATAGTGACAAAAAAAAAAAAAGTAAAATGACAAGATGATGACACTAAGGTTTATGTTTATTATATGAACCTTTCAAAAATAAAGGCAAAAGGAGCGATGACAGCGGTGGCGAAAGCGTGGCGATAAACCACAAGGACATAGTGGCTCATGCCTTGGTTGAGGGAAACCTTAGTGATAATGTTCATGCCAGCATAGCCAAATTGTAAAGAGATCATGGCCAAGTAGGGTTTAGAGCTTGCAAAAAACTTTGCACAACCTCTAAGCTTTTCAGTTGCCATTTTAATTTTCTTCTTTTGAGAAGGATCAAGAGGTTAGTGTTGAGAAAAGGGTAAGTATTCTATAGAGAAATTAAAGAGGAAGAACACTTGAAGAAGGCTAATTGTGTTTCTTCCTAAGAAATATCATGGGTAGGCTCATGCTATTTATACCAACCAAGAATCAAATGGTTTCGTCATATGCATGTACACGTAAATGTTCATTGCAATATGTCTATATCTTCATTTCTCTTTCTAGCTAGTGGGGCTTGGGATATTGGAATGTGGGGCAGCTCGACAATGCATATATTAATGACTAGGTAGACACATATCGAAACAAAAATGATCAAGCAATGTGATAATGGAATGAAAAGTGATGATTAGAATAAAGTAGGCTTTGAGTATAATAACATCTTATTAGAAAATTAACTTTATCGTTCTTTTTCAATTTTTTTGCTGCCTAATTGTAATATCTATTTTTAAAAAAATGAGACCCCACTTCTTTGATTCGCATTTGATATCCCACAATTCTAGCAGGGTTGCCCTAATAATAAATAGGCTAATCAATGATTGGTACTTTTATAAAATATTAAGAAGATTATAGAACTAATAAAATTGTAAAATTATATATATAAATTCCAATGAGTAATTAATCCATTCAAGTGGTGTTTGTCTATTTTTTTTTTCTTCAGTAAGGTTCCCAATTTGAGTGTTGCATATTTGTACGTATATATATATTAAAAAATTCATTGAAAAACTGATTATCTATCAGTCTACCACACTGTTAATATTCCTGATTATAATAGGATTAATTATCGTGATTAGACAAAAAAACCAAATACATTCACTACTACAGAAAAGAAGAGGAGCGTGCTTTGGTTTTTGGTTTTGGTGCGGAAACGAGTTTCTAAACCAGTTCTAATTTTTATTAATCAAATAACAATATTTTGAATCAGATATAAATTGAAAGGATTTAGAAACACAATTTCTTAGATGAGTTTTACTTTTAACTGATTTAAAACTAGTTTTTGGATGGGTTCTCATATAATCGATCTAAACATTGTTTTTATTTACAAAACTGTTACCATGATTTTTTTAATTAGCAGTTCTCATATAACTGATCAAAAAAGATATTGCATGTAAGATGTGTTTTGCGCACTCTTGATTAATAAAGTTAATTATTTTGATTAGGTGGTGTGAAACAAGTTGCTGTCTTTTAAAATTTAATCAGTATATATGTACTAATAATGAGAGGAAAGTTTCATATTAACTTTCAATAATATTTTAATAAAGACTTAAATATCTATTTTTATTATATATATATATATATATATTTAATTTTATGTTTTCTATCTAATAATTTTTTTATATTTATCTTTTGATATTTAAAAAAATTTGTTTTAAATTTTTATTGTCAATTAAGCTAGAAAAATTGTGGATAAGAAAATTGATGTAAAATAATTAGACAGGTCAGTGAAAGTCAGGAAGAAGTGGGTAGCAGTGAAATGACCACACATTTCCCAAACGAGTAAAATGTGGATGATCTCATGTAAAAATGCCCACATAAATAGGAGTGTAATGATAATCCACCCATAATAGGGTGGATTGAGATAAAAATAAAAGAAAAATAAAATAAAATATATTTTACAAATTTTATCTTTTAAGTTTTATTTGTGTAAAAATTAAAATTTGAATGATAAAATTTACAAAATAATAAAGATAAAATGATAAAATTTATAAATAAACTAAAATGTTATGAAAATATATGGCTATAGACACTAAAACAGGAAAGCTGTAATGATATTTTAACATTTAATTATTTTAAATATCTCATTAACAACTTTTATTTTTCTTTATTTTTATCATATCAAATCACATATTATACTTCTAATTTTTTTTTCTTTTTTCATTCTCTCTATAGGTTTCAAATAGCTTTAATTTGGGTGTAAAAAAAATCCTTTTCCTAAATAAACCATCCTTGTCGTGAGATGATGATAGTGGTATAGCATAAATTATCTATCGAGCCCATGCATGAAAAGGTAAATGCACTAACAATGGGAACTTTGTAGCTGATTAGAAAATTAAAACAAGGTAAAATGCATTTTCCTATCTAGTCTCATTCTTTCTATATGATATATACATATTCACTTGAAGGGAATTGTGCTTTTCATTAGTCTTGAATTTATATACCTAACCGATCAATTATCCATGCATGACCAGTAATTTGTTGCCTTCCTTGGCTCCAAACAAAATAAAGTTCCTTTATAGTCCACATTCCCCCCACGTATAATTCCAACTTTCCTTTAAGCAATTTAATTTTATGAGGGAAGATATCATTATAGTGTGCAATTGGGTGTTTGGTGGCCATTTACCTTTTGTACTAGTTCATCATTTTCTGTAAAAAGCCATTTTTCTTGACACAAAAAAAAGTTTTTCCATTAATGAGACTCACTCTATACGTTTCAAGAAATTCAAAAGATGCGGTCAAAGATTCATTTCTCCACGTCTAGGACATATAACCTTTGACAAGTCGATAGTGTTGGCACCCTTTACATCTTTTCTTGTCTACATTATCGCTTTCAGCATTATGAAAAATATCACCAATAAATTTGAATAATTATAAGTTTTATATTGTAATTAAACCCTCCTACTAATCATCCTATACTTCTTTTGTATCTCAAGTGTTGAATGCACTTTAAATTTTCAAGACATTAAATATATTTACTTTTGTTTATAAAGTAGAAGCATAAAATATTACTTATATACTTTTTTTATAAGAATTGATATTTCTTAAGATTAATAAAATTGTGTGACTCACTTCCTATCTATTTACATGATTTCATGAAAATCAATAATTTTTAAGTGATAATATAAATTGTATATTACGAAAAATATTATTGAAAAAAGTGTTACTAACCTTTCTTGTGACAATAAATATAAGTGAGCTGAATAAGAGATTTTTAGCCGAAAACGCAAGCATGCATATGTAGTGAAGATAAAGGAAAAGGATCAAGAACAACATAATATATAAAGAAGAAAAGAGGACACTTATTATTTTCAAGGGCCCTACGTTCCATTATACATGACTACTACGATTAGTATGCATGCGAGAGGACGCAATATGCGTGCTTAGGGGGAATCAGGAGAGGCTATCGATTACTCTGAATGCATGGACAACAAAACACACACTTAGGTTGGAGATTGGGTCCAGTGAAATGGGTTAGTTCCTAATAACGAGATACATTAATAATTAAATTTTGGTTGAGAGAAGTTCACATTTTGTATCCCACCCAATCTTGAACAAGATTCCTTTTGATAGAAGATAATACCCGTGAAAAAAAAAATACTTTGGTGCCATACAATTAATATATAAGCTAGAACTAACGCAAGAGCAGAAAAAAGAAAAACAACAAATTATATGGAGTATTATATCGCCTACTTTGCCACATCGAAATTACGACTTCAATATAACAAAAATGGAGACACAAATCTAATTCAAAGATATATACTACTATTTTTTTAATTTTCTTTCCAAAATCTAGTTTTGCAAAGTGATCTAACCAAGTTTCTAATGATTAATTGGCCTGGTAGATTCTCATTTTGATGTTGGTGGAGAGCAAGGTGTTGATCTTGAGCACTCAAGAGATGGTATATGAATACCTTTAAACACACTTTAATATTCAAGTTAATGTACAATCAAACTAATAATATATGAAAAAAGTGAGCACACCAAGTCATCACCAAGAATGTGAGGAGATATAAAGTTGACTTTAGAATTGGAAAAGGTAAAGGGAGAAGGAGAAAAAAAAGATCAGTGAGTTTGAATTCTTTCCAATGTTGATCAGTGCACTTGATGATCGATCATCATCAATACATCATTAGTTGTAGGAAGTGATTGGGAACCTGTATCACCCTCATAATAGTACAATCATAATCATTTTCTCTAGAATAAAACTAAAAGGCTTCTCTTAGGGTAATACGCTTAGTCAATCCTGGTGATGCTAAGTTGGTGTTAGGGCTATCAAGTTGGTTTATGTGATTGTTCCAATTTAAGTTTGCTACTCTAACCTTAATTTGGGATTCCAACAATTAACTCAATATCGTACTCTTTAGACCTTATCGGTGGTCCCTGCCTTCGTCCCATAGTATACCAAGATATGACTTCCAAAACACACTAGAATAGATGCCATCAGGTTCATCATCAATCACCTTAACACATGCCATTAGTTTTAAATGAATTGAACTTTACTGTCTTTTGCAAACTAATTTTTGATACTCGTCAAATTGCATTCGCAAACACCATAAGAAGAAAAAAATGAAATGGGTAGAAAATGTTTTAAACTTCTATCTCTTGCTCTCTCTTTTTCCTTTTCTTTTTGCAAGAAATTTTGTTAGCAGATGTTTGTCTCATTTAATTTTCTTTTAAGACCTTGAGGATCTTGTCTTCGAGTCTCTTAAAATAGGATATTAAGGCATTGATTGAGGTGATTGTTGAAAAATCAATTATTTTATCAAATTGAACTTTTTTTTATCTGTTATTAATTTCATCACATTATCTAACTCCTCCGTCTCACTTTCTTCTATCAAAGTCTCACTTTCTTCTATCAAAGTGATGGCATTGACATTTTGCATTGGGTTTACAATTGGTTGAGAGGGGAGTTTTCTTTGTGATTCCAACCAATTGTAATATCAGTAAGTGTATTTGATGAGATAATGTAAATATAAGTTTTATTCTTAGATAACTATAAGCTAAGGGAAAGAAATCGAATTGAAAGTGATAATAACTTTGTCATCTTAAATCATAAGATGCAATTATATTTGGTGTAAAAAAGTAACAAAATCTTTAAATAACATAATTATAAGGTATAAGATGAATTTTTTCATACGAGTGATGTAGTTAAGCTGTACAAATAAAAACAAATAAATAAATTGCATGACTTGACAGGTCAATTGAGTCACCGGATTGTCGGATTAAGTCGAGTTGTACCAGGTCAAATATGCATCCAATTCAAATGGTGATTCAGATCAGTTGAATGCTTTATTCTTGGGTCAATGGATCGATCTAGTCGATCCGAGTCAAATCTATAACTATGATTTTATGTATATTTCAGTATTAGACTTGTACTTAAACCTTTCGAATATCATATTATACACTCCCTTTGTCTTTAAATATAATTCACATATATTTAAAAAAATAGTTAATTTAGTTAATAATACTAAATTTATCTATAATTATAATAGTTTTCTAAAATTATCCATGAAATTATTGGGCTGACTATATCACCTCTTTTTTACTTAATTACTTTTAACCTGAATAATTAATGTGTGCCAAGTAATAACAGTGAAATTTTAATTTTCTAAAACTAAATTCTTCAATTCTCCAATCCTCAATGAAAGAGAAATAGATAATCAATAACATTTATGATTTATATGCTAAAATAGTGCAGGATATTTTGGTTAAAAATAATTCTGCAATAAAAAATTAAAAATACTTTTTATTAGTATGTTACTCTTCTTTTAAATTGACCAATATTTGGATTTCTTATTTTATTTTTCCGTTATTTTAATAGGTAACCAAAAAAAAATTTTCATTGCATAATATCTGACCAAAAATCAAATATAAACCAATTTTGAAATTTAGTTTCTTGAAATATTTACTAATATTTCAAAAATTAAATTCTGAAATATTTTTTTTAAAATAGTTATTTTGGAAACTTAATTCTGAAATGTAATGAATTTTTATAATATTCTGCAATTGTTTCTAGAATATTATAAATCTAAATTCTAGAAAGTAATTTCCAATCATTTACATATTTTTAAATATACATTCCGAAAAAAAAATGTTTTCGAGAAGGATATTATTGATATAAAAATATGAAAACGCATGAGAAATGCGAAGAAAATATCATAAAAGAACAAATAGAATCCCCCAATTCTCCATTCTATTGTGCCCTAAGTTCTTTTCAATCGACCTAACGCGTGCTCCCATTTTTGTCAATACAAACAACCCAGTCCATTTCAAGTTCCAAATTCACGCTTCACTTTGGGTTTCAATGCATAAAATTCTAAGAACTTTACTTCCTGCACCCCTTTTTCTTTCCTGTACCCCAAAATATTTTAATATCCCCAAAGTACCATTCTCTTATTACATTTTTATCAAATGTTATCAGGCAAAAATATTATTATAATTTTTTTTTTATTTTTTTACCAAAGAGATCCAGTTTATTTGATTGACCAGGCCGGGGCACATGAGTTATTTAGATTAAAACAAACATAATTTACCATTTTTATATTCTAAAAAATGGGAGAAAATGTCACCATAATTATCTTGAGGAGAATTGTCTCCCGTGCATGATATTTGATGGTTTTTTTTTTTTTTTATCATAATTAAAACTGTTTTAGTTATGATATTATAATAGGTATTTGGTATGCACTTGTATGAAATACCTGAAGAAAGATTTTATTGAGAAAGCAATTTAAAAATATTTTATTATAAAATACATTTAATATTTTTTAAAATGATTATTATTCCTTATTGAGTTTTTGATACCTAGTTGTGTGAGCTACTCGGATAAAAAAATTATTGTCTAAAATAGTCTTAAGTTGGATTATGTCCTGTGAACCACGAATAACAAAAACTATTTCAATTTATGATATTATTATTGCATCTTTGGTATGTACTTGTATGAAAATAAGAATTTTGTAACACATAATGGTCTCGAATAGAATTATCTCTCATGAATGATATTTGTGACTTTTATTATAAAAATAAAACTAATTTAATTTTTATATTATTGAGAAAATAATTTAAAATTATCTGGTAATAAAAATGTAGTTTTTTTGGTCATAATCAAAACTATTTTTGTGTGAAATACTCGAATAAATGTTTTATTTAGAAAGTAATTTAAAAAATATTTTATGATAAAATATATTTAATAAATCAAAATGAATATTACTATGTATTGAGTTTTTGATTTATTCAAAGAAAGAACATTGATTTTTATTAGGGTGACAAAATAGACGAACCGGCCTGGCTTGACTCAATCCACTTGGCCAAGAGAGAAAATTAAAATGGGTTCAGTTGGTTTTTTTTTTTTGTTAGCTCTATTTTCTATAATAATCTTGAAAAAGATTACTTTTGGTATATAATATTTTTAATCTTTACAATAAAAATTAAAAATACAGATCAATTAAATATAGATAATGAACAATGTTTGTGATATCTATCATAAAAATTTAAAGTAATTTAATTTATAATATTATTAATCCATCAATTTAAAATTATGTGATATAAATATTAATGAACAATTTTTTTTATATAAATTTATTAAACACTGAGACAAATAATTATTTTGTAATAATGTGATATTATAGACAAAGTATGTTAAAAATTAATTCTTCAAATTTATCATTCAATTAACAAAATAATAATATATTTTACATAATATAAGTAAATAAATTTAAAATCGTTCCAAGTTCCATCAATTTAAAACTATGTGATATAAATATTAATAAACTATTTTTTATATATGAAGTTATTAAACACATAGTCAAAATTTTATTTTGTAATAAATATGATATTATAGATAGAGTATTTTAAAAATTAATAGGCAATAAGTATTTATACAAATTTGTCATTAAATAAATATAATAATGACATATTTTACATTAAACATTAATATAATATAAGTAAATAAATATTAATAGGAAAAGGAAAAGGAAAAGAGACATAAAATTGTTTATAAAATAAAAGAAATAAAAAAAATGAGAGAGGTCAGAGAGAGAATAGAAAGAGTAGGGATGACAAAGTGGGTCAGTCCATCCAAATATGACTCGGACTGGTCCAATCCACTAAAAAAGTGGGCCGGGCCGGACTGACCCACTTTTGCAAAGTGGGCTGAAAATACTAGCCCGCTCTACTTTAAAGTGGGTTAGTAGACCAGCGGGCCAGCCTACTTAAAAAATAAAATAAAAATTATTTTTTTAAAAAAAGGTAAAAAAATTATTAAAAAATTCAAATGTAATTATTTATACTAAAAATTAATAATGTACTAATTTAAGCCTATAACAATGATTTTTAATATAAAATACATGCCTAATAGAAGCAAAAGCAATCAGAGAATACATGTCTAACAGTGGTTTTCAATTAGCTCCTAAGTCTTAACAAATTCTTAGAAATTTGCTTCATAATGATGCAGACAATCAAAACATATTTGTACATGTAGTATAACTCATTATTAGGTTCCAAATAAAAATGTATTAGGGTTAAAGATTCAAAATCATTCACTTTTTCTTAGTCACTCTTCCTCTAAGTCACTCATTTAATTACCTATTAAATTTTTATTTTATTTTTTATTGGTGGACTGCTGACCCGGTGGACTGGCCCGCCCCTGACCCACATTTTTGTGGGCCGGATTGATCCGACCCGTTTAATGAATGTGGACTCAAAATCTCAACCTGATCCACATTTTTTCGTGGGCTAAACGGGCCGGTCCGTCAGACCATACCCGTTTTGTCATCCCTAAGAAAGAGGGAGTGGGACAGAGAAGAGAGGAAAGAAGGAGGAAGGTGAGTTCAAAGAGGAGAAAAATTCTGTGATATAAAAAAAATAAAAAGATAGAAGGACTAATATATCCTTATGATTGGATAGTGTCAAACATTTAGATGAAGTTAATGAAGTAATTTTGGTTGTAAATTGAGAATAGAATGCTTTATTATTTAGAATTTAGAAAGAAAGAATTAGAATATTTAGAATTAGAAAGAATTTAGAAGAAGATAATAGATAAGTTTATTTAGCTAATAGGAGAGGATGGATGTAAAAAAAAAAAAAAGCTAATAGGAGAGGATGTTGCTTATGAGAGTGGTTTTGGTTGCTATTTTGCATTTGCACGTTTTGTCCTTTTTCTTCAATTCGTCTATTTGTTGTACCAACTACCCTCTCGTTGTTTCTTTTCGATTGAGTATATTATCAGTTGGGTAAAAACACAGACATTTCGTGTCAAGGAGTGGACTGAAATTTATATATAATTAATGTGATCTATTTAAAAAGGCGTAACTGAAATTGTAAATATAATTTTTAGAAATAAAAATGTCCATTAAAAAAAATACACAAAAACAAGATTATTTTATTTATAATAGTTATAAATTATATGTCAATCACTACAGTTATGATATTAACCATTATTAAAATATAAAAACTGAACTCGGCCTTGTAACGTTAATTTCAAGCCACTGATTTAATTTTTTTTAATATATTAATTTTTTAAATATTTTTAATTAAAATTTACAACAAATATAAATAAAATTCATTAAATGAAAACAAAAGTTCATGAAATTTTAAGCAAATTATACTAGCACTCCTTATATTTTTTTCAAATTATATTGGATAATCCTCTTTTTTTGCATCATACAAAATCTTTAAATTATTTAGTTCATATTACACCCAGATCTCCCCTCCTAGACACCAAATGAGACAAAGTAAACAATGACTTTTAATGAAAATTTATGCATGAAAAACTTTCATTTTCTTCCTCAAATCACATCATAGATTCTATAAAACTCTCATATTCTTCAACAACCATTCTTCACTTGTCACAAACACCTCCTCATTCTCGTTTGCCTCCCACAACAACATAATCTCTTTCTCCTTATCGTCGTCCTCGTCCACCAACATCGTATCGGAACAACCACTACTACTATGTAACCACCGTAGCCACCGCCACCACCGTAGTCACCGACATATCGACCTTCACCACCTCCTCATCCCCGCTTAGCTTTGGGCACCATCATCGCTGCGCCTGGTTCCCTGGACACTGACGCCGTCGGGTAAAAGTAATGTATAAAAATGGAGGCGTATTGGATACAATTTGAGAAAAAATACAGGATTATGAGTGTAAATTACTCTAACGAGTAATTTCATCATATGATCGATAAAAGTAATGTATAAAAAATGATGAATATTGAGTGTAATTTGAAAAAAATATAGAAAGTACAAATGTAATTTACTTTAAAATTTTATATTTTTATAATAAATTAACTAATAAAAATGTGTTGAAAAGAGTACTCATTCTTTTGTTAATCATCCATTCATCCCATGTTTCAACCGTATTCCCCTTACGTTAACTTCCACATATGTGGTGTAGGTGATTTCATTTCAATGAAACAGACAAACAGAAAAAGAAGGTAATGACAGTAACAAGACTCAAAGTCTAACCCAATGCCACGCCTTTTGGTGGTCTTAAATATATCGAGTTGGATTTTGTTGTCCATTACCAAACATCAACATGGATTGGTTCTCTATGGTTAAAATTTCAACTGTACAGATCCTCATTATTAAAAAATATGTTTTGTAGGCCAAACCATCAATCAGGACATTTTTTTTTTAATTTATCATTTTAAGGTAAAATTTAAATAATATTCAAAATGGATAAGTGTAGGATAATCTACTACTTAAAAATCATAACATCTATTACATATTTTTTAAATTGAAGTTGTAAATTTTTTTATGATTTTTATTTTTTATTTTTTAAATACGATTTTAAAATCATAAATGATTTTTTTTATTGAAATCCTAAATTATTTTACCACTTCAATTTAGTATTTTTTTAAATCATAAATAATTATATTTTTATTATTTAATAAATTAATTTCAAAATCATAAATAATATTATTTATATTTTTTAATTTTATGTTTATGTTTAATTTGTATGGTTTATTTTATATTAATATATTATATTATTTTTATTTTAATAATTTCTTTT
>PYAF01002354.1:707320-763244 GCA_007407185.1 Glycine tomentella | reverse complement strand
AAAAAATATAGAAAATATTAAATAAAATTAAAAAGTAAAAACATACATAATTCATTAAATAATTAAAATAAAAAAATATTTTCAATTTTTTAAAATACTTGTGAAAGAAATAAAGTTGAAGTAGTAAAATAATTTACTACTTTAAGAAAAAAATTTCATTTACGATTTTAAAGTTTTGATAAAAAAAACTTTTACGATTTTTAAATTAGGTTTAAAAAAATTTGAAATTATAATTTTTTTTACTATATCAATATAAAAAAAATAAAGTTGTACTAGATGTTACAATTTTGAATAATAAATCTTAGATTATTTTTCAAATTATTTTTATAATAACTGCAAATTTAACGTAAATCTCAGACAAATCTGCAACTGCAAATTTATAATAACTGTTCCATCATATCTAACTTCTTCCCAACGCTGGAAAAACATATCAGGCTGCTCTGCGTCGAGATTTGTAACATCACCAAAAGTTGATGCCATAGAATCTCAATCGTTGTTGATGTCTCCACTTCACCATCATCGTTTTCTTAAGAACAAGCAATTTTTATTTGCAATAATATATAGCTCCGAAAATCAATTGGAACTGCATTTATGCACTAACAAGGTACTCACTGTATTTATTCGACTAGACCATTGTGCCCGCACCATCCATCTGCAAACCCTACCATGACAGCCCCAATTACTTTAAATCTTCTAATAATTTAGTTTTTATTATATTTTTAATCCATTTTATAGATAATTATAAATTTGTTAAGGTCGGAAACGCCAGAAAAACAGCATGTCAACCTTCCTCAACAATGCCGGAAAATCATATAAAAATAAAACTGCTTTGTGCCGGGATCAAACCCATGTTAACGTCGTGGAGCAGTTATTTTTGGAAATAATGTATGTTTTAAATTTGATATCAATATGTACTCACGTGATGGTCTAGGACCATGATATAGTTTCTTGTTATATAGAGGTTGTGGAACCGGAAAGTAATAATATTGTTGAGGATCCATGGCACGGACTATTGCACATATATTAATTAGTATCTTAATTTAATAAAAAAAAAGTCCTCTTATATGTGTCATCCCATATGGGCTTCTTGGTGTGGTCAAAGAGGGAAAGATAGTAGAATGGTAGAGGGAGTATACCCAAAAATGCAATGACACAAGTACTTCTAGATTCCAATGCTTAGTCATTAATAGTTTGAAGTGGTAATAGAATTATAAAGAACAATTTAGAGTGCATGCCTTATAGGTTGTGTGGCCTGGAAAACTAACTTTTATAGGTGTAAGTATGACAAAGAAGCTTATCTTAGCTTTTGATGGAAAATATTGACTCAAACAAAAGAATTAGAACAAGTACAGATATTATCTAATTTTTTAAATGAGAATGGAACAAGTATGAATTTCTCATTCATTACTTGTCCATTACATTTTTTTGTATAGAATTTTTCTGATATATATATATATATAATTAAATTACATAAATGTAATTTAAATAATTATTATACTATTTTATAATTTGATATAAAATGTGATTTGTATTGATTCAACAATTTAATTATGTCTACATATTATCAAAATTATTTGTGTCAAATTTTGTCAAAATTGAACAACAATTATAAAATAATCAAATGATCTATATTTTAGTATATTTTAAAAAAATTATATTACTTTAATTTTAATATGTATGAATGCAGTAGTAACTAATTTTGAATTAATATGAAATTTTATATATATAATTTAAGTGAAAGTAACTTTCAATCCAACAGTGAATTTTAAGAAAATATTATCCAATTAAAAGTTATTAAACATTGTAAGTTAAAGTTATACCGGTGTAACTTTGATTCCTCTTCATATATTATATATAAAATATTTTATTGTTATAGTTTTATTTTTTTATAATTTTTAAAATATAACTAATTTAATATTTAAATAATTTAAATTATAATAATTAGGCAACAAACTTAAAATCATTCATTTAACTAAAGATATAATTTAATTTTTAATTTCTTTGTTGTTTATTGTCGTTTATTTGTTTTTATATATTGTTTGAATAAAAAATATAATTAATAACTTAATGTATAATATATTTAAAATATGAGTAAAATAAAATTATAATTTTTTTGACTGATTATCCATGATTTATCCTTATCTAATAAAATTTGATAAAAATTAAAATTTTAAATCTGTATCTTTTAAACCAAACTTATCTTGCCTTTAATTTTATGAAGACAAAGAAGAGAGAAACTTGTCCCTTAACCCGCCTGTTATCATGCCTAGGTGTACGTTGGGCGGAGGCTTAGTCCTAGATGGTTATTTATTCAAGTTAAATATTTCACTACACGTGGGCTAGGTTTAGGTTTATTGTGTGTAGAAACCGATATGATGAACATATTTTACACAGTTGATCACATATTTGGATGTAGGGTTAAGTGTGATTGATTGATGTTCCTGTTAAGCAATATTAACATAATCCAATAATGTAAACACTCAAATTCACTCTTAAATATTTTAGTAGGAGGGACATCTATCTTCTATAAAAAGTGATCATGTTCGGGTTTAACAGAATTATTACGAATAATAAAAATTCTCTATCGATATTTAATGTAATTGCATTTTTTAATTTAAATTCAAAATTATTTATTAGGTTAATTATATTAATTTCATCAACACATTTAATAATAAATACACTCTTAATTAAGTAGAATATGGAGGATAGATATAATTTTTGAACCGAAAAGGATAACATAATTAAAATAAGTAGAAGTACGAGCAATTTCATTTTTCACTGCAAAATGAACATTATATTAATAAAGCTTAGGTTGACACAAGTAGTGTAACCTCAGCCACAACAATTACAGAGGCCGCAGCCCCCAACAAAAGCAATTAATACTCAATTTAATATTTGATTATATCTTTTCGTGTTCCAGATAAAAGTAGATACATGCATGGATGGATGTAGGGCCTATATATCTGATTATGTCTAAAGTTTTTTTGTTTTGTTATATATTTTTCTAAAACACTTAGAAAACCAAAAATAAAAGTATATATCCTTTTCAAATCAATTTCTTTATACACTTCTTTCATTTTTCACAAAATATCAAATCACCTTATGTATAAAGAGGAGGATGAAAACAATAATGTTTTCTCATATTACTTCTTTTCTATTACAACTCTTTCCTATAAATGTTTTTCAATACATGTAACACACATAATGACATAAATATATATAAAAATAACAATGTGAAATAAACAGTGTGGGAAAAAAAAAGTAAAAAGTTGTTGTTACAATCTTTCTGAGGCGATTACAGCACAGCACCACTAAAACCAGCATGTGGAGAAAACCAGAGCTGGGTCCAAATAAATGAGAGAAAAGTGGTGGAAATGACAAAAGATACCATGAAAACTACTTTCTTCATTTACATATTAATTATTCCATTTATGACTAATTTAATTTCCTCAATTTTTCATACGTGTGAATATGCTACAAAAATAGCAACTAATAAAACAGGTCATCAACCCTTAAAACGTTTTCACATGATAAATTCTTAGAAACTTCCCAATCTATCTCTAATTTCAACCTTATATAACACGTTACATCACTCACTCTTCAATTATATATATTCCTTCTTCCTTACACATTCAAAGCCACCCTCACAGCAGTTAATAGCACATCCACCGCTTCTATATAATTACAATAACACAATATTCTCATCGATAACATCCATCACCAAAACCATGGTCCAAGAGAAGAAGCTCGTGGACGAAGTGTCGGGTTGGCTGAGACTCTATGAAGACGGTTCAGTAGACAGGACTTGGACCGGTTCACCGGAAGTTAAATTCATGGTCGAACCAGTTCCTCCCCATGAAGAATTTATTGATGGAGTTGCCACTAACGATGTTATCGCGGGTGACAATCTCCGTGTCCGGCTTTACCTGCCGGAAAATATCTCCAATGAGGAGAAGCTTCCCATTTTTCTTCACTTCCATGGTGGCGGATTTTGCATAAGCGAACCGGACTGGTTCATGTACTACCAATTTTACACTCGATTCGCTCGGGTGGCTCGAGTCATCGTTGTCTCTCCCTTCCTTCGTCGTGCCCCAGAAAATCGCCTCCCTGCAGCGATTGATGACGGCTTCTCTGCACTCCTTTGGCTAGAGTCTATAGCCAGAAGACATGCAGAGGAGCCGTGGCTCAAAAAACATGGCAATTTTCGTTGTGTTTTTCTTATAGGAGATAGCTCAGGCGGAAATATTGTGCATGAAGTGGCTGTCCGTGCCGGGGAGGCTCAGTTGGACCTGCTACGTCTCGCTGGAGTAATCCCGATTCATCCAGGATTCATGCGGTCGAAACGTAGCAGGTCAGAGTTGGAGAAACCACAATCTCCATTCTTGACTTTGGACATGGTGGACAAGTTCATGAGCTTGGCATTGCCATTAGGTTCTAACAAGGACCACCCCATTGCATGCCCCATGGGCGGCGGCGCTCCACCGCTTAGCGGGCTGAAACTGCCGCCGATTTTGCTGTGCCTGGCGGAGATGGACTTGATCTTTGACACAGAGATGGAGTACTATGAAGCCATGAAGAAGGCCAACAAAGATGTAGAGTTGTTTGTTAACAAAGGAGCGACTCATAGTTTCTATCTGAACAAAATTGCGGTGGACATGGACCCAAATACTGGTGCTCAAACGGAGGCTCTTATTGCAAGGATCAAAGAGTTCATTGAGCAGCACTAAATTATTTTGTGTTTCTTTGTTTTTCTTTTTTGAAAAATTGAAAAATAAACTTGAAGTGTGCACTTGACTAGAAGTGTTCTAAGTGAGTTACTTTAATGAATGAAATAACTAATAAGTAATATGTTATTTGTGTGAACTTTTGCGGGAAATAAAGTACTTCGTAATCTCAGTTGGGTTGTGTGTGTGATGTTGCATTGAAATATACCCATTTTAGTTCTTTTGTATTGATTTCCGTAGTTTGGATTAAAAATTATACATTTCTAAGGATGCCACTTAATTAGAAGCGTTAATTTCATTAGGTGGTCAAGTAATTATTGGTTGAGTAATAATTAATAATAGTTAAATTACATATTTAAAATAATAATTGGTCTCCTAAAAAACCCTAAAATCATTGGTAATTAAGTTAAAATAATATATGATCTATAATTCATGTACTTAACAATACACTAATACACTATTATCATCAATAAGGATATAATTTAGTTGGTTGAATAAGAAAAACAACAAAATGTTATCAAATACCCCCTTTATCATTATTCTACTCCATAATTCTTAGGCTAAAATGTAATTTTTGTCCTCTTATTTTCTTAAATTTGTGAGTTAGTCTTTATATTTTTTTAATTAAGACATTTTATTTCTCACTTTTAAAAAATTTATAATTTTAGTCTCTCATTTTTTAATTAAGACATTTCATTCTTCATTTTTAAAAAAAATATACAATTTTAGTCTTTGTGTCCAAATTTAAACTTTAATATATGTACTTTGTAAACATTGATTGATAAGTATCTATTTATTATTTACATGATTATTATTTTTTTAAAAATTATTTAACTGCTAACAAATTTAATTTATTCAAAAGAAAATTAAAAAATACGTAATCAAGTCTGAAATTAAAAAAGAGACTAAAATGACATTTTTTTAAATGAAAACTAAATGTTTCAATTAAAAAATATGAGAAGTAATAGGAGAATTGAAATTACATATCATAATAAAGTGAGGGATAAAATGTTTCAATTAAAAAAAAACTAAAATCATGAATTTAAAAAAATAGAAGAAAAAACCTTACATATAAGACATCAATATATTGTCGCTTCCTAGAATATCGTTGGGAAATCATGCACGAATCCAGTGTTTGTTTAATAAACACTATAAATTAATTAATTTATCCTCTTGCTAACCATATATGATGTATTACCATACTGTAACACTACAATATCTTTGATGACCATTAATCCTCTTGTACTAACAGAATTTTGAAACAAGTGTTTGTTTAATAAACACTATAAATTAATTAATTTCTCAAAATCTCTATAATTTCGGGAAAAAGTTGCTAATGAAATCGTACCAAAATCTATTTATAGCATTGCTCAAATTAATTTTGCACAATCATATCACTTAGCACCCTCCATTTTTAACTAGATTTGTTCCCTCTCTTAATCTCCACGCCACTTTTGGTATCCATTTGTTAGGGATGGAAACACCCCTTATATAATCATATTTTCTCCTTCCTTACAAAATCACAGGATCTTTAATTTGTTAGGTTTTACTCTTCTTCCCCGGTGGTGAAGTCATTGGCCACCCTGTTGTCCCCATCATACATTGTTCCTTTTGAGGTTGGTTTGTTTGAATTTGTTGATGTGTTGCAAGAATTTCACTTCTTTATATGGTATTTTGAGGTACAAGGGATTCGTTTCTTTGTTTGGGAAGAAATTTGTTGAAATGGTGCTGGGAAATTGGCTTGACTATATATAGTTATTTGTTTTTGGTTTAAAATTATTTTTTTCTAAATCCTTTTACTTCTTGGGATGCTAAAAGTTTGTAGTCTCTATATGTTTAAATGTAATTTCTACCTGCATAACATTATTATAGTTCTTAATTTAAGAATTCCTAAGGTTATTTTTTAAAATATTAGGGATTCTTTCCTACAAAACAATTAGGAAATTTGAAAGTTGGTTTCTTATAAATTCTGACCTTAAACACATTTAACATGAGTTGTAAATTTCACTTATATCATTAGACCATATTATTTAATAGATACGTAATTAGAAAATTTTAATATTTGAATGCCGGATTACAAATTATATTTTATGCATTTCTAAAAAGGCTCAAATACATGTTTTAATTTCAATTTTCAAAAATACAACTTTTTTTTATATTATTCTGTTTTTAAATTTTATTTATTGTTAGCCATTGAATATTATCAGATATACTCTTCTGATAATCACTAAAAGAAATATTTAAAATGCATTGTTTTTTTATTAACGTTGAAAACTAAAATAAAAATTTATATATTAAAGCATCAAAAGCTTATTTAATATATATAGGCTTTCGGATTATCTTTTGAAAATAATTTTCCAATAAAAGTTGGCTCAATTATAAGATCAGTTTGCATATAGCCATATATTGATCTACATAAACGGTATTGTGTTAGATTCTTAGCAGTTGGCATCTATTAATGGCTTTGCATATTGTATAACTTTTTTTATTTATTTATTTATACCGATCTTGTATTACTTTTGAATGTGAAGCAATCTACCCATTTTGATTTTGACCGAAATGAAAAATGAATCAGAGACTATGCAAGCAAATCAAGTGAGACTTTCTTTAGAGTATAAAATTAGTAAATTTGGATAATATAATATTAATAATAAAGATTAAAATTATTTAATAATTATATAAGTACTTAAAAAAATTAAGTGACTTTATCTTATAAATTTAAATTTTCATTATTTGATCTGATGGTCTTAATTCACTTTGTTCACTCTTGTGATAAAAGCAATCTCTTCTCACTATAAGCTTGTTTGAGGAAGCTTTATTTATTTTTTATTTCAACAGGTTTTTCAGGGAAAAAAAAAAACTTTTTGTCAAATATGTCATTTTAATGATTTGAATTAATGACTTGCATATTTTCTTTTGGGGGTATTTTCTTGCCTTTTCAGGTTTGAAGTTTCAAACAGATCGAAAGGAGCTTAAATATTTTAAGCAAATCCTTGCTTCTTGAAGTATTAGAGAGATTTGCAATGGGGGCAACTGAAGAGGCCTCACAAAATCCTGTTAATGTAAATGTTGTTGATGCAGAAAATCCAAATAATATTAAAGTTAGTGGTACAGAAGATTCTGTAGTAAATGACAAAGAATTAGGTTCTAAAGAAATCCCTGTTAAAGATAAGAAAGATTGTATTCCAGGTGAAGTAAAAGAGATGTTGAAATCATTGGCAAGTGAATGGGAGAATGTGGTTGATATCAATGCATTGCAAGTGATCCCTCTTAAAGGGGCAATGACAAATGAGGTATTCCAAATAAAATGGCAAACAATAGGAGAATCCTCAAGGAAGGTTCTACTAAGAATCTATGGTGAGGGTACTGGTATTTTCTTTGATAAGGATGTTGAAGTCACAACATTTGAATTCATGTCAAAGAGCGGACAAGGACCTAGTTTGCTAGGAAGGTTTGCTAATGGTCGCATTGAAGAATTCATCAATGCGAGGGTAATGTCATCACTTTACTTTTCAATATTATTCATCGTAATTTCTTTATAAGAAAAATATTAATAACACACTGTAAGATAATTTTCACCCATAAGGTGAAATTCATTTGAGTCATGCTAAATAATAAATGAGACTCACTAAACAAAAAGTGGGAGTAGGACTCACGTCATCTCATGGAGTACATGAATTTCATCCAATTAAAGATTGTTAGAAAGAGTGAGTGGCTTAATGTGTTGTAGAGTGTGTTTAGCATTTTTCTTCCTTAATTATAAAATCATACTTTTAACTTTATTTAAATACCTTGAATTTTAATTTGTTAATGGGATGCCTTGAATTATAGCCCACCCAGGTATGTTGGAGCTCAAATATCATATCTTAGTTTTTTGTACATCCTTGAAGCGTAAATCAGTTTATTGGTTGCATGTTAGGATAAAAAATAAAAGTGTTGTTCGTTGTAACAATTATGACTTTCTGTACTTGTTTTCAAAAAGAAATTGAATATATCCGCAAACATAGGTCTATTAGCCAAATCATGTAAACTTTGTGTTCTTATTTTTCTTTCTTCATTTTTTTGTTTATCCTTGAGTTTTTCCATATATAACAAACTAGTTTTGAAGAAATTGCTATTATAGACAGGTTGATGAATGGAAATTGTTGATTGAATGCAATATATAACTTATATTACTTAAAACTACCTTCATATTTTGGATCCAACATTGTAAATTGTACTAGCTTGTAAAGTTTAATTGTTGGTTTTACTCATTTTGTACTATCCCATTTATGAACTTTATAAGCTGATACATTGTGGTGGATTTATCAGACATTATCAGCATCTGATTTGCGAGATCCATCTATTTCTGCTCTTATAGCAGCCAAACTGAAGGAGTTTCATGATCTTGATATGCCTGGTCCAAAAACTGTGAACCTTTGGGATAGGTTAAGGTATGTGTTGTTTGAACCCCCAAAATTGTAAGATAAAAAAATTGTTAATGTGTCAAATATGAATATAGATATTATTGGTACGATTTTATCTTTTATAAAGTAATCTTATTTTGATATTTCAGAAACTGGCTTAGTGAAGCCAAGCGCTTGTGTTCTCCTGAAGAAGCTGAAGCATTTCATTTGGACACAATGGACAAGGAAATATCTGCTTTGGAAAAAAATTTATCAGACACTCACCAACGCATAGGATTTTGCCACAATGATTTGCAATATGGTAACATAATGTTTGATGAAGAGTCCAGTTCTGTGACCATAATTGTGAGTCTCATATTGACTATTATTTAATTATGTTTTTTTAGGAATAATATGAATTGTTATAATTAAAAATTAAAATTTTTCTTAAAAACTTCCTCTGTATCTAAAATAAGTATCGCATTTTTTTTAAAATTATTTCAAAATAAGTATCATATTTAACTTTTTAGTATAACATTATTTTTTTTACCATTAATAATATAACTTTGATTTTTGAATCTAAGAGCATTTTCAATGGATGTTTCTTGAAGGGTTTTTTAAGTGAAGAAATTGTTTCTTACAATTTCTTTTCATTTGAGCAAATTTATATGGTAAAAAAATAAGATTTGTATCTTCTGTAAGAAATTAAAATTAATTTCTTATTATTTTAATTAATTTATGTGACAAAGAGAGTTTGTTAAAATTCATAATATTTCTTAGAATTTCTTTCCATTTAAATAATTATTTTATTTCAATCATAATTAAGTAAAAATAAAAAATATAAAATGTGAGTTTCTTACCATTGAAACAAAATTGTGTATGAATTTTTTATAATGACGTGACACCATGGAGATCACAATAGTAGTGTGAGGACAAAAAAATAACTTAAGAAATTCACTTAAATTTTTCATTGGAAATGCTCTAATATTAATACTATTCTTTTTCATCTATTTAATAAGATTAATTTTATAAAATTATTATTATCTGTCATTTATTTATTATTTTTTCTTTATTTAGATAAAACAACTTAGAAAAATAGTTATTTTAAGACAAAGAAAATACTGACTTTAAAAGTCATATATAAGGTCACTATTAATTAATTAAGAATGTAAAAATCTTTATAATCACAATATATTAAAGTTAAATTATTATTATTATTATTATTAGGGTCTTATTAACCAATATTTTAAGATATTAATTTAAGGAACTAAAAGCAAAAAATATTTATTGTGAAAATCATAGAAAAACATAAAAAAAATTATAAACAATACAATTTTATGTATTCTAATAAAAATATTTCTATTTTTTATTTAATAATTAATGTCTTAAAACAATAATTAAATTTTGCCTTATAATTATTATAATGTTGTACTTTTGTAACAGGATTATGAATATGCAAATTATAATCCTGTAGCATATGATATAGCAAACCACTTCAATGAGATGGCTGCCAACTATCATACAGATACCCCACATGTTCTTGACTTCACTAAATATCCTGGTATGTGAATGGCAATGGCTTGTGCAACTTCTCTTTCATTTGTAAACCTGGAAATAGCATAATTTGGTTGATTCTCTTGACAGATTTGGAGGAGCGTCGAAGATTTGCACATGCATATTTGAGTTCTTCAGGTAACATTTCAATTATGTTAAAAGATTGTACTGCATTGTGATCTTGATTTTTATTTAACAAAACTAGTAAGTAACCCGTGTGCATACGCACGGGTTTGCTTTGCTACGCTTCGTTATATTTTTATAAATATATTATTTTTTATATGTATTATTACTAAAATATTTTTATTTATAATATTATGGATAAAGTAATTTTAATAAATTAATTTTGATTATCTTATAACAAAGAATTAAACTATAATTTTTTAATAAATATATTAAATAAGTGTTATTATGTTGATTATGGTAACAATTGAATTTAAAAAAAAGAGTTTAAAAATTTCAAATCTTGATTAAATACATATTATTTAATATTATTTTTTTAGTACATTCGTATTAATGAAAATTTAAGTAAATTCCATTAGTTTTACCGATGATATGCACCAAATGCAAAATTAGACCCATAATATTTAGTGGGAGTCACAAATTTCAGTTGATAAGAGTGTCTTAGAAAAAGTAAGAGGGAAGTTTTACAAGGTCTAAGATTATGTGATGTCGGCCAACCTTCATTTGATACCATGCTAATATTTTTAATAAATTGAAAATTGTAGTTGTCTATGGTTTTTTGGTCAATCTTCACTCAACACATTATTAACTTTTTTTTTTTTAAATTCAAACATAGTTATTTGTCACATGGAAATTAATAAGGACCACGTAATTTTAGATCATTTAATAATTTTCAATATTTATAAGTGTAAAGGAACATGAATTCCATGATAAAAATAAAGAAAAGATAAAAATTATCACATAATATCTAACACACTCTTTAATATTATCTAAAATTTGTTAAAAATCATAAAATTATATCAAGCTCACTCCTTATTAAAAGGAATGTATTAGAAACTTATTGCCACTCCTCATAATGAAAAATATTAGTTGTATACTCTCTAACTATAACTTGTTAAGCAGACATAATGGATCAATGTAGTAGTGCATCTCATTGCATAGATATGTGTCACCTCCCCTTAAACCACCACAATTATTATGCTTTCACCATGAAAACGAAATTGTTTGACTTGGACACAGGTGAGCAACCTAGTGACATTGAACCTAGTGACATTGAAGTGGAGCAGTTGCTTGATGACGTTGAGAAATATGCACTTGCTAATCATATACTGTGGGGCGTGTGGGGAATAATTTCGGTATCTTCACTCACTTTAGCATTGATAATTGTATATTTAAGCTTCTTAGTATGTGCATAATAGATTTTTCATATGGGTGTAAAACATTTTGGTAAGTATTGTATATAATTATCTTATAAATATCTTGTGCAGGAACATGTAAATAAAATTGACTTTGACTACAAGGAGTATGCAAAACAGAGGTTTCAAGAGTACTGGTCAAGAAAAACTTGTCTTTTGAGCTCTCATGGGTCTTCCCATGATAATACGATTAAGGGTAATGGTACATTTTTTTACGAATAAAAATGTAATTATATGGTGTTCATCCACTATTATAAGTTATATTATATGTTAAGATTGCAAGTCTAAACATAGCGAATAAATGTCTTTTTGGATGTACTTTGTGATGTTCATTGCGCTTTTTATTTTATTTTATAATTATGATAGGAGTTTCAAGCCCCCTTTTTTTTGGCATTACAACACCACAAATAAATATGGTGGTGCATTGATGACTAAATTGATGTTGTGATCCTTGTTAGAGTTGGGACATGGATTTATGCTTCTTCAACATTATTTCTGTTGTACGAAGTACTAGTGAGAGTGAAAATTAATTATCTTAATTTGTTAAAAAGATGCATAATTTTACAGAGTTTCACATGTTTTTAAACATAATGAATTTTGATTTTAGTTCCTTAAAAATATTTTTCTTATTTTTGATTCTTATAAATGTTAGAAGTTTTAAAAATGATTTTTAAGTAATAAAAATGATTTCTATCATCATTTAATTAGCTAATGATGATGTGACATGTACTTAAATATGTCATATCATATGCCCTTTCATAATTATTATTAACATAATATAATTTTATGATTTCAAGTCATTACTAAATAATGATAAAAAAAATATTATAAAAATAAAATCATATATAAAGACTACTTACCAATAAAAAAAATTGAAGGTCAAATTAAAAATACTTATATATATATATGCAATGACTAACCTTTTGAAAAAGTTTGTTGGTTAACTTAGTTACATATTTCAATTTGGTTTATAGTTTAAAATCAATTGAATTAAATTGATTGAACCCAAAAAGTAAAGCTAAGTAGCTGTTAGTTGAGCTACAACTTTGTTGATCTAATGCATATTATTTAAGAGTAATGCTAATACATTCTTTTAAATAAATTATTTTTTATTGATTGAAAATGATTAAAAATTAAAATTATTTGTGAGTTTATTTATTTTTAATAAGTCTCTCCTAATTTTATATTTTTTAATAAATATTTATTAATGATAAAGTATGTGTTAAAATAAATGTGTTAAGAAATGTGTTACTAGAACATCTCTACCATTTAATTATAAATAAACCATGTAGAGTAATGGAAATATTGAGGGACCAGATTATATGTTTTCACTTGAATATTGGTGTCATGTTGATTAGATTCACAATTTCATATATTGTATTGCATGCTATTTTAACTAGTTATGGGATTTGCAGGGGAGCAAACACTAACATCAACCACTAACAGAAAACCAGCTAAGAGGAATAGAGTCTCCAATAAATTGAAGAAAATTTTTGGTCTTGGCTTTTTCAGATCGAAACACTAGAGCAGGGTTTGAGAGAATTTATTCCTCTATTCTCTACTTAACGAGTGAAAGAGGGACCAGTCATAAGAAAATATAGAAATCTATTGCGCATGTACTACTGTTTTTTGTTATTTTGCCTTATTTATTATTCATAATTCTGTCTAACCCTTGGAAAATTCATAATCTTAACTAGGTCAAAGAAGTGCATAAATATATCAAATATAAATACGAGTACGATATCGACACCAATACCGATATTAAGTATGGGGTATATGAGATTTTTTTTAAATCTAATGTACAAGTATGTTAATATAATTTTTTAGAAAATATTTTTTTACATAAAAGTAACTAAATTATATAAATGATAAAAAATATATAAACAAAATTTATAATATAAGAGATTAAATTCTTCGACATGAAAAAAAATGACAATAAAAGTACATTAATGTTATAAGCATGGCTATGATATGACTCTTTTAATAGTTTCGATCGATCTCATCGTTTCCTTTTCCATTTTATAAGCAAAAAGATAATCTCTAATGGCTCGTATTTGGACTTATTCTATGTTATAGGTGTTTTTGATAATATACATTTGGTAGAGCCTATAAAGATCGATATCTTATGTATGATCGGTCTGTAAAATATATTTAGCTTATTTTAATAACCTTTACAAGTTAGGTTATAGGGATATATAGCTTAGTAGGGTCTTATATAAAATGACCCACCCTCAAATTTTGTCATTTTTTTACATTTCTTCCTCCTTATTTGTCGTGACTAAACACTCACATATAATGATTAATATTAAACGCACACACACGCACACACACGCGCGCACACACATACACACACACTCGCTTTGAGAATGCTAGTATCAATGTATATCATAATCAAAGTTAGATTTGTATTATGTTTTACTGTTCTAATAATTAATTGGTAAGAGAAATAAATAACTAAAGTAATATTGTAAGTTGTAGAACTATAAATTACAATATGCACGCATATATACACATATGTAAAATTATTTTTTATTAAGTAAATATATTTTGAATTGAAATTTTTAATCTCATTCACGAATATTTCAATTGATATTATACTTCATTATATTGTCTCGGTCTTGAAATAATATAGGTAGACGTTAATACAGGATATAAGCTACTTTAGGTGGATCAAATCCATTGTTCCCAATGTTCTCTACATAATAGTTTTCATGATGTCTCATTTTGTTACAACAACAATGACATTTTAACTTATGATCTTCTATATATTAGAAAAATCCCTTGCCACTAGCTACTAGTGTACTAAATCTTTTGTCATTATAGAAAAACTTTGCAGCACCAAAATCCTTCAGTTTGAACATTGATGGAGTATACCCTTGTGCAAAGCTTTCTTGATTCATTTTTCCTGCGTCATAACATGAAACAATATATAAGAGAATTAAAGTTTGGTTTAACCTTCATTAGGTAGTGAATAAGTAGCTTCTATTTCCTAGAATTTAACTTAGACAATTAAAAAGGAAAAGAATAATCATACCCTATATTTGAAAGTTTTTGCTTTGGTTTCTCTGCCCATTTGATTCACACCTGATTTTCTAGCATTCACTACTTTCTCTACCATCTTACTTCCCTTAAAACGTGCCCTATTTTCATTAGTGCTTGCTGCTAGAGTGAATGTTTCTTTTTGTTCCCCCAATTTTTTCGGGGTTCTGTCTAACTGGTTCAAGCCACCATTAGTCATGCTTGGCGATGGTGATCTTAACGGTCTACAAGTTCGCGGCGTAGGATCACGATTTTGAAACCCTACAATCGTAGAAGATCGAGTTGTGTTTCCTCCCCGTGTGGTGGAACTCGACCTCTGGTCGATCCTTAGATTTGGTGGTGTCTCATTTGAGAGTTCTACAATGTTACTTAGATTTACAACCCTTGACTTCACTGATAGAGAAACGCCTCTAGCTGATATTGGCTTTCTTTGTGATTCATTTGTTTCTATGCTTTTCTTGATATTCAAATCAAGGAAATGAGCATTGTTGGTTTGCTTTTGGGGAGTGGATCTAGTGTTGTTGGCTGCATCATGTTCAATTTTTGCATTACTACTGCCTTTGTTGTTAATAATGGTAAGAGGAGTAGGGCTTGTTTGTTGTTGTTCACTTGTGTTCTTGATGATGTTTGGTCTTTGCTTGTTTTGACTTGGAGTCATTGATCTTGTTGGAAGTTTTGCTTTAGTTGATTTAGTATTTGTCTTTCCATCAATTGATTTGGGTTTTGGTGCTTCCACATTACTCCATGCAAACTGCATGTGTGCCAAAACCAACTTTATGTCATTGATTTGAACTTTAGAGGAATATACAAGCTAGAATATATAGTCTTGCTTAGGTACAAACAAAATCCAAAAGGTACAATTAATTATGAAGATTATCATAATAATAATAAAAACATAATGCTTTGATAAAATATTCTATGAGCATATGCTTATATGTCTTATAGTATTTTTGTTTAAGAAAAACTTATTTTAATTAAAGTAAATTTCTTTTTAAAAACTTTGGACAGATTATAATTTATGTTTAGTTTCATAATAAAGTTCTTAAAAGTAAGCTTCCATCTAAAGTAATGGTGTATCCTCTATTGTTTAAAATAAAATACTGACTACATAATTCCTTTAGAATCTAATGATACATTTATTTTGGAGTATAATGTAGCAATAAGATTTGAATATAACATTTTCATATTATATTACATAATTCACATAATTTCTGTGCATATTAATTATTTGGAAATTAACATAAAAGTTCAGTGACGTACTCTTGAGATGGCATGAGAGATTGGTAACTCCTTTTGAACGACAAGTTGAGGACTGGGTTCCATTTCAAGAGATGGAAACAGAGGAGTTGCTGGTGGTGTTTTCAACCTTTTTAGCCCATGCATGATGCAATGACTAAGTTATTTTCTATGTATTTGATAAATCAAGTAATGATGAACATTCAATAAAGTGTATGTACCAAACATACCAATCATAATCATTTTTGTTTGTTTCCAGAAACTCTAGCCCATATTCTTTCTTCCCTGACGGAATTCTATAGAGTGAAAAATTCCCTGAAATGATATTTTTATCTTCGTTAGTTCTAATTAAGCAAAATTGTAGGGAAAAATGAATTTTATAACTGCATTGAAAATTAGAAATGAAAAAAAATACCATGGATCTAAATGGAACAAAATATTATTAAATTATTGAAATCATGTACTTTGTACAGAAAATAAATTAAAATTTAAAATAAATATATAAATAAATAAAAGAACATATTTAAGTCGAAAAAGATAAGTACATAATTTGATTATGAGATAATTTAAACTTAAAATTTTATTAAAATAAAAGATAAATTTACTTAATATTATTTTATAGAGAAAATACAATAAAAAATTAAATTACTTTTAAGTAAGAATATTCAAATGTAATAAATGTGAACAAATAAATAATAAAAATACATTAGTGAAAATCCATAATGGATTATTTGGTGGAAAATGTTTTCTGCTTCTCCTGTTCTTCATTCATTCCAAACAAACTAATCAAAAACTCCAAATCTAGGATGTAAAGAGTTAAAATCATATCAATTATTGTCCATTATACCAAGTACACAACATGAGTACAATTGCAATATCCAAGCTAAAAGAGTAATGTTATAGTTTCCCATAAAAAAATCATCCTATTATTTTACAAAGAAAATCTTCCCATAAAAAAAGTAAATTGATATAATATCTTAAGAATATACAATATGCATTCAATATTTAATACACATGCAACCAATAATAGACAAATTAATACTGTAGGAGGATTTAAAATAATTCTAGCTAATTAAAGGCTGAAAGACATTAAACTCGTGTGAATTCTCTATTAAGCAAAACATACACACACAACTGTAATTAATACCAAATTCAAGAAACCCTATGATTCATGAGTAAGTAACCTACCACTATCAGTATTAGTGCCACATTCGAACTCTTCAGAATTAACACAATGGAAGAGACTAGAGACACGTTCATTCTGGTGCTTCCTCAATTCCCTGAAAAGAGTTAGGTCCTCGTCTCGTTCCATACGCCCTTTCATGTTGGCATGCTTCATAACACTAATTGCCATATTCTCTAATCTCTAATGCTTCTAATAATAACAATTAATAATAATGTTACCCTTCTAATTAATATTACTCTCTAATTCCCTCACACTACCTTGCTCCACTTTTGTAGATTCTATTTCTTGTGTTCGAACGATGCTTAGTGTTGCAAACGACAAAAGGAATTTAATAATTTGGTAGTATGTCAAAAGAGGGATTAGTGCCATGTGGAGCTCTAGCCGGCTAGTTATATGATGGTATACATTAAATTATGATATGTGATATTTTTTATAATAACATATATTAATATTTTGTGGAGTGCGGACTGCAAAATTGTCTTCTAATTAATTTATGATTATAACCAATTCCTTTTTGTATTAGTATTTAATATAGTGGATGGATGCATATATTAGATATTAGTTTAACTTCTTGATAGTGACAATCAAACAAAATAAAGCTTTCTCTTAGTTTTTATTTACTTTTATGAATAGCTTTTTCTTGGGTTCAATATTTAATTAAATTTTAAATGAATTTGCAATAGTACTTATTTACAACCTATGTATGCACAAATTAAGATGCTGATTTTTTTCTTTAATTGAATTTGATAAATAAGTCACAAATGGACAGGTTGAATTTCTTAATTAGAAGCAAAGTAAGATTCGATTCGTGTCCGACTGTCAATGGCGCATCGGCTTCTATTTCGATATATGTTTATTATTAATAAAAAAACATCAAATATATGTCGATAAATCAATTTTCAACTGAAAATATACTAATTTGCTTGTGTTAAAGAGTACCATCATTAATTTATATTCAATCTAAAACACATTGATCAAAATTTATTTTAATTATTTACCAGTCTGGGGACTTATTTTTCTCATTCTACAGATAAAAGTGATGGTGTAAAATATTTTAAATCAATAAAAGGATAAATTCATCTTAAGAAAAATAGTAACTCAAAGATTCACCGCTGAGTTTCTCCTTTTAATTTGCTAGGGCCTGAAATTTGTCCGGTCTTAGCCACATTGGTGCATGCTGCTGTGAATTATTATTTGAACTTATTGTAACTTCCTTTGTTAGTCCCAATTTGTGAATGTTTTTTCCTAATAATGGAGGCTGTGTATAGATTTAAGGAGTGAGGGATATAAGATAATCGTTGCTGACACTCAATTAAGAGCAGCTAAGGATTTGTAGGAATCGAGTTCAACGTTTCACCTGTTTTGTAGACTTGATATTATCATTTGACGATGTTGTTCATGCTTTCTAGTATTTATTACTTTTTTCATTAGTTATAATGTTTGTTATGGTCGTAAGTTCAAAGGATTGATGACAAATGTGATGAAATTTCAATTGGATTTATGAAATCTAATTTATGTAGTTACTTTTTTATTCCTTTTTTCTGGTTTCATTAATAACTAATGGTATTTGATTATGGTGTAGTTATTTATTTATTTATTTTTTATTTGATACAATCATAATTAACATCTTAAGCTCCCCAGTAATACCCCAAGTAGAGGCGGACCCACGTTTAGGATTGAGGGAGAGTACCCCCTTAAATTTTCTAGATAAATTTTCAAGACTTTGAGGGACAATACACAAAAGAAAAAGAAACACAAAAAGAAGAAGAAAGCCCACAAAGAAAAAATACAAAAGAAGAAGAGAGAGAAGAGCCACCAACACCAGCAACAGCAAGCAGCCTGAATAATAGGATTTTTTATTTGGGTTTAATATGGGCTAGACCACAATGATGCTTTATGTACCTCCTTTATTACTTTTTGCAGTTTCTTTCTTATTTCGAAATGAATTGAAAGAATATAATATATGTATTGAAAGTATTATTCAAAATTCCAAATTAAGTGGGAACTAACTAACTAGTAATTTGTTTGTTCTTTTAGATTATGGTTTATAATTGTTTGTTCCTTTAAATTTTCTTTTAAAAAAAATTTCGAGGGCAAGTTTAGTTTTTGGTTTGGTGTTGGTGACAAAGATGTTTTAAATAATGGGTTTTATTTGTTCTTTTTTTTTTGTGCAAAGGAGTCGTCATGTTGCTATCGTAGTTCGATTGTGATGAACCCCATGAGTCAAATGATTGTGATAAGGAACTTGCAAGAGGTGGTTGAGGGATCAAACGGATTGCGAAAAAGGAAATTGTGAGATTTGTTTGGTGGTGACAATGAAGGTTGACGGTGGTTTGAAGATATGCTTAGGGTTTAAAGATTCACTGTCCATGACCATGGGTTTCACTTTACCCATTAAAAATTGAATCTTTGTTAAATTTGAAAAATGAAGCTTACCTCCAAGTTTCTTGACATAATTTGTGTTTCAATCTTAATTTGAAATTGTGCATATGATGAATTTGGATTTAGGCTAATCATTTTTGTGCTTGAATTTAAAATTGGGATATAAAAATTTTTGACGACTTTTAGCCTATGGTTTAGACTTTTAAAATAAGTTATTCATGCAATTTCTTGTGTTTTTTTAGACCAGAAAACGTAATAAAATAAAATAATGATCAAAGAAAGTGCCATGTAACCAATTAGGGAAGGAAAACTAGAAATTTGAAAAAGTTGAAGGACGAGAAACATAGTTTGTTCTAAATAAAAGTTTATAACGACCAAAATCAAAGCATGCTCATCTTAAAGGAACTAAAAACATATCTATGCCTATCATTATACATAAGAAAAGAGTAATGGGTGAAAGTGTCCAACCATCAAACCACCATTTCATACATCAACAATGTGATGGGCCATTATAGTCAAGACCCTTCTTCAAAAGGACAAAAGTTTTCAATAGGATTACATAAATTCTTCCATCAAACCCAATTGGACAACCATACTAGATATATTAAAGATGTGCTCAAACAACAGAAAATTCTATGTTCCATTTCAAATATCTAAGTAGACTTTTATGATCATCTACTACTTTTCATTTGCTTCATGCATAAAAGATAAACTACTGTAAAAAAAACCCTTATAAATAAATGTGACAATTTGAATCTTTGGTGAGTAAAATGCACCAGGGAATAAACTAGATATAGGTAGGATTTTGCCTTTCAAAATTAAACATACAAAACCATGCTGCAAAAGATTGTAGCTTCCATGACAGAATGCTTTGCTTCAGATCATTTATTCCAGAAAGGTCCAAATTTTTCTAGAGGCATTATCTACATCCAAAAATAAAAGAATCAGGAGAAGTTCACAAAGAGGCTTGTGTGGTGAGTCATCATATCATACACACTTACCCTCCAGAACATCTTGCCATCAATAGAGTCATAAGGAACAGGACCAAATTTTCTTGAATCAAGGCTGTTATACTTGTTATCTCCCTCTACCCAAACGGCACCCTTTGGAACCTATAGAGGAAGGCATACTTATACAACAAAATCTCCAAAACACATTCAGCGATGGAAAAAATTATTGTCAAAATTCTCTAGTTCAAAGGCTATCAAATATCAAGCCAATTCTTAATGTGAAGAAGCAAGGATGTCGAAATACGAGCAAAGCAAACCCAATAATCAAAATGATCACCAAAAATGGGAATTTAATTTTAATAAGAAATTGACCATACCACAATCGTCTTAGACTTATCACCGTTATTAGGAGGGTAAATGTATGTAACGCTATCACCCTCCAATCCAACCATACGTTTGGTCATGAAGTGTCTAGGGTCTTGAGGATTGCGCAAGACTACAATATCTCCACAAGCAACTTTACCAAACCGGGGTGAGATCTTTTCTATTAAGAACATACCTAGTTTTGAATCGATGGTAGGAAGCATGCTAGGACCATAGGTCTGCAGCAGCACTAGAAGTGGTTACTTGATAAAATAGAATTTAAGACATGTTGACATAAAAATCATGCTTACCACAACAGGGGCGATCAGATAGGTTTTGGTTACATGCATAAAACAGTAGAACTTACAAAAACTCCATCCTGCTTTAATAATAGGCTCAAATGCCTCCGGGTTTCTCAATACCATTTCTGTCGTTTTCCTCTACAAGTACAAATCCCAAATTTATCCTTAGTGGAGAAGAAAACAAGTTCTCTGATCACTATTAGCAAACCAAAAACATGTTTGATGTATCGTGAGTTAATAATCACGCTAATAATAACTTTGTTTCACATAATAAAATCAAGAATAAACATCCAAATTGTCCCAAAAAGAACAACAGACATAAGTAGCATGAGTTCTTCTTAGTTAGTTAGGGCTTGCATTTATAGCTATTTATCGGTATTTAGAATGAAATTTTTGCAATGGATGAAACTAATGATCAAAGGCATTGGGATTGAAAGAAGAAATCTCGAAATTAGTTAGTTACCTTTGAGGAGCGAACTCAACTCCCCAAGAGTTCTCTACTTAGCGTTGAGGTGAGAAAAGGCTCTGTGGGTGAAAATATGGAGTGTGGATGCTATTGGGAGGAAAAAAAAAACTAAAATATATGATACTAATTAAGGAACCTCCAGGAGGATTTTGTGTGACACTGAACAGAATCAATTCCTTTTGCATTGTCAGTAGTTAGTTATATCAACCTTTTACCTAATTCTGTTTTGCTTTTATTCTCTGTTTTTGTAATTTTGTGCAGCTGGTCAATGTTACTTACGTTTATTCCTCAGCTGCATCTATTATAAATACCTTTGGAAATAATTAGAAGAGGCAGAGAATTATCACAACAGCTACTTCCTTTATAATCATATAGCATAGTAGTTTTATTCCCTATCAATATATTTTTCTTTCATGTAAAATCATTAAAGTTTATTTTCCATTCCTACAAATTTTTTTGTCAGTTTTTCGTCAATTAAAATATGTAAATTTTTAGTTTAAAATTAAGTTCGATTATATTTAAACTTACGTATTTCATGTTTTACCATTAAAAATTAAACACGTGTATACATGCACTTTTTTTTCTTTTTTTCCCATCATCTCTTTCTCTTTTACTTGAAAAACAAAATTCCCAATCTCCGATATGATCTCCTCTTCCATGGGTGATGAGTCATCGTGGCCACCAAGCACGGTTACGACACCTACAACTTTTTGATATATTGTTTGTTATAAATGAATGATAACATAATAGTAATAATTGTCAAGCTCACCATGTGCAGCATGCAAGTCCTTAATAGTGACAACGAAACAAAATAAAGCTTTCTCTTAGTTTTTTTTTATTTTATTTTATTTTATGAATAGCTTTTTCTTAGGTTAAATATTGAATTAAACTACTATATATGAATTTGCAATAGTACTTATTTACAACCTATGTATGCACAAAGTAAGATGCTGATTTTTTTCTTTGATTGACTTTGATAAATTAGACACAAACAAACAGTGTCAATGTTTTGATTAGACACAAAGTAAGATCCGATTCGTTTCCAATTGTCAAGGACACCTCAGCTTCTACTTTGATATATTTTTATTATTAATACAAAAACATCAAATATATGTTGATAAATCAATTTTCAACTGAAAATATACTAATTTGCTTGTGTTAAAGAGTACCACCATTAATTTATTTTCAATCTAAAACATATTGACCAAAATTTATTTTAATTATTTACCCAGCTTAGGGATTTATTTTTCTCATCCTACATTAATTATGTGAAATTAAATTAATTTAAATAATTTTGAATTTAGAAAACAACATAACATTATTTAAACCACATACAAGAACGTATGAGATTTCAGATCTTACAGACAATGGCGTACCTTTTGCTCGCTCAACATAAGTGTTACTTTTATAGAGTTGAAGCACCTCCTCTACTCTTTAGTGTTATGCACCCGAACCTACTAGTAGTAAACTATAATTAATATTTTAGGGCATGTGGTTTAATGAAAGGAATTTTGGATCTGTTTTAGATTGATTATGATGATGAAATGATCAAAACAATAAAGATTGATTATCATGTTGGTTAGTGTATAATCAATTGGGCCATTTAGCATTGATCCAAATAGTGTTAGCTCATTAAATTAAAAGCATTGATTCCGAATACTAGAAGTAAAATTGTCAATCTAGGATAACGAGCGGATCGACCAACCCAAAATGTGAGAGAACGGATAGTGATATGAATACTATTCTATTATATTATTTGTTATGGTATACATTGTTTTTATATATATTATTATTATTATACCATAGATAACAAGTGGCCAGTTAAAAATCCACCCATGAAAAAATATGGCAAAGAAATGTTGAACTTGAAGTCCAAGACATGATAGATCATAAAAGAGAAAACACACCCTAAAATTTTCAGGACTCGACTCATCATTAATTAGATTCTCTGTTCGCTCTCATTGTCTATGTGAAAATGAAACGTCCCTGGGATAGAATACAAATGGAAGAGCGGGTGGTCAACCACACCATGAAGGTCCCAAAGTATCAACTGCAACAAATTTCACCTAGGCTTTAGAATCGTAGTGCTTAAATGTCACAGAAACACTATCATGGGTGTAAACATAAAAAAGAAACCAAAAACATGACTTCCTAACTACGAAACATCCCAACACTCAAGAAGACTATCCAAGGAAGTTCTGATGGTGAGTTTTGATGAAGACAAAGCCAACAATTAAGGCGCTCTCAACATAATTCAAGCCAAAGCCAAAAAATTAATAGAAGAAAGACGCTAAGAAGTCAAGGCTTAAGACTGAAGATTGAAGAACAAAAAGTATTGTGTCCTAGGTATGTCTTGTAAACTCCTCAAGTATCATTAGGACTAGCATCAATGATTCATCTAGGCCTTTAATAATCAATCTAGCTAGGTCAATAGAAAACCCACCAAACAATTGTTGGAGTTTGGTATGTGAAATCAGAATCGAAGTAGACTCAAACTCGAGTTTGGCATGTGAAATCAGAATTGAAGTAGACTAAAACTCGAGTTTGGCATGGTAGACACAAGTTTCATGACCCTCGAAGTCCAAATTTGAATATTTTTGTACAATTTTTCAAAAAAGAACTTTCCCTAGCTAATATAGCCTTTGTTTTACGAAAATGGTGAGTATCTAATGCCAAAAGCAAGTAACTTATTAAAATATGAGAAGCTTTTTAATTTGGGATTAGATCTAATATTTGAACTACAAATACAAGAAATATCATTGTCCAAAACACATGCAAGTAGTTTCTCAAATTAAAGAGATAAAGGATTTTCTTATAACCAAATCCATTAAAAAGTTCAATTCCACATCCCTTGAGCATTATAAATATGAGGCTCTTCTTAGGGAGCGGTGTGCACCAAACAAAAATTATAAAAGCTCAACAAGAATTTAGTATCCAAGTTTAGAAAAAATAGCGAAGAAAGATGCATGCACCCATAACTTGGATCAGTGATGTGTGTCTAAAGTGAGAAAGAGATAGTGCATAGAGTTCTATAAAGTGATTTGTTATTCCCACTATTACAAATTATTGTTAACAAAGTTGTTACTTGAGATATTGTTGCCTTTCTCACAACTAGTATTGAATAATGTGGATCACTTTGAGAAAGTTTATCTCATTTACAATTGATTGCTTTAGGTCTAAACGAACATTGAAGGAATTTGTCTCTCTCATGATCTAGTATATCACCAACTACAACTTAGAATTATACACGCAAATATCACTACTACAAAATACACTTTCTACATATTGGTTGTAGAAGCCTTTCTATACCAGTTATTGAACTGATATAGATTCAATCATTGTAGAAATTGTAACTTTTCTACAATTCTATGAAGACATCTTCCCCAATCCTCCGTACTTACCTACAATTTTTTTATGTTTTTTTAAGTCATTCGTTTTCTTTTCATGTCTACTAACGATTTTTTTCCTTTTTGGCTATTTCAACTCATATGCTAGACTCAATTGTTTTATGTATCATTTTCTTTTACTTATTGTTTTGTAAATATGCAGTTACTTGGAGTTTCTTTTTTGTTGTACAGTTAATTGCTGGAGTTTGATAGTCATAATTAAGAATTAAAAAATTTATTTTACTGTGATGTATGGCTGAAACCATTAGCCATTAGTTTTTCCAAATCTATCTTACAATGAAACCAAATCTTCAAGCAAACTTCAAGAACTCTAAATTCTGCACTTTCACGTGAAAATGAGGATGTTTAGAAGCTTTTATTTTCAACAATGGAGGATAGAAGAAAGGTTAGAGATGAAGGTGAAAGACATCATGGAGAAGCTCTCCAATAAAACTAAGAAGAATCACACAATAGTTTGAAGTCATTGATAAGAAACAAGAGGTTCTTACACAAGAATAAGAAAGAAACTCTGACACAAATTTTTAGATTTGTATTAATGAACCAAAGTTTGTTACATTCATTTTGTGGACAACTTATATAGGCCATGAAATTACACATCAAATGCATATGAAATGACAATTCAAATGAAGCTTGAAGTGCAACAAAATGAGCCTAAATGCAAGCTAAATGAAACTTATGGTGCAAGCTTCCCTAAGTGACCCTTGGCTGTCCCAAATTTGAAATTGGTGCAATATTTTTAACTTCTAAGTGCAGCCAACAATTTTACTAAGTTGCTACACAAATTACACACAAGTGCACCTACACATCTTTACACAATTTCATTAAAAGGCCTTTTTATTTGTCACAACTTAAGCTTCTAACAAGTGCTAGAATTTATTGAATTAAAATGGACTTGAGACATTAAAATCTAGCCCTTACTCTCCTAAGTTGGTGTGCTTCCTCTTGCTTGTCCAAGTTGGCCTTGATGTGGGTTTGAAGGACTTGAGTTCTAGTTCTTGTCATAGATCCTTTAAAGCTCACCAAAGGAAGTGCTTCAAGCTCCTGCTAGACCTTTGTCTTGGAATGGACCTCTATCATACTATATTTATGTGAGTAATTTTAATAAGTTTTTAGTCGCTATTATTACTTACTATTGTATTTTTGATAAAGCTACTACAAAATGAAGATATAAGGAATAAAAACATGTTTATTTTCATCTTCATATTTTTTCAAATCAGCTATTGTAGTCTTTTTATTTTTTAATTAAGATATTTTATCACTCACTTTTAGAAAGGATTTCAATAATATAAAAAATTTCGACTCTTCAAAAAATGATAAAACAAAAAATATGTAAAAAATTCACAACATATGCAAATTAATTTTTTATATAAAAATTAATATATATATATATATATATATATTAATAAAAAACAAATTTAAAATAAATAAAAAAAACATTTTATATTAAATAAATAAAATTAATAAAAAATTAACAACATATGCAATAAAAATTAATATATATACACACACACACATAAATTAATAAAAAAAATTTAAAATAAATAAAAAACATTTTCTAAAACGTTTTAAAAAAAACTCTATTAAGGCAAAAATGATTTCTTAACTGAGTTTTAATTATTTTTTTAAAATCATATTTAGAAATTAGTCATTGGAAAATCAATTTCTAAATGTTTCCAAAAAAATAAAAATAAAAAAGCATTAAATAATTTGCTAACTTGAAAAAAAAGTAGTGCTAGGTGAGAAATCGATTCATAGGGAATCGACTTTGTGAATCATTTACATAAATGATAATCTGCTTGTATTATGTGTGTAAATAATTAATTAATTTGTATTTTAATGTAAAAAAACTCTCAAATCAATAGATAGTTCTCAATATCAAAGGTCTGTTTGGAATTTGACCGTAGTTAGTAATATGTCTAAAAAAATATATATATGTGGGGTCAACTGTAACCTCATAAATATGTTTTTGAAGTTGAATTAAGCTTAAATCTTAATTATAAGAACATTTACAGTAAGGTGATATTTTAATTTTAATTTGAGAATAGTGCCTTGAGTACTTAAAGAATGACACCTAAGTTTTGTCCATTGGGTAATAAACAAGCTCTATTCCCTTTGAATTTTTTATTCATTTTTAAGTGTTCAGATTTTGATTTTCTGTTGTGAATGGATTTTCTTGGAGCTACTACGTGTTTTTTATGGGAGCTTAGCCTGAATTTCAAACATTAAACAAAAATTCTAGGTTGCATTAAGTTGAGAAATACTCTGACAGTTCCTGAATTTGAACGATAGTTCTGGAAGATGAAGATTAAGAGAAATTTGGGACAGCTTCTTGAATTTCCCAGAAGCTTTTGATGAATCAGATGCATGTGAGTTTTCTAGAATGGTTGTTTGGTGGAATTTTCTTATTGAATTGAGTTTGAAGCCTGTGAAAATGAAATGTTAAAGTAATAAAGGTTTGTAAAGTTTATGAGTCATGCAATTCTCTTTACTGGTTGGAAATTGCAATCAGCTAACTTAAAGTTGATATGGGATTTTTCTGATTGAAAGATGTTGATACTTGATAGCTTGCCTGAACAATTTTCTTTGTTGAATTATTGTAGTGTGCAGAACTTTTAATAATGTCTAACTATTATTATTATTCATTATAAATATTACTTGATTTTAATGGTCATTGGATTATACATTTTATGGAGGATGAAGGGGGTGTCAGTACAATTGAAGTTCCACCAAAAGTTGGTCCTACTATTAAGGCAAATGTTGTCTCGCAGATGGAGGCTGCATTGGCTGCAATATTATCAACAGAACTAAGCAAGCTACTAACAGGAAGGGCATCCCCAGCTATATTAATGCGTGTCACAATTGTTTATAGATCATCTGTAAGGTTTTCCTTTTAGCAATTTAAGGAAGGGTTTAAGAATAGTGTCGTACGTTGTGGACAGAATCTGAATATTATCGGTTTTATTAAGAAAATATACGATAAAACTAGCTGAAAAAGTTAGTCGATATTTAAAAACTGAAAAATTCATTTAAATTAAAAGTGTTCAGTAATACTAACATTTAAAGTAGTTTAAAATTGTAAAGTGACAAAAAATAATAAAATTATATTTTATTTAAAAAACATAACAAGAAAAATAAATAAAAGTGGAAAAAAATATAAAAGTTAAAAATTAAAACAATCGTTTTAAAAAACGTTACTTTATGTAATAAAAAACACTAAAAATTATTAAAAAAATATTTACCGAATAAACAAATGATCTTTTCAATTAGGAAAAATGACTACAAGTTACACCGAACATAATTTAACTTGGATTATTTTTTGTCAGACAGTACTTAAAACTATCTTTTATATATGTTTAAGCATTCTTATGAGTTTTCAAATATGGAATTGGTGTTTTTCCTTTCACCACTCCATTCACGCTTGATGAATTTGCTGCTTATGTCCTATTCTAAAATGCATTGCTTTTTAATAATCATTAGAGCAGATAAAATATGTTGAAACATTAAAAAATGCAATACAGGAGCCTCGTCCGATGGTTCTGGGTTATCCTTATATTTTCAAATTAAAAAGGGTGGCCCTGTTGTCATTAACTCCTTATTATTTTTTTCGAGTATTCCATGATTTATGCAGCTCTGATTAAAGTTGTTAATTTTACAGGCAATGGATGCGATAAAGAAGTTGTATTCAAGTCTCCCCAAAGATGACATAAAAAGATTGGAGATAAAAGTAACTGACATTGGACCTGTTTGGATATAAGCTTTTCTAGAAACAGTTCTAGAAAAAGAAAGTAAGAAGAAAAATGAAATGAACTTTTTTATAAGCTAAAATGAGTTTTTTACTAGTTTATTTGTAGATATCATCTCATCTTTTAGAGAAACTATATTGATGAGTTTCTAAAAATTAATTAATAGAGAATTTATTTTTGTTTATAAAAAAATTTATCTAATTTTTCTCTTGTTTTCTTCTTTTAGAAGTGTTTTTAAAAAAACTTATCCACACATATTCATATGCTAATTGCAGTTGATAAGATAACTGTAAGAGAAGGAAATTAGTCAAGGTTGAGATGCTTCGTTGCTCCTTTTAATTTGATAGGGCCTGAAATTTGTTTGGTGTCAGTCAATCAGTAGTCATATTATATCTATAAGGACTATTCTAGTGTTCTGGCAATTATTTGAAAACACAAAAGATGAGGCTTCCATATTCAACCTATTGGTTAGGAGCTGCCACATTGGCGTGCAGGCTGCTGTGCATTGTGGTTGATCAATAGTTTGTGCTTATTGTAACTCACTTTGTTTGTCCAAATTTGTGAATGTTCTCTTCAAATCATGGAGGGTATGTATAGATTTAAGTGGTGGGGTGGGGGGAGCTGACACTGAATTAAGAAGAGTAGTGATAGGTTTTGTAGGCATCAAAGTTTAGTTCTTCACATAATTTGTAGACTTAAGATTATCATTGTTTGGTGCTGTTCACACTTTCTAGAGTGTTACTTTTTAATTAGTTATAATGTTGGTTACCATGACTTCAAATGTCATTTGATGAAATTTTATTTGAATTTATGCAGTATTCATGTAGGTTTTTTCTGTTTGTTTAGTTAACAATTAATTTATTCATTCAATTCTGGTCCGATAATTTACAGTGCCTTTAGATTACACTCAAGAATTAGTTTTAGTCCACAAAATCATGGTGATCGTGTAAAAAACAAATCAACTATTTATTGCTCTATCTTAATTAAAAAGTAATTATTATTTCTCGTAACGAATTTAATTCATCATCAAGCTTGAAAGATTTTTTTAAAAGGCTTCATAATTTGTGGATACTTCATTTTATCAACCAGAAATGAAACAAATAACGAATTAATGTTGTTGTGTTCTTCCAGATTTATACTCTCCATTCTTTTGAATGCAATAGGAAATTAAGTATTTAAGAATAACATGGCTCTCTATGTAAACAACGATCACATATCATCAATCCAAGCAAAAAAAAAACCACAATATTAATGTGTGGAATGACTGAAGACGATGCCTTTCATAACTTATACAAAGATTGCTTTTCGAGAGACTGTAAACAAAAAGCTGGGGAGAGAGGGTCCTTACTCCTTAGTCGTATCACAGAGTGGTGGGGAAATTTGGAATGAGAAGAAATTTAAAATATTAGATTGAACAAATCAGCGGACAGTTGTCATATTTTACCCATCAAAGCAGAGGGAAACGATTGAAATTTCAATAAAAAATGAAGGTAGATTAATAAAATAGAGCTACTACCCTCAGCAGAATCATTGACACGCATTAATTCATGGAATACAGCTGTTATTGGTTGTGTCGTTGGGAAGACTCAACAGTTATTGGTTGACTAAACCTTAATTAAAGGCACCGTTCATAACTCATTTGATCAGTACATGAACCCTGCACTGCACTTCAAATTACTCATTTGCATTCATCCACTCAACTTCCTTTTACTGTCATGGCATTAGAATTGGTTGGTGGTGCTCTTCTTTCTGCTTTCCTTCAGGTTGCTTTTGAGAAGCTTGCTTCTCTTCAAGTTCGGGACTTCTTTCGTGGAAGAAAGCTTGATCAAAAGCTGCTCAACAACTTGGAAATCAAGCTGAACTCCATACAGGCTCTGGCTGATGATGCAGAATTGAAGCAGTTCAGAGATCCACATGTCAGGAACTGGCTTCTTAAGGTCAAAGTTGCTGTGTTTGACGCAGAGGATCTCTTGGATGAAATACAACATGAGATCTCCAAATGCGAAGTCGAAGCTGAAGCTGAAGCTGAATCTCAAACCTGCACTGGCTGCACTTGCAAGGTACCAAATTTCTTCAAATCGTCTCCTGTTAGTTCCTTTAACAAGGAAATTAAATCAAGGATGGAACAAGTCCTTGAGGACCTTGAAAATCTTGCTAGCCAAAGTGGCTATCTAGGTTTGAAAAATGCTAGTGGTGTTGCTGTTGGTGTTGGATCAGGACTTGGTGGTGCAGTATCACAGCAATCACATTCAACATCTTTGGTTGTTGAAAGTGTTATTTATGGAAGAGATGATGACAAAGAAATGATCTTTAATTGGCTCACATCTGACATTGACAATTGTAACAAACTATCAATACTTTCTATTGTGGGCATGGGTGGGTTGGGTAAGACCACACTTGCCCAACATGTATACAATGACCCAAGGATAGAAAATAAATTTGATATCAAAGCTTGGGTCTGTGTTTCAGATGAATTTGATGTTTTCAATGTAACAAGAACAATTCTTGAGGCAGTCACTGAATCAACTGATGATAGTAGAAACCTAGAAATGGTTCAGCAAAGGTTGAAAAAAAAATTGAAAGGAAAGAGATTTTTTCTTGTTTTGGATGATGTTTGGAACAGAAAACAAAAGGAGTGGAAAGATTTGCAAACTCCTCTTAATGATGGGGCTCAAGGAAGTAAAATTGTTGTCACTACACGTGACAAGAAAGTTGCTTCAATCGTGGGATCAAATAAAACACATTCCTTAAGGCTGTTACAAGGTGATCATTGCTGGCGATTGTTCGCTAAACATGCATTCAAAGATGATAGTCATCAACCAAATCCAGACTTCAAGGAGATTGGTATGAAGATAGTTGAAAAATGTAAAGGACTGCCTCTAGCATTGTCAACAATTGGAAGTCTATTGCACCAAAAAGCATCTAGTTCAGAATGGGAAGGCATATTGAAAAGCAAGATATGGGAATTTTCAGAAGAGGATAGCTATATTGTCCCTGCTTTAGCACTAAGCTATCACCACCTTCCTTCCCATCTCAAGAGATGTTTTGCTTATTGTGCCTTATTCCCCAAAGATTACAGGTTTGACAAGGAGGGTTTAATTCAGTTGTGGATGGCTGAAAACTTTTTACAATGTCGTCAACAGAGTAGGAGTCCAGAAGAAGTCGGTGAACAATACTTCAACGATCTTTTGTCAAGGTCCTTCTTTCAACAATCAAGCAACATAAAGGGAACACCTGTTGTCATGCATGACCTTCTCAACGATTTGGCAAAATATGTTTGTGGGGACATCTGCTTCACGTTGGAGGATGATCAAGCAAAAAATATACCAAAAACAACCCGTCATTTTTCAGTTGCAACCTATCACGTTAAATGCTTTGATGGGTTTGGAACTTTATACGATGCTGAAATGTTACGGACATTTATGCCAACAAGTGAGGGAATGAATTTTCATTTCTACAATCGTTGGCATTGCAAGATGTCAACACATGAATTATTCTCCAAGTTTAAGTTCTTACGTGTCTTATCTCTGTCTGGTTATTCAAACCTAACAGAGGTGCCTGACTCTGTAGGTAATCTTACATATCTCCATTCACTAGACCTCTCAAAAACTGGCATAGAAAAATTACCTGAATCAACATGTTCACTCTACAACTTACAAATACTGAAGCTAAATGGTTGTACACAGTTAGAGGAGCTGCCCTCAAATTTGCATAAACTCACTGATTTGCATCGCCTTGAATTAATATATACTAGATTGAGAAAGGTACCAGCACATTTGGGAAAACTGAAGTATCTTAAAGTATCAATGAGTGAGTTTACTGTCGACAAAAGAAGGGAGTTCGGTATCCAGCAGCTAGGAGAACTCAATCTTCATGGAAGTCTATCAATTGAGAAGTTGCAGAATGTCGAGAATCCCTCAGATGCATTAGAATTGGATCTGAAAAATAAAACACACCTTCTGGAGGTAGAGTTAAAATGGGATTCAGACTGGAACCCTGATGATTCAATGAAAGAAAGAGATGAAATTGTAATTGAGAATCTACAGCCTTCCAAACATTTGGAGAAGTTGAGGATGAGGAACTATGGGGGTAAACAATTTCCAAGGTGGTTATTCAATAATTCATTACTGAATGTGGCGTCCTTAACCTTGGAGAACTGTCAATCTTGCCAACGTTTGCCTACCCTTGGACTCTTGCCATGTCTCAAGTACCTGAGTATTGATGGACTTAATGGGATATTGCGTATTGATGCTGAATTTTATGGGAATAGCTCTTCTTCATTTACATCCTTGGAAACACTGCGGTTCTGGAATATGGAAGAATGGGAAAAATGGGAATGTCAGGATGTGACAGGTGCTTTTCCACGTCTTACAGATCTCGATATATGTGATTGTCCCAAGCTAAAAGGGCACCTGCCAGAGCAACTTCTTTGTTTACAGACACTAACAATTCGGAACTGCAAACAGCTTATGGCTTTTGCTCCCATGGCTCCAGAGATTCGTAATTTAGATTTAAATGACTGTGGAAAGCTGCAATTTGATTATCATCCGACTACTTTGAAAAGCCTTAGTGTCGGCGGACAAAGAATGGATGCATCGTTGATGGAAAGTATTTGGCACATCATATCTGTTAGTTCTCTTGAACAATTGTCTGTTCATTATTGCCCCAATATGAAAATTCCAATGAGTGGTTGTCAGGGTTTCCTTGTAAGGTTGCACATCGATGGTGGCTGTGACTCTCTAACGACCATTCCGCTAGATATCTTCCCAATACTCAGGGACCTTTATATCTGGAGGTGTCCTAATCTACATAGGATTTCACAGGTGCACGCTCATAATCATCTCCAGCATCTGGGTATAATAGAGTGCCCTGAATTAGAATCATTGCCTGAACGAATGCATGTCCTCCTTCAATCTCTTGATTGGCTGAGCATATATGATTGTCCAAAAGTCGAAATGTTTCCCGAAGGAGGTTTGCCATCAAATTTAAAAAGAATGCGTCTCTATGGTTGTTACAAACTTATCTCCTTATTGAAAAGTGCCTTGGGAGGCAATCACTCTCTAGAAAGCTTATCTATTGGAGAACTCGATGTTGAGTCTCTTCCTGAGGAAGGTCTACTACCACACTCTATTGTTACTCTAGAGATCTGGGAGTGTCGAAATCTGAAAAGACTGGACTACAAAGGTCTCTGCCACCTCTCCTCTCTCAAGACATTGAGTCTTCGTCTCTGCCCCAGCCTCCAATGCTTACCAGAGGAGGGTCTGCCCAAATCCATTTCATCTTTGGAAATTACCTTTTGTTCGTTGCTCGAACAACGTTGCCGGAAACCCGAAGGCGAAGACTGGCCAAAGATTGCTCACGTTGAAGACGTGTCTATAAGGTAGTGAAGTTGATGTTTAAGAATTATGGTGAAACTTCTACATGCTTCTCTATTGCTAGGAATTTACTGATTAATTGTTTTCTAAACTTATATTTGCTTTCTGCTTGGTAGACGCCTCCTGAGTCAATTTATTATTGGTCAAAATAATTGTTTAATATGGTTAAAAGTGATTTTAGACCCTGCATATTGTGTAATATGGAATTCAAATTTATTGCATTATGTCATTTATATAACTGTTTTTTTTCTTTTCTAAAAAAAGAGAACTCTTATAACTGGTTAGTCCGTAAATAGTTTCTATCTATTTAGTTTTGAATTCCAGATGAGCTAAATATTATATGGATTCAATCATACATCAATTGGTGAACGTTGGTGAGTTCTCAATTGTTGGCTTTTTTGTTGCAGTTGAATACTTGAATCGGATTCCTTGATTCTCAAAAAGCTTCTCTGGGACTCCACTCTTCATCTCATGTCCTCACTTGTGTACCCTTCAACTGTTACCGGATTTAGCCGCCACTCAACTGTTCAGTTACTTTGTTTGCTTGGGCTTTTAAGACCCTGTTAGTATATCTTTTGTAACAATATAACATGATACATTTTTTGACACATTAAAAAAGTAATTATTTTGTTATCAATAGATTATGACTGATGTCCTTTATTTTAAAATAAATCATTATTACAATGGCATGATATTTTTCTTCATTGATAATGTACATGTTGACGGCGGATAAACTTAAACTTTCAAATGAATAAAAATACAAATGATAGTTCGATAAAAAGAAAGTTACAAATAAATGTGATGGTGTAAAATTTTTGAAATCTATAAAAGGTTAAATTCATCTTAAGAAAAATAAACTCTTAAAGGATTCATTGTTGGGTTTCTCCTTTTAATTTGCTAGGGCCTGAAATTTGTCTGGTCAATTGAGTGTCAGCATCGATTATCTTATATCCCTCACTCTTTAAATCTATACACAGACTCCATTATTAGAACAGAATATTCACAAATTGGGACTAACAAAGGAAGTTACAATAAGTTCAACATGCTGATCAACCATAATTCACAGCAGCATGCACCAATGTGGCTAAGGATTTGTGGGAATCGAGTTCCGCGTTTCACCTGTTTTGTAGACTTGATATTATCATTGGGCAATGTTGTTCATGCTTTCTAGTATTTGTTACTTTTTTTCATTAGTTATAATGTTTGTTATCGTCTTGAGTTCAAAGGATTGATAACAAATGTGATGAAATTTTAATTGGATTTATGAAATCTATTTTAAGTAATTACTTTTTTCCGTATTCATTAATAACTAATGGTATTTGATTATGGCGTATTTATTTATTTATTTTTAATTTGATACAATCATAATTAGCACCTTAAGCTCCCCATTAATACCCCAAGTATCTTCACAAGCTTTGGTATTTTAAATCGACTATTGAACTAATTCTCGATCGAGATAGCACAATATCTAATATTTTGAATTGGATTTTTAGACCTATATTATTATAAAGTATTTGTATGTTTAAGGCCAAGGTTGCAAATAATTTGTCAACATGTGAAAAAGGTTTTTATATGAAGATTTGTCACTACTACTACTCCTTCATCCCTAATTCTTCCCCAACGTAACCCCACCATAACTACTACCCCTTCCTCCTACAACCATTGTTGCTTCATTGAAAATGTTCCCTCAACACGACAAGCTTCATGAGAGTCACTACCACTGCCACATTGTCCCCATCGCCACTTCTTACCCTATCACATTCATTTTTTTTTTATCTTTCTCTTTAATTTCTTCCTCTTCCCACCAAAATGGTAGGGATATGGAGCAAGTTTAGTTTTTGGTTTTGTAGTTTTTTGTGGTTTGTTATCAAAGGGGGTTTTGGCAGTTTTGGCAATGATGGGTAGCAAATGCCCTCCACGGTGTTGGTGACAACGATGTTTTAAATAATGAATTTTATTTGTTCTTTTTTTTTTTTTTGTACAAAGGAGTCGTCATGATGCTATGGTAGTTCGATTGTGATGAACCCCAGGAGTCAAATGATTGTGACAAAGAACTTGCGAGAGGTGGTTGAGGGTTCAAACGGGTTGCAAAAGAGGAATTGTGAGATTTGTTTAGTGGTGACGACGAAGGTTGATAGTTGTTTGAAGATTTGCTTAGGGTTTAAATATTCACTATCCATGGCCATAAGTTTGTCTTTACCCATTAAAAATTGAATCTTTGTTAAATTTGAAGAACGAAGCTTACCTCTGTATCCATGAAATTCGAAGAATGAAGCTTACCTCTAAATTTCTTGACATAATTTGTGTTTCAATATTAATTTGAAATTGTGCATATGATGAATTTGGATTTAGGCTAATCATTTTTGTGCTTGAATTTAAAATTGGGATATATCAATTTCTGACAACTTTTAGCCGCTTGAATATGTTTAAGACTTTTTAAATAAGTTATTCATCCAATTTCTTATTATTATTTTTTGAGACCAGTAAACATAATAAAATAAAATAATAATCAAAAAAGTGTCATGCCACCAATTAGCATCTAAAATAGACAAAAAGGAAGAAAACCATGGACAAAATAAAAGTTGAAAGACTAAGACCAATCTTCAAAAGATTCAGAGACAAAAACTAGAAATTTGAAAAAGTTAAAGGAAGTTAAAGGACGAGAAACATAGTTTGATCTAAAGAAAAGTTTATAGGAACAAAAATCAAAACATGTTCATCTTATAGGTACTAAAAACATATCTATGCCTATCAGTGTAGATAACAGAAGAGTAATAGATTAAAAGTGTCCAACCATCAAACCACCATTTCATACATCAACAATGTGATGGGCCTTTATAGTCAAAGACCCTTCTTCAAAAGGACAAAGGTTTTCAATAGGATTACATAAACTCTTCCATCAAACCCAATTGAACAACCATACTAGATATATTAAAGATGTGCTCAAACAACAGAAAATTCTATGTTCCATTTCTAGTATTTGAGTAGATTTTATGATCATCTAATACTTTTCATTTGCTTCATGCATAAAAACATAAACTGCTGTCAAAAAAGAAACTGCCCATATAACAAAATGTGGCAATTTGAATCTTTGGTGAGCAAAATGCACCAGTCTAGGGAATAAACTACATATAGGGAGGGTTTTGCCTTTAGAAATTAAACATACAAAGCCACGCTGCAAAAGATTGTAGCTTCCATGACAGAATACTTTGCTTCAGATCATTTATTCCAGAAAGGTCCAAATTTTTCAAGTGGCATTATCTACATCCAAAAATTAAAGGATCAGGGGAAATTACAGAAGAAAAAAAGGAAGCAGAGGCTTGTGTGGTGAGTCGTTATATCATACACAAACTTACCCTCCAGAACATCTTGCCATCAATAAGGTCATAAGGAACAGCACCAAATTTTCTTGAATCATTGCTTTTATACTTGTTATCTCCCTCTACCCACACGGCACCCTTTGGAACCTATAGAGGGAAGGCATACTTAGACAACGAAATCTCCAAAACACATTCAGCGATGGAAAAAATTAATTATTGTCAAAATTCTCTAGTTCAAAGGCTATCAAATATCAAGCCTATTCTTAATGTGAAGAAGCCAGATACCAGTCATCCCAAAAATAACAATTGAAATACTAGCAAAGAAAATCCCATAATCAAAATGATCACAAAAAATGGGAATTTAATTTTTATAAGAAATTGACCATACCACAATCGTCTTAGACTTATCACCGTTATCAGGATGGGAAATGTGTGTAAAACTATCACCTTCCAATTCATAGGTATCAGGATTGGAAATGTATGTAACGCTATCACCCTCCAATCCAACCACACGTTTGGTCATGAAGTGCCTAGGGTCTTGAGGACTGCGCAAGACTACAATATCTCCACAAGCAACTTTACCAAACCGGGGTGAGATCTTTTCCATTAAGAACACACCTGGTTTCAAATCGATTGTAGGAAGCATGCTAGGACCATAGGTCTGCAGCAGCACTAGAAGTGGTTACTTGGTAAAATAGAATTTAAGACAGGTTGACATAGAAATCATGCTTACCACAGCAGGGGCGATCAGATAGGTTTTGGTAACATGTATAAAACAGTAGAACTTAGACAACGTCCATCCTGCTTTAATAATAGGCTGAAATGCCTCCAGGATTCTCAATATCATCACTGCCGTTTTCCTCTGCAGGTACAAATCCCAAATACTGTTATCCTTAGTGGAAAAGAAAACAAGTGCTCTGATCACCATTAGCAAACCAAAATCATGTCAGATGTGAGTGTTGGTATGAAGAAGGACGAATAACAAGGGTTATGCAGCAGATGAAGTGTGGGTCAGAGAAAACAGTGGTGTAGGTGGATCAAATGGTGTTGGATAACTAAGATGATGGGAAAAAAGAAAATTGAGAGAAAGAATAAATAAATAAAAAAGCATGTAAGTTTATTGTTAGCTCATTATATGACACAAAAGTAGCACTATCACATTTTCTACTTGACAAACCAAATTCAACTTTTTCTCAATTTTTATGACAATGTATCAATCAAACAGCATCAAGAAAGAAGTTATATTTTACACCTTTTCCAAATTCCAATCAGACAAGAGGAACATATCCTAGTACAGGGCACTTTCAATTTACAAATGAGCATAAAAAATTATAAACTAAGTGACTTGACACAGATCAATTCATGCTAGACAGTGAAAAATCCCTAATTGGAGAGCAAAACCAGACTTGAACAATATCTTGTGATCCAGAACCATTCATAAAAGATCGATTAAGCTATCAAGCAAGTAGAGTTTCAAATCAATATCACAAGTATTCACAGGTCACAAAGCTCAGCATTCACAGATAAAATCCAACAAAGAACTCTCTGTGTGCGTCATGTGCATGTGTCCATGATTGAGAACATACATCAAACAGTTTGCGATCTAAATCAAACATAACCAATTTAGTGAATTTACACAGCAAACAAAGTGATTATTACCAATAAAATCAAGAATAAACATCCAAATTGTCCCTAAAAAACCAACAGACATAAGTAGTGTGAGTTCTTCTTAGTTGGTTAGGGCTTGCATTTATAGCTATATATCGATATTTAGAATGAAATTTTTACAATGGATGAATCTAATGATCAAAGGCATTGAGATTGAAGGAAGAATCTCGAAATTAGTTAGTTACCTCTGAGGAGCGAACTCAACTCCCCAAGAGTTCTCTACTTAGCGTTGAGGTGAGAAAAGGCTGAGTGGGTGAAAATGCTCGAGTGCAAAAATATGGACGCTAGGCATGGCAATGGGGGCGATTTTTGCTTACCCCGCCCCCACCCCTAACTCTCAAGCCCCTGCCCTGAAAACCAGCGGGGTCAAAAATTTGCCCCCACCCCCGCCCACGACGGGGTCAGTTTCCCTTGCCTGTCCCCGAAATACACTTAAAAAATTCCTGTTAAAAATTAATTATAAACAACAATCAACATTCAAAACACTTTAAGGGCATCTATAGATTATAATTGGTAAGTTAGGAATTCAATTATTAAGAATATAACTGAGTCAGGATGTGGGTGAAGAAGTACAGAATGAATAATCTAAGTAATATCACTATTATCAGTATAAGTAGTTAGGAGGGTGAACAAAAAAATGTAGGGTAAATGAACCAAATGACAAAGACAAGCTATTATAGGTTAATTCATTGAAGTTTTAGGCCATTGGTTGTAAATACTACTAACATGGGATATTTAATAATAAAAAATGTGGAAATTGGAAAAAGTGTGAGAAACAAATAGTATTATGTAAAGTGTTATAAATTATAGAACACTTGTAGAAATATATGGTCAAGGATAGAAACAAAGAAAGAGGAGAATGTCAAGAAATGTTTGTTTAGACCTTGGAATTTATCCTACTGGTTGGAGACCAGCGAGCTATAAACAAAGATGCTTTGAAAGGAAAATGAAATCGTTTTCTTCTAGGAGAGTTGACAATAAGACCAAATAAAATGTTTCTTTCTCAATAATCTAGAGTTTTTACAACCTGTTAGTACTAATTATAAAGATTCAAATTACTAGACAAAGATCAGAAACAAAAACTTTGTTCAACAGAAACGAAGATGAGGATGAAAAAAAAAAATGAGACTGAGACAATGATTAATATTCTTATACTGAATTCAGACTTTTCAGTCTAGTACTCTACTTTCACAGGACACTTTTGCAAGCAAAGAGATTCTTGTTACTTTAGAAGACACATTAAGTTTAAAATATTACTCCTAAATAAAATCTCTTAAACCAATGCATAGGGTTTTGAGAGCAATGCACAAAAAGTAGGAATAAAAGTAGTTATCTAAGAAAAAGATAAGATTGTGTTTGAGATCAAAACACAACTAGAGATGAGAGCATATTTGTTTATTGTTAAATGTGTACTTGATTTAAAGTTTCTCGAGGTGGACTATTGGTCCAGTGATGATAGGTTTGCATAATTTCTAGATTCAAACCTCATCAATGTCATTGTTAAAAAAAACAATATTGGCAAAATTCAGAGGAAGCACAACAAAATATCTGTTGTAAATGAACAATTTTCAGCACTGATTAGATTATCAGTAATTAAAGGAATCGAGATCATGTGAACAAGAGGCCAGCAAATTGGATCAATCCAAACAATATAGCAGTGAAGTACATAGTTAATCATTTAGAAGAAATAAAAAAAAAATAGTAAAAAAAATAAAACAAAATTTGTAGCTGTTTTTAGATTTATAACATAAGCCTCAACAGCAAGACACTTCAATCTTGTGGAGCCTGAAATTTTCAGCTTGTTTGACAGAAAATTTAAAAGAAGAAGCGACACGCATGTTATAGTTGATTCAGGATTCTTGTCTAGTTAATTCATCATCATATAAAGAATAAAATCAGAACCCCATATCAGAGAAACAGAGAGAGATAATTCAAAGAATCACAAAACTGCATTGGGATTCAGATCTGAGTGCTTACAAGGATACCAAACTGAAACACGGTTTCGTGTATTCTGTTTTTCGCCTCCAACCAAATCAATCTGAACAAAATGAGAACGAGAACGAGAAGCTACGAGGTCGAGAAGTGAGAACTGAGAACTACAAGGTCGAGAACGAGAAGTGACTGGCGGTGCGTGATGGCGGTGAGTGGCGGCAGTGCGTTACTGAGTGGTGTGAGAGAGAAGCTACAAGGTCGAGAACGAGAAGTGAGAAGTGAGAACTGAAGGGTTCTGGGTTTCCTTCACATATATATACAAGGGTTATTTTGTATATTAATAGGGACAGGGTGGGGGCGGATTTCAGTAATACCAAAATCGGGGTCCCAGAATAAATTCAGTTTTTTTTTTCCCATCAAAATTGAAGTGGATTCCGGTGAATGTCCACGGATGGGGTTGGCAGCCCACCAAAAACGGGTTGGATTGGTCCTAGTCCACCAAAAAACGGGTCGGCTGGACTGTCCCACTTTTGCAAAGTGGGTTAGAAATGCTAATCTGCACCACTATAAGGTGGGTTGGTGGGCCTGCGGGCCAGCTCACCTAAAAAATAAAAAGTTAAATAATTTTATTAAACTAAAACATTTATTGGTTAAACACTTAAAGTTCCAGCATTTCTTATGGTTCAATAATGTTCATTTTTTTGTTTTTTGAAATTCGGTGGTGTTTGGGGTATGCTTTCAACAAAGAGGAGAATCTTTTAGAGACCTAAAATGAGAGATTGTTTCTAGTTCTAGGATGATTTTGATCATGACATAGTTATCCTAGGAAAAACTCTTCAATGAAATTTGAATAAAATGTTCCCTGTTGAATATAAATTTTTTGAATAAAATGTTCCGTGTTGAATATAAATTGTTATTTATCTTCTATGATTTGGCAGTATAGTATAATAAGTATATACAGATCACAGAGTTGATCGAATATATATGGGAATCAATTAATTTTAGGAAACGGTGTCTTGCTTTTCTATTCGGATTTTATTTTTATTCAATATCAATTTCACCTTCTTTTGTCGTGCACTGCACATAGTAAATGAAATCAAACTATGCGTTCCAAGGGATTTGCACAAACACAAATTATAACATACACTGATACATAAGGCGGGTAGGGAAAGGGGGTTGGGTGAGTATAAAAGATTCAAAGTGTTTCAGAAATTCATAAAAATTGAATAAAAGAAAATAAGGAATGTGTGTGGAGGGCAAATATCAAGTGTCAATTTTGAAAGCAAGTAACCAACGTCACTGGGAAAGAAAACGAAATCAAAGGAGATGGCGGCACCTTCAGGCTTCAGTAATCGAATGTGTGTGGAAGGCCTCTCTCTCTTTGTAACCACGCCGAGACGGAGGAGCCTGGAGGCTGGAGTCACCGAGGACTGGGGAGCGCTGGCGCGGCCAAGCGGGAGTGCGGGACGGAGACTGCGGGTGCCGTTCGGCCGTTCGGGACGGGGACAGCAGCGGGAGCACTCTGCACTTTTTCCGTTTTTCACTTTCGAACTCTCTCTCTCACTCTGCAATCTCAAATGACTCTTATCTGCCTCTCAGCCTCGCAATTCAATAATATTAATATATTCATTCTTATCTTATTATCTATTGACTATTCTTATCACTAATATAGTAGTAATATCAACGTATCTATCTTGGGCCGGTGAGCTGGCCCGAATTTGGCCCACGATTTTAGTAGATCGGGTTGGCCCAACCCAATTTATTAAGTGGGCTGACAGTTCAGCTCAGTCCACTATTTTTTTTTTTGTGAGTTGTGTTTACATGTCAGATTAGACCTATTTCACCATCCTCACATGCAAATCTCATTCTCATGTTTAATATGGAGTGTGAATACTATTGGAAGGAAAAAAAAAATATTTTTCATGTAAAATTATTAAAGTTTATTTTTCATTCTTATAAAAAATTCAGTTTTTCTTCAATTAAAATATGTAAATTCTTACCTTAAAATTAAGTTTGATTGTATTTAAAGTTATGCGTTTCATGTTTTATCACTAAAAGTTAGACAGGTGTATCTCTGCAGTGTTTTTTTTTTTTTTTTTCCCATCTCTTTCTCTTTTACTTAAAAAACGAAATTCCTAATCTCCGAGATGATATCCTCTTCCATGGGTGATGAGTCATCACGGCTACCACAGCTACAAGGACCACACACTCTCCCTATTTAGCGTTGGATATATTGTTTGTTGTAAATGAATGATAATAGTAATAAATGTCAAGTTCACCATGTGCAGCATAAGTCCTCGGAAAAAGAGTTAGGTCCTCGTCTCATTCCATACCCTTCTAATTAATGTTCCTCTCTAATTCCCTCACACTACCTTACTCCACTTTTGTAGATTCTAATTTTTTTAAGCATCTTTAATGATAATTTTTAAGTGAATTCTTACAGTATTTTTTTTTATGATTTTCATGATGTTATATTATTTTAAGAAATTTATATATAATTTTTTCTGAATATTAAGAAATTTTAAAAAACTCACATTTTATTTTTTATATTTTTATTTAATTATAATTTAATTATGATATTATATGTTAAATAAATATTATTTTTATTATTAAGAAATAAATTTTTCAAACAATAAAAATTTTATTTTTAAAAAAAATCTTATTGTCACGTAAATTTGCTTTAATGGGAAAAACTGTAATTTAACAAACCCTTAAAAATCTCGGTTGGAGATCTTCTTAGTGTTGCAAACGACAAAAGCAATTTAATAATTTGGTAGTTTATATCAGAAGAGGGATTAGTGTCATGTGGCGCTCTAGCCGCTAGCTATTATATGATGGAACACATTAAATTATGATATGTAATATTTTTTATAATAAGATATATTAATATTTTGTGTATTAGTGCCAATTTGTCATGTGGCGGACTGCAAAATTGTCTGCTAATTAATTTATGATTATAGCCAATTTCTTTTTGTATTAGTATTTAATATAGTGGATGGGTGCATTAGTGATGTTAGTTTAACTTCTTAATAGTGACAACGAAACAAAATAAAGCTTTCTCTTAGTTTTGTTTTTATGAATAGCTTTTTCTTAGATTAAATATTGAATTAAACTATAAATGAATTTTGCAATAGTACTTATTTACAACCTATGTATGTACAAAGTAAGATACTGATTTTTTTTCTTTAATTGAATTTGATAAATTAGACACAAACGAACAGGTTAAATTTTTTGATTAAATACAAAGTAAGATTCGATCCGTGTCCGACTGTCAATGGCACTTCGGCTTCTACTTTGATATATTTTTATTATTAATCAAATATATGTTGATAAATCAATTTTCAACTGAAAATATACTAACTTGTTTGTGTTAAAGAGTACCATCATTAATTTATTTTCAATCTAAAACATATTGATCAAAATTTATTTTAATTATTTACCCAGCTAGGGACTTCATTTTTTCATTCTATATTAATTATGCGAAATTAAATTAATTTAAATAATTTTGAATATAGAAAACAACATAACATTTTTTAAGCCACATACAAGAAGGTATGAGATTTTTCAGATCTTAAAGGCAATGACCGTACCTTTTGCACTTGCACCTCCTCTTCTCTTTAGTGTTATAGGCACCCGCACCTACAAGAAGTAGTCAACTATACTTAACATTTTAGGGCATGTGGTTTATTGAAAGGAAATTAGGATCTGTTTTAGATTGATGATGATGATGAAATGATCAAAAATAATGATGATGATGATGAATAAGCAGTGACTGGTGAGGATACCTACCAATTTAAGTTGCTCAACCATGCTGGGCTAGCTTAGAGGTCTTCAGTGCTGGCTAGTGTATAATGAATTGTGCCTTTTTGCACTGATCCAAAACACAAGTAATGTAATTTTTTTTCAATAAAATTAAATTAATGGTCAAATAGTGTTAGCTCCTTAAATTAAAAGCCCACACACGTTGTGGAAAATGAATTTTAGGCTTTATGGGAAGCTTCGTTTGTATTCCTAACCATTCATAACATTGATTCCCAATGCTAGAATAATAATTGTCAATCTAGGATAGTAGAGCGGAGCGATCGACCCAAAAAGTGAGAAAACGAATAGTGATAGGACAGAAATGTAAAAGCGGGAGATCGACCGTATGAGGAAGGTCCCAAAGTTTAGCTGCAACAAATTTCACTTGGGCTTCAGAATCGCAGTGCTTAAACGCCTGGAAGCACTATCACGTGTGTAAGCATAAGAAAGAAACAAAAAACATGACTTCCTAACTGTGGAACATCACAACACTCAAGAAGACTATCCAAGGAAGTTCTGATGGTGAGTTTAGATGAAGACAAAGCCAACAGCAAAAGCATTCTCAACACAAAGTCAAGTCAAAACAAAAAATTAATAGAAAAAAGACGCTAAGATCAAGGCTCAAAACTAAAGATTGAAGAACAAAAAGTATTTTGTCCTAGGTATGTCTTGTATCATTAGAACTAGCATCAATGATCCATCTGGGCCTTTAATAATCAATCTAGCTAGGTTAATAGAAAACACACCAAACAATGGTTTTACATGATATGAAAATGGGTTAAGAACCATGAAAACTCAATTTTGGACCTAGCTAGTGAGTTGAGAAACTAAAATTTGTAATAATAAACTCAAGTTCCAACTATCCAGCTAGTCTCGTGTTTGGTATGTGAAAGTTCAAGTAGACTCAAACACGAGTTGGCACATTAGACGACTCGAGTTTCATGACCCTTGAAACTCAAATTTGAATATTTTTGTACAATTTTTCAGAAAAGAACTTTCCTAGCTAATGTAGCCTTTGAATTATGAAATTAGTGAGTATCTTATGCCAAAACCAAGTAACTTATTAAAATATGAGAAAAGCTTTTCAAATTGGGATTAGATCTAATATTTGAACTAGAAATAGAAGAAACATCATTGCCCAAAAACAAGCAATTTCTCAAATTAAAGAGATAAATGATGTTTTTTTAACTAAATCTACAAAAAAGCCCAAGTTCTCATCCCTTGAGTATTATAGATACGAGTCTCTTCCTAGAGAGCAGTGTGCACCAAACAAAAAGTAAAAAAGCTCCACAAGAATTTAGTATCCAAGTTTATAGAAAATAGAGAAAGAAAGATGCACCTATAACTTGGATTAGTGATGTGTGTCTAAAGTGAGAAAGAGATAATGCATATGTAGAGTTCTAAAGTGATTTGGCATTCCCACTATTATGAGTAATTGTTAATAAAGTTGTTATTCGAGGTATTGTAGCCTTGTGATTTATCTCACAATTAACTAGTATTTAATAATGTGGACTACTTTGAGAAAGTTTATCTCATTTACAATTGACCGCTTTAGGTCTAAATCAACTTTGAAGACATTTTGTCTCTCTCATAGTCAATTAGTATAATTAAATCAACAACTATAACTTAAAAATTATATCAAAATATCACTACTACAAAATACACTTTCTACATATTGGTTGTAGAGGCATTTCTATATAGCTAGATTCAAACATGGTAGAAATTGGGATTTTTCTACAATTCTGTGAAGGCATCTTCTCCAATCCTCCCCATTTACCTACACAAAAAATTTGTTATTTTTAAGTTGTTCTGCCCGGAGAGAACAGAAATGTCCAACAAGTGGTGTTGGGTATTTTGATATAGGATCAGGCTCTCTCTCTCTTAAGAGGCTTATGGAAGTGAAGCAGCTTAAGGAAGAAGAAGATCACAGCAGCAATACTCACAACGCAATTGGCGTGCGGTGTGTGCAATATGAATGGAAAGAGAGAGTCAGAATTGTGTACCTTTCACCATGACTGATGCTGTATTTATAGGACAATACCTGGATATTGATATAATGGTGGTTGAGGCCCATTATCTTTGGCCGAACGGTTGAGCTCGAAATCTTTCTCCTTGATATGCGGAGATATTGGCAACAGCCATATCTTCTATCTTCAGTTGGTTATCCTCAGGCGGTTGTGATGGGGATTCAAATATCTAAATTAATTGGGTAAAAGATGGCATCTTTATCTTTTATCCGTAACAGATGCCCCTCAGCCCGATCTTCTAGCATTCTGGATGGCTGGGATGTATTGAAACCGACCATGCTTTTTGGGTAAAGTCTTAGCAAGGCTAATTGATGTCCGAACCGACATGCTTATTATCCGTGCCGGCGTACTCAAAGCCCGAACCGAGGTAGCAATTGTCCAAACCGAGGTAATTATGATCCAAGCCGAGGTGATCAAGATCCGAACCGAGGTATACTTTGCACCTGCCCCTTGTAGAGATGGCACATCCTTTAGTCAAGTCTGCCAATCATTTCTTGTCGATTTCACTGTCGAGCTGTTCCTTGTCTTTTCACAGCCGCCTGGACAGCTATGAACATAGAAGAATAGAACGCCTAAAAACATAGGGGAATGGAATGTCTTCTCACCTTCAGCCACCACGTGTCTTGTTGATCAGTTTTTGTCCTTTCCCTGCACGCTTCAATCATTTCCCCTTTGTGCTAATGACGCATTTACCCTCTCCACATTGTTCTATGACCAGAAGTTATTATCCATAATTTTTGAATTCTGGCGGTTACACTTCTTGTTTAATGCGCCCTTTCCTTTTCATGTCATTAAAACACTTATTTTGTTGTTATTTTCACACCTTTGGCATTCTCACTGTTTTTGCGCTTCTCCTGCAATTTCTGCATACTTGCTTCTTCCTTGGGTTTCTTTTCCATCTTCTGTGACTCTTGCGTTCTTTTGCGTTTCTTGTACTTCCTTATCAATCCTTCTTTCATCGACCTTCATCTGCTCCAGGTATCTTTCTGCTTTCTTCTTTCCTTTACTGTTTTTGCAATTCTTTACATTTCATCTTATTTTGCACAAACCCTGAGTGTCAATTCCCCCTTCACATTCCCCAGTCTTTGTACCTTATTTCTCCTTCATCATGAAATACACCCCTGAGCAAGAAGCAGAAATCCGCAAATCGTTTACCCCTCGTGCTGCATTCTTGCTTTATGGTTTGCCCCTTCCTGAAGAAGAAAAAAGGAAATCCCTGCTTCGAGCCCCTTCGGGTCCAGGCGATTCTAAAGCCTCTACTCCAAAACTTCCCATCCCTTCCAGATTAGGCCCCTAACTTCCCAATCCTTCTAGGTTAGGGTCTTCTAACTTGGGGTCCTCATCGCGTCAAAGATCAGCAATTCTTACTTCCCAATCTAGGGCTTCTGAATCTAGGGCATCCCCTAAGGCTTCCATCTCTTCAAGTAATGCCCCTTCAGATGATTCTGAAACCTACCCCGTACCCGAGCCAGGTTTCGAAGTTCAGTACGAGCATTGCTCAAATTGCATTAAGGAATTCATATACTTAGTTGGTAGGGACCTCAATAGGCAGGCTGAGGAATTGTTGGACCGCTGTCGTCATAACCCCATCTGGGTTCCTAAACCTCCCCCCAAAGAACTAACTATTCCACCACCCCAGTCAGATTTAAATACCGGGATGCCGACTTCTGTTGAAGAATCTACCATACCGACTCTGGCCTCTTCTCAACCCAGTCCCTTGACGGTTCTCCTTCCAGGTACTTGACTAATTGTTTTCTTTTTATTGTTATAGGTAACTATGGACCCATTAGTCACCACAGCCGTTGACGAATCCGCAACCGGGTCTCATTCCCAAACTCTCTCTCCTGCTCTGACAGGTAGGTTTTCCTGAGTTGCTCATGAGGTGTTGCAACAGACCTCGGTGATGAGTTCCGAGGACCTTGCATCCCTCCCCCTTGGGGACCAAGAGGGCTTTCATGTTTGTCTTCCCCGCTCGGGTGAGCCTGTATGCTCTACCCGAGAGGGTAATGACCCTGATTTCTTTTTATTTTACAGAGACATAGTCACTCAGTTGGGAGTCCGTCTTCCCTTTACCGACTTCCAAATGCGGGTGCTAGAGCACCTGCAAGTTGCTCCTTCTCAAATTCACCCGAATGGCTGGGCCTTCATGCAGGCCTTCGAAATTCTTTGTCAGAAACTAGAGGTCCCCTGTACTTATTCTTTATTCTTTTATTTTTTTCTCTGTCCAAACTAACCGATCAGGCAAAGAACCTGCTGACCGGAAAGGGTGGACCTCTTTCCGGGGTCGCAAAGACCGATAATCTGACCGTCGGCTCTTTTCTCTCTTTGCCAAATCTTTTAAAGGTTTTAAAGACAAATTCTTCAAAGTTGTTGCCGAACCCGGCCAACATCCATTTTTTTCTAGATCTGAGTCTTCCTCGGGATCATGGAAGTTCCCTTTGTACTGGACTTCCACCCATCATGATCTTCCTTCCACTGCTTATCGAAACGACGAGACTCGGTTGTCGGATTCGGATGCTTCTTCCGCGGCTAGCATATTAGCATACAAAGCCTCAAACAACTTGGCTCCCATTGGTATGAACTCTGAAGAGAAAGGGGATGTAAAAATTGAAGAGGAACATATATAATACCACTAATCTCCAATATTTTAATTTCTCAATTGTCTATTAACATAGGAGGCATGATGAGTGAAGATGTTTTTTTAAGAGTACGTGAAGGTGTGTTGTACACACAAACATGGGCAGACTTACACACTTGAAAATTTGAGGCTCGAAATTGTCGTCTGACATTCTTATCATCCAAAACTTGAATCTCAAATGTGAAATACTTCTTTAGATTCTTGACAATCATAACCAAGAATGGAAGTTTTATACCAAGTGTTGCAGCTGGGCATGTAATATATGTGGATTGAATATTTGATCCAATTATTTCCAGTACATTGGATTGTATGTCTTCATCCTGTGGTCGTTTAACATGGTCATTCACAACTAAACAAAGTCCAAGAAAAATCAGTCACATAATATTTACCTTGAACATGAAAAAGATTGTTCTTACAATCAAACAAGCCACAAATATGCTAACTACGATCGCAAGCTTTCATGATTTTGCCATGGGAGGGCATTTGGGCATTTTCAGAATTTATAAGAGGATTACTAGGTTGTTTTATCTGAAGGCATGCAAAATGATAATACAAAATTATGTAGCAGCATGCGACACCTGCCAAAGAAACAAGTACCAAGCCCCATCTCCTGCTGGGTTATTACAGCCACTACCAGTACCCATTCGGGTTTGGCCAGACATTTTTATGGATTCATTGGACTATTGGAGGGTTAACTAAGGCCAATGGACTGGACACTATCATGGTTATAGTGGATAGATTCACTAAATATGCCCATTTTGTGGCTTTAAGTCACCCTTACTCGGCTAAGGAAGTGGCTGAAGTTTTACTGAAGAAGCTGTCAAATTGCATGGCTGTTCATCATCAATAGTCTCTGACAGGGATCCTCTTTCTCATCCGCTGATTTTGGACTGAGTTATTCAAGATGGAAGGTACCAAACTCAAATTTAGTTTGGCTTACCACCCTTAACCTGATGGCCAAACTAGGGTTGTCAATAGATGCATAGAGATGTATTTCAATGTTTAACAAGTTCAAAGCCTAAGCAATGACCAAATGGCTCAGTTGGGCTGAGTATTGGTATAACACCAATAATCATGGCACCACTGCGTGTACCTGGTTTCTTTTTTGTGGTATCACAGGTCCTCACACACACTGGTGTACTCACACAAACACACTTTGGTAGAATACTTCTAATGTATTTAGATAATAGTTTGTCAAGCCACACATTGGCCTTTTACATGAGATGCTATTTATAAGTAATACATGACTCTTCACTTGAGTAACTTCTTCACCTAGGGACATGACTCTTCACATTAGTAACTTCTTCACCAAGGGACATGACTCTTCATATGAGTAACTTCTTCACCTAGGGACATGACTCTTCACATATCTAATTTATTATTATTAAAGTTTAATCCAACAAAATCCCCCCATAAACTTTAAATATTTCTTCTGTCTTTCATCTCCATCATCTTCTTACAATTTTCCAGCAGCAATGTCGGTAATGGCTTGATGAAAACATCTCCGACTTGATCTCGGCTTGCCACATGAAGTAACTTTACTTTCTTTCCTTTTACTTGATCTCGGATGAAGTGGAATCTGACGTCGATATGCTTGCTCCTTTCGTGATTGAACGGGTTCTTAGCTAACTCGATTGCTAACTTATTATCTACACGGATCTCGGTTGGACTGTCTTACTTTGATGGGATTAAACACACAATCCCCTTCTCTGTTGGGAGCAACACCTCAACCAACCACAAACACTGGGGAGTCATCAAACTCAACCAACAATAGCTTTACGTGGGAGAAAACCTTCAAAAGGAAAACCCACGGGACCTAGTCCAGAACAAGCCACTATTCTAAATAATAATGGTTACAATCACTCTCAACGGCCTTCAGCCGGAGACACTCAACCTCACCAACAACAATGGTGGAAACACTCTCAACAAGGGTTGCTCTCAACCTCTCAGAGACGCTCTCTCAACAGCCTAATGCTGGAGACACAAACGAGAATCCTCTCCTCCCTTTTCTGGAATTTTGAATCCTCTCTTCCACACTACAAATATTACTTTTTAAATCGGGCACGTAATAGACATCTCGGATGCATCCAATTCGTCCATCTTTCTGCGAGAAACAAATCGTACCTCGGCCTTTGACATCAACCTTTGAAGCATCTCCAAACGAAACATGACCGACTTCTATTTGTCTCAGATTACTAAACAAATGCTTATGCCCACACATATGATTGCTTGCACCAGTGTCTAGATACCATTCCATCTCGGATCCCTGGTTGACTTCACTTCTAGTCATCATCAGAATTCCTCCATCTCTTACTTCTCCTTCTGTAACAAGGTTTGAAGTTTCATTTCTTCTTTCATCTCGACAATCCTTCGCAAAAAGTCCGACTCGACCACAGTTGTAACATCTGTCCGAGTTGCAATCTCTCGAGTAATGTCCATACTTTCCGCATTTAAAACATTCTACATTCGATTGATTTGAACGTCGGCCTCTTCCACGACCTCGGCCTCGCCAATTCTGCCGACTTGATTCAGCATGCTCCTTATTCCTTCCTTCTTGATCGCGGCCTCTACTACCGCGACCATCTCCTCGACCTCCATAGCCACGCCCTTTTCCTCGGAAGTTTTGAGAATAGAGTACCTTTTCGTCCTTGATTGAAGCTTTTGTCTAGAGTGCTTGCTCCAGTGACTCTTCTTTCTTCTTTTTCTTTCTTTGTTCATGCGCCTCCAAGGAACCAGCAAGTTCGTCAACGGTGAGCGTTGCTAGGTCCTTTGACTCCTCAATCGCACATACAACATTCTCGAAGTCGTCAGTGAGAGACCTCAGAATTTTCTCCACCACTCTGGCATCGGACAACACCTCTCCATTTCTGTTTAATTGATTTACCAAGGTCTGGACCCGGGTAATGAAACCGGATACCCCTTCTCCTTCCTTCATTTTCATTCCTTCCAACTCTCCACGGAGAGTTTGAAGTCGAACCTGTCTAACTCGATCGGCTCCCTTGTAGACATTTGCAAGAATGTTCCACGCCTCCTTTGAAGTTGTTGCACCAGCGATCTTCTCAAACCCGGAATCATCAACAGCCCGGAATAACATGTACAACGTCCCTTTGTCTTTCAACCTCGTCTCCTTCAATGTCTTGTTCTGCGCAGCCGTATATCCTGCTGTGGATGTTGGTTCCTCGAAATCACAATGGACAACTTCCCAACTATCATGGGCTCCCAAAAGAGCTTTCATCTAGATACTCCAGTTTTCGTAATTAGCCTTTATAAGGCGGTGTAGCGGCAGACTACTACTTGTCCCATTCTCCATTTTCTCAAGCTCTGATACCAATTTGTGGTATCACAGGTCCTCACACACACTGGTGCACTCACACAAACACATAACAATTTCTTTGATAGAATACTTTTGATGTATTTAGATAATAGTCTGCCAAGCCACACATTGGCCTTTATATGAGATGCTATTTATAAGTAATACACGACTCTTCACTTGAGTAACTTCTTCACCTAGGGACATGATTCTTCACATTAGTAACTTCTTCACCAAGGGACATGACTCTTCACATGAGTAACTTCTTCACCAAGGGACATGACTCTTCATATGAGTAACTTCTTCACCTAGGAACATGACTCTTCACATATTTAATTTATTATTATTAAAGTTTAATCCAACATTTTTCCCTTAATTGATAATACAGAAGATTCATTATTTTCCATTCCTTTTTCCTCTCTATCATTCTATACGTTCTTGACAAGCATAGAAGGGGATGTATACTACCAATGTGGAGATTAGTTAGGCAGGTTAAGGAAAAGCTAAGTCCGTCATTTTTCATTTGTACCTGAATCCAATCAATATTTTGATTGGGATGGGAGTTTATATCATGCTAAAAGGCTACGGACATTTATGCCTATATGTGACCCAATACTAAGCTTTGATGAATGGGGTTGTACGAAACTAGTAGATGAGTTGTTCTCCAAGTTTAAGTTCTTACGCATACTATCTTTGTCTGGTTCTGACCTTAAAGAGATGCCTGACTCTGTAGGCAATCTGAAGCATCTTCGTTCATTAGGCCTTTCCGGTACCTCCATAGAAAAACTACCTGATTCAACGTGTTTTCTCTATAACTTGCAAGTTTTGAAGCTGAATTTTTGTTGGGATTTGGAGGAGCTACCCTCAAATTTGCATAAACTCACCAATTTGCATTGTCTTGAATTTATGCACACTAAAGTGAGAGAGATGCCAATGCATTTAGGAAAACTGAAGAATCGTCAGGTGTTGAGTTCGTTTTATGTTGGGAAGGGAAGCGACGACTTCGGTATTCAACAGCTAGGGGAACTCAATCTTCATGGAAGGCTATCAATTGGGGAGCTGCAAAATATTGTGAATCCCTTGGATGCATTGGCAGCAGATTTGAAAAATAAAACTCATCTTCTGGAGCTACGGTTAGGATGGAATTGGAACCGGAACCTTGATGATTCAATAAAAGAAAGACAAGTACTCGAGAATCTGCAACCTTCAAGACATTTGGAGAAATTGTCAATCTGGAACTACGGTGGTCCTCAATTTCCTAGTTGGTTATTGGATAATTCAGTATGTAACATGGTGTCCTTACGATTGAAGAACTGTAAATATTGCCTATGTTTGCCTCCCTTGGACTTTTGCCATTTCTGAAGGAGCTTTCAATTGAAGGGCTTGATGGGATTGTGAGTATTAATGCTGATTTTTACGGGAGTAGCTCTTGTTCATTTACATCGATCCTTGGAAGCTTTGAAGTTCTCCGGTATGAAGGAATGGGAAGAATGGGAAGGTAAAGGTGTGACAGGTGCTTTTCCACGTCTTACAGATCTCTTGTTATTCTAAAGATTTATAACTATCTCGATCTGAAAAGACTGAACTACAAAGGTCGATCTCAGCCACCTCTGATCTCTCAAGACATTGATTATTGATGACTGCCCCAACCTCCAATGCTTACCAGAGGAGGGTCTGCCTAAATCCATTTCATCTTTGGAAATTACCAATTGTCCGTTGCTCAAACAACATTGTCGGAAACCCGAAGGCGAAGACTGGCCAAAGATTGCTCACCTTGAACACTTGTTGCTTATATAAGGTAGTGAAGTTGATGTTTAAGAATTATCGTGAAACTTCCACATGCTTCTTATTGCATCAACTTTTTTCATTGTTTATTATGTATTTTTGTTGGTTTGTTTTGTCAGCATATGATGGGGTGCATATGATTTGAATTATTGATTAGAATAATGTTTATTTTGAGGTTAATTGTTTTTTTATGACTGTTATTCACATGCGATATCTTCTATACATGACAAAATGTTGTGGGAAAATGCTAGAAATGTTCTCTCTTTAATTTCACTATAATCTTATAGAACCAATCCACTTGATCAGAGTTAGTTATTATTTGTATATTTGTCGAATGTATTTTCTTCATTCCATAATTCCGTCAGTTGACACGTTCTCATGGCTCATATACATGTTAAATGTTAGGTTCGTTGGGTTTATTTATTGATAAGTTAGTCATTGAGATTGACTCACGCACTAAAGTTGCTTAATATTTTTCATTATAGTCTATAACAAGAGTAAAAAGCAATGATGTGCATAAGTGAAACAAATCTGCATGCATATAAGATATTTGATAGGTTTAAATATCTTTTTTAATCTCTAATAAATTTTTATTTTTGTTTTTTTATAAATTTTTGTTTTATATTAAGTACTTAATAAAATAATAATTTTATTTTTGATATTTTATTTTAATAATTCATAAATTAACAAATTTTATATTTTTTGTTTAATAAATTAATAAATATTGTTTTAGTTTCAACTAATAACAAATGATTTTTTTATCAAAGAGTAAATATAAAATTTGCTATTTTATCAAGGACCAAAAAAGGTGTCAAAGAATAAAAATAAAATTATTATTTTATCATAAATTTAATACAAAGTAAAAGTTTATTAAAAAATAAACGTAAAAATCATATATTTATTAACTATCAAAAACATATTTGAATCTGTTTGATATTTTATAGCATTATCC
>PYAF01002354.1:664211-705980 GCA_007407185.1 Glycine tomentella | reverse complement strand
ACTTTCGTGGAAGAAAGCTCAATGAGAAGCTGCTGAAAAAGTTGAAGAGGAAGCTGGTGTCTGTCAATGCTGTGGTTGATGATGCAGAACAAAAGCAGTTCACTAATGCATATGTGAAAGCATGGCTTGATGAGGTCAGAGACGTGTTGCTTGATACCGAGGATCTGTTGGATGAAATAGACTGCGAATTCTCCAAAACAGAGTTGGAAGCTGAATCCCAGAGCAGTGCTAGCAAGGTATGCAATTTTGAATCAAGGATCATAGATGTCCTTGATGACCTAGATTCTCTTTTAAACCAAAAGGATGATCTAGGTTTGAAAAATGTTAGTGGTGTTGGGGTTGGATCAGGATCGGGTAGTAAAGTGTCACAGAAATTGCCATCCACATCTTTGGTGGTTGAGAGTGTTATTTATGGCAGAGATGATGACAAAGAAGTAATCCTTAATTGGTTGACTTCTGACACTGACAATCATAACAAACTATCAATACTTTCGATTGTGGGAATGGGTGGGATGGGTAAGACCACGCTTGCCCAACATGTATACAACCACCCAAGGATAGAGGAGGCTAAGTTTGACATCAAAGTCTGGGTCTGTGTTTCGGATGATTTTGATGTTTTGATGTTAACCACAACAATTCTTAACACAATCACTAAATCAAAATATGATAGTGGAGACAACCTAGAAATGGTTCATGGAAGATTGAAAGAAAAGTTGTTGGGGAATAAATATCTTCTCGTTCTGGATGATGTTTGGAACGAAGATCGAGACCAATGGAAGGCTTTGCAAACTCCTCTTAAATATGGGGCTAAAGGAAGTAAAATTCTTGTCACGACTCGCAGTAACATTGTTGCTTCAACCATGCAGTCAAACAAAGTACATGAACTAAGGCAATTACAAGAAGATCACAGCTGGCAAGTTTTTGCTCGGCATGCTTTCCAAGATGATTATCCGAAGTTGAATGCTGAGCTGAAGGAGATTGGTATAGAGATAGTTGAGAAGTGCCAAGGATTGCCTCTAGCCTTAGAAACAGTTGGATGTCTTTTACACACAAAGCCATCTGTTTCACAATGGGAAGGTATAATGAAAAGCGAGATATGGGACTTATCTAAAGAAGATAGTAAAATCATCCCTGCTTTATTGTTGAGCTATTACCATCTTCCTTCTCATCTCAAGAGATGTTTCGCTTATTGTGCCTTATTCCCCAAAGATCACGAGTTTTGCAAGAAGAGCTTGATTCAGTTATGGGCGGCTGAAAATTTTGTACAATGCTCTCAACAGAGTAATCCTGAAGAAGAAATTGGTGAACAATACTTCAATGATCTATTATCAAGGTCCTTCTTTCAACAATCAAGTAGAGGAAAGCGTTTTGTCATGCATGACCTTCTGAATGATTTGGCAAAATATGTTTGTGGGGACATATGTTTCAGGTTAGAAGTCGATAAACCAAAAAGTATGCCAAAAGTCCGTCATTTTTCATTTGTACCTGAATCCAATCAATATTTTGATTGGGATGGGAGTTTATATCATGCTAAAAGGCTACGGACATTTATGGCTACAGGTGACCGAGCAGAAGGCTTATATGGATGGGATTGTACGAAACTAGTAGATGAGTTGTTCTCCAAGTTTAAGTTCTTACGCATCTTATCTTTGTCTGGTTCTGACCTTAAAGAGATGCCTGACTCTGTAGGCAATCTGAAGCATCTTCGTTCATTAGACCTTTCCTGTACTTCCATAGAAAAACTACCTGATTCAACGTGTTTTCTCTATAACTTGCAAGTTTTGAAGCTGAATTTTTGTTGGGATTTGGAGGAGCTACCCTCAAATTTGCATAAACTCACCAATTTGCGTTGTCTTGAATTTATGCACACTAAAGTGAGAGAGATGCCAATGCATTTAGGAAAACTTAAGAATCTTCAGGTGTTGAGTTCGTTTTATGTTGGGAAGGGCAACGACGACTTGGGTGTTCAACAGCTAGGGGAACTCAATCTTCATGGAAGTCTATCAATAAGGGAGCTGCAAAATATTGTGAATCCCTTGGATGCATTGGCAGCAGATTTGAAAAATAAAACTCATCTTCTGGAGCTAGAGTTAGGATGGAATTGGAACCGGAACTTTGATGATTCAATGAAAGAAAGACAAGTACTTGAGAATCTGCAACCTTCAAGATATTTGGAGAAATTGTCAATCTGGGACTACGGTGGTACTCAATTTCCTAGTTGGTTATTGGATAATTCATTATGTAACGTGGTGTCCTTACGATTGAAGAACTGTGAATATTGCCTATGTTTGCCTCCCCTTGGACTTTTGCCATTTCTGAAGGAGCTTACAATTGAAGGGCTTGATGGGATTGTGAGTATTAATGCTGATTTTTACGGGAGTAGCTCTTGTTCATTTACATCCTTGGAATCTTTGAAGTTCTTCGATATGAAGGAATGGGAAGAATGGGAATGTAAAGGTGTGACAGGTGCTTTTCCACGTCTTACAGATCTCAATATATGTGATTGTCCCAAGCTGAAAGGACACCTGCCAGAGCAACTTCTTTGTTTACAGGCACTAAAAATTGAGAACTGCCAGCAACTGATGTTTCCCGAAGGAGGTTCGCCATCAAATTTAAAAAGTATTGTTCTCTATGGTTGTTCCAAACTTATCTCCTCAATGAAAAGTGCCTTGGGAGCCAATCACTCTCTAGAAAGGTTAGAGATTGGACAACTGGACTTTGAGTCTTTTCCCGAGGAAGGTGTACTACCACATTCTCTTGTTAATCTAGATATCAAAGAGTGTCTCAATCTGAAAAGACTGGACTACAAAGGTCTTTGCCACCTCTCCTCTCTCAAGACATTGAATATTGATGACTGCCCCAACCTCCAATGCTTACCAGAGGAGGGTCTGCCCAAATCCATTTCAACTTTGACAATTTTTTGGGGCTGTCCGTTGCTCATACAGCGTTGCCGGAAACCCGATGGTGAAGACTGGCCAAAGATTGCTCACATTGAACACGTGTTATTTAACCAAGGTAGTGACGTTGATGTTTACGAATTATCGTGAAACTTCTACATCCTTCTTAATGCATCAGCTTTTTGTTTTTTTGTTTTTTTGTTTTTTTTACCTAATACTTCTTCCAATTCTAATTATAAGACTATTTATAAGTTTCTTTATTTTTGTAAAATTATTTTTTAATTTTTAAATGTTTTAATTATTTTTTTAAATACTCTTATTTAATTAATTTTTCACAAATATTAATAAAAAATATTTAAATAAACAATAAAAAAAATTATAATTTTAGAATTATAATACAAATAATAACTTTGTAGTTATTCATAAGTTGTCCATTCTCTGCAGTATTTTAGAATTATTTTTTCCTAATATGTGAAACAATTTCTAATTTTCTATTATCAATTGGACTCAATCTTAGACCGAAAAGGCATTCAAAAATCATACTATGAATTGGAAACTTAGTCTTGCTGGTTGCAGAGCTTCCTACGATGTGGGTGGGCTTCATTCTCAGTCTCTTCTCATCTTTTTTTGCTTAATGTTCTTATGTTACTTTTCCACATGTTGGGAATGGTCAGCTGCTGCTGACCCTTTCTGATAGCGAAGAGGAGGAGTTAAGCTCAGCAGATTCACTCGGGGAGGCCCCAGGTCCGAGCGGCGGGGGGAACTGAAGGACCGGGATGTCGGTTTTATTTGTACTTCTGTTTTCTGAACAATTTACTGTATATTTTCATTGATCGAATATTTTACACGATTAAGTAATATTGGTCGGCTTTCATCAGTCATACATTGTCGTTTATTTCTTCCGTGTATCGGCTCCAACGGCCAAGTACTTTTTTATCCGGACTCCTCGGTCGGGTTTCAAGTACTGTACTTTCGTAGGTTGGCTTCTATGGCCAAGAATTTTTGACTCCGACTCGTCAGTCAGGATTTAGGTACTTTATCGTTGGCTTCTATGGCTGAGTATATTATTTAATCCGAATCACTTAGTCGGTATTAAATGTAATTTAGGGATCATGTTCCCGTCTTAGCAACTGTTAATATATTCGTAACGTTAACCTGCAGATGTAATTCTTTCGAAAAATCCGATGATTTACCCGTGATTAAATAGTTACGCCGGCCTGATCAGGACCGAGTTAATATAAAACAACAACTAAGCGCTCATAGTTCGTGCACGAAAATATTCCTTGCATTAAGGATTTTATTAATAATTCATGGTATCAATTACAGATTTGTGCGGGTTTTTGTTCTCGGTTCACATAATCAATTGAAAAAACATGAAAATTTACATAGTTTGTGATCTTCAGAATAGACTTGCGCGGGTTGTATGTTCCCGGTTCACAAAATCTACTGGAAATCATTAGTCTCATGATCCCAATGACGGGCCCAATGGCCAACTAAAGGAAAACACATGGCGTCCATGATTCCGATGACGGACTTGAAGCCAACTAAAGGGAAACACATGGTGAAGTTCCATGATCCCTATAACCGACTAGAAGCCAACTAAAGGAAAACACATGGACCTTCTTGGCTGCGCATAGTCAGCTGTAGTATTTCTTCAACTTGTCCGCGTTCCAAGTCCGTTTGACTTGCTTGTCGTTCAAGGTTTTTAACAAGTATGCTCCTTGTCCAAGATTTTGGACAACCCGGTATGGTCGTTCCCAGTTTGCTGCTAGCTTCCCATCTCGGGCGTTCTTGTTTCCAATGTCCGCTCGGCGTAACACGAGATCTTCCTTTTCAAAGGACCTCGGTTTCACTTTTCTGTTGAACCTTTGGGCCAGCTTGCTCTTTTGATGGAGATCTCGGCGATGGGCAGCAGCGCGGACTTCTTCTATCAAATCCAGCTCGGCCGTTAGGGCAGCACCATTGTTGTTCTCCTGGGATATATGCTGCCTCCTCCATGATGATTGGACGATCTCTACAGGGATCATGTCTTCACAGCCATAAGTCATCCTGAATGGGGTCTCTCCAGTAGCCGTTTGGGTCGTTGTTCTGTAGGCCCAGAGCACATAATAGAGTTGTTCGACCCAGTTCGGACAGGCTTCGTTCATTCTTTTCTTCAACCTTTCGAGGATGACTTTGTTGGCTGCTTCTGCTTGGCCGTTAGACTGGGGATGTTCCACTGAGGTGAAGTGGTGCTTAATATGGAGGCCGGTCATCATTGCTTTAAACGTTCCGTCGGTAAATTGCGTCCCATTGTCGGTAACGATCTCTGCCGGGATTCCGAACCTTGCTATTATGCTTCGCTCCAAGAACTTTTGAACGCGGGCCGAGGTGATGGCGGACAACGGCTCGGCCTCGATCCACTTGGTAAAATAGTCAACGGCCACTATTAGCCATCTCATTTGACCCTCCGTAGCTTTAAAGGCCCTAGTAGGTCCATGCCCCATTTGTAAAATGGCCACGGTGCAGTGATCAAACTGAGCTCGGATGGGGGAATCCACACTATCTTCGCGTGCGTCGGCCTTCATAGTTGGCCAAAAATATCCTGCACGTAGGGCTTTTAGCGCCCAAGCTCTTGCCCCCATGTGTTGTCCGTTGATCCCTTCGTGTATTTCCGAGAGCACGTACTCGGCTTGGTCTGAGCTTAGGCACAACAATAATGGTGTATGCAGTCCTCGGCGGTATAGCTCTCCATCGAGGATTACATACATAGCCGCTTCCCAGATTAGTTTCTTCGCTTCTATCTCCTCATCAGGGATGATTCCTTGCTCCAAATAATTGATGATGGGCCTCCGCCAGTCCTCGGTAGTAAGTATGATTATGACACACGCCGGCTGGGCAAGCTCCTGCTGGATAACCGTTCTGTGGTTTCCTGCCCCTTTCGTACTGGCCAACTTTGATAGGATGTTGGCTCGGGCGTTTTCCTCTCTCGGAATGTGGGCGACTATCACTTCGTCGAACTCTGCCATAATTTCTTTTACCTTGCTAGATATTTAGCTAGCAGAGGGCCTTTGGTTTGATATCTGCCCTCGATCTGCGCAGAAACCAGCTGAGAGTCAGTAAAGACGTTGACCCTTGTCGCTCCCTGCTCCTTGACTTGCTTTAATCCTGCAATCAGAGCTTCGTATTCTGCTTGATTATTAAAAGTCGGAAAGTTGAGCTGGAGGGACTGCTCAAGGGATACTCCATCGGGATTTTCAACAATGACCCCGGCTCCACTTCCCTTCGCATTAGATGAGCCGTCGACGTAAACTTTCCACACCTTCTCTTTCTGTTGAGTGGCCGATGTCGGTGTCAACTCTACTATGAAATCGGCCAAGGCTTGTGACTTAATGGCATGGCGGGCTTCGTACTGGATGTCGAATTCGGACAATTGGATTGCTCAGTTCATCATCCTTCCTGCCAAATCCGGCTTATGCAACACTTGTCGGATGGGTTGATTTGTCCGAACGACGACGGTATGGCTCTGGAAGTACGGGCGGAGCCTCTTTGCTGTGGTGAGTAAGGCGAAAGCCACCTTCTCGAGCTTTTGGTACCTCAGCTCCGAGTTCTTGAGAGCTCGGCTTACAAAATATACCGGGAACTGAGTCTTGTCTACTTCCCTGACCAAGACTGCATTGATGGCTTCGTCGCCAACCGAGAGATACAAGATAAGTGTCTCCCCCGGCTCTGGCTTTGACAGTACTGTGGGTGAGGCCAAGCATGTTTTGATCTGTCAAAACGCCTCCTCGCACGCCGAATTCCATCCGATCTTTGCCTCTTTCTTTAACAACTTAAAGAAAGGAAGAGCTTTGTCCGCGGACCTTGGCAAGAATCGGGTTAGAGCCGCCATCCTCCCCGTTAATTGTTGTACCTCCTTCTTGTTGGTCGGAAACTGCATATCCAGGACGACCTTGCACTTATCCGGGTTTACCTCTATTCCCCTGTGGGTCAGCATAAAACCCAGGAATTTCCCGGCTTTTACTCCAAATGCGCATTTCAGCGGGTTCAGCCGTATGTTGTGCTGCCGCAGTTTCTGGAAGGTTTCTTCCAAATCCTGGATGTGGTCCCCGGTGGCCGATGTCTTCGTGATCATATCGTTGATGTATACTTCAATGTTACGCCCGATTTGATCCGAGAAGACTTTGTTCATCATTCTCTGGTAAGTCGCCCTTGCATTTTTTAAGCCAAAAGGCATAACATCATAACAATAGTTAGCATCGATACCTCGGAATGCTGTTTTCTCTCTGTCGTCGGGATGCATGGGTATCTGGTTATACCCCGAATAAGCGTCCATAAAAGACAACAGCTGGAAACCTGCCGAGTTATCTACAAGCTGATCGATACTCGGCATTGGGTACGAGTCTTTGGGACAGACTTTATTCAAGTCGGTGTAATCAACGCAAACTCGCCATTTCCCATTGGGCTTCTTCACCATCACCACGTTGGAGAGCCATGTTGTATATTGGATTTCTCTGATGAATCCGGCCTCGAGCAACTCTTCAATGTGTTTGGTCAACGCCTGTCTTTTGTCTGGGCCGGGCTTTCTGTTCTTCTGTTCTACAGGCTTAGAGCCGGGATACATCGCCAGCTTGTGGCAGCAGAAGGTAGGCTTGATCTCCGGTATCTCGGATGCCTTCCAAGCAAAGACATCCTGATTGTCCTTCAGGCATTGAATCAATCTGTCTTTGTTTTTTGGGTCGCCCTGCTTGCCTACCTTGGTAATCTGTCCCGGGGAAGCGCCGATCTGGACGTCCTCAAGTTCGTCCACCGGCTCAGGTCTCCATTCCTCAACATCCCGCATATCGAGCTCTACCAGATTGACCGGCTTCCGGGATGAATGCTCCTCGGCCCTAGATCCTCGTTGCTCTCCTTGCCGAATTCGAGGAGGGGATGATGGGCCACCCTCCGTCTCCCTGATCGTGTTATAGTAACACTGCCGGGATTCTCTCTGATCTCCGCAAATCGTGATGACTTTGCCAAGGTGCCCTATCATCTTCATTTTCTGATGCTTGGTAGACATCAGAATATCCCACTTGTGAAGTGTGGGTCTCCCCAAGATGATGTTATATGGTGACGGGAATTCACCGACGGTGAACGTCACCCTTTCCGACCTGAAGCCTTCCTTCGTCCCCAGCGTTAATTAGAGGTCAATGGCCCACTTTAAGCCGGTACCTTCACCGTTGAAGCCGTACAACATGGTTTGACACGGCCTCAAGTCCTCCTCCTTCAAATTCATCTTTTCGAAGGCGCTCCAGTTGATGATGTCGGCCAAACTGCCATTGTCGACAAATATCCTTTTGACCCGGAAATTGGCGACAGTCCCCGTGATGACGAGATCGTCTTCATGTCCGGGTACCACTCCCTTCAAGTCGTCCTCGGTAAAATAAATCAGCGGGGGTGTGTCTTTTTTGCTACTCCCGCCGCCGGTTTCCTTGAATTTCGGCCGGTCTCTTACTGACATTACCTCCTTGAGGTACTTCTTCCGTTGATTGGCCGTGTCACCTCCTCCCCCCAATCCTCCTGTGATGACGTTGCATTCAAACTCAGGCTCTGGGAACTCGTCATCCGTCTTGCTCTTCTTGTCGTCTTGTTGTTTGTTCTCCTGCTGGGCTTTTCGCTTGGCCTGGTGCCCCTGGGTTCGGATTACGTATTGGCGTAACTTGCCTTCACGTACGAACTTTTCGATTGCATCCCGGAGCTCCCAACACTGGTCGGTGGTGTGTCCCGGTCCATTGTGAAAATCACAATACCGATAGTAATCTATCCCTTCTCTTCGAACTATGGGGGGAGGTCGGTCGACCTTTCTCATCTCCATGAAAGCCACCTCTTTCCAAATCTGACCACGGGTGGCGTTTAGTGGAGCGTATCTGTCGAACTTTGATTCATATCTCCCCGGCCTAGGACGAGTGTCGGGGAATCCTCGGGGAGGTCGGCCTGCCGTGGTGTTTGTCGGATGTCGGCTGGACTGTCCGATTTGAAAATTTTATGGACGTCGGTTCTTCGGTGAAGAGGGTTTTTTATTCTCCCTCGGAGCCGAGTTGGCGATCTCCATCTGTTCCATTTCTAAATATTTTTTGGACCGGATCCCAAAGTCATTTAGGGACTTCACCGGGTCCTTGTAAATCGACTTGGCAAGTCGGGAAGACCCATGAAGCCCAGCCGACAAGAGGTGGACGTGGACTTTCTCTTCTAGCCCGTGGACCTGCAATGCGGCTTCCTTGAATCGGTCCAAGTAGCTTTGCAGTGTCTCTCCATTCTGCTGGCGTATTTTCCCCAATACGAACTCGGATTTCGGCTGCTTCTTGCTCGTTGCAAAATTTAGCAAAAACTTTTGGCCGAAGTCCTCGAAGTTACGAATGGTCCTCGGCGGCAATGAGTGGAACCAAGTCTGGGCGGCTCCGGTAAAGGTAGTAGCGAAGATCTGGGATATGATAGGCTCATCAATTCCACGGATGCACATCTGCATATCGAACTCATCGATATGTTCTTGAGGATCTTGGCTCCCGTCGTATTTCCCAAAAACGGAGCTTTCACTATGCGGTCGACGAACGGGCTATTATTTTGATGGCCCCGGCTATACTTCCTCCTGTACGTGCCCTCGCCTTGACCGGGATGACGAATGATCTCTCCCGCCGGTCTTTCTTCCACGGCATATTCAGGTGTCATGGCTGACGACGAGCGGTGAGCCTCGTGTTGTGAACGAGATGTTCTCCCCCGCTCGAAATGGTCGACTGGATCCCTCTGGTCGGTCCCGACTGTTCGGGCCGACGTCGCTGGCCTTGGTCTCCTAGCCGTTGCATGGGGTTGGTCGGCTTCTACATGGTCTTCTGCGTGGTCGGTATTCTGCCGACGCTCCTCTCCTCGCCTTTCGCCGGTGTTTTCCCGACGTTCCTCCTCCCCTCTCCTATTATCGCGATCCTCCAACTGAGCAATCAGCCGCTGGATGTCTTCCTGGCGTTGGAGTTCATAACGCTTCTCCAAATTCTCCATTCGAGTCAACAATGACTGGAGAGCACTCTGAATGAATCGTTGCGAAGCTTCCGAATTCCCTGCCGGTGCGTTGGCCGGCTCATGTGTTGCAGGTCCCGCACGAGATGAGGCCGTGTGGGACAGTGCGTCTTCTGCCACCACATTCTCCGGAATCGGATTCCTGAGTGGGTCTTCACATCGGATATCTCGGTGTCTTCTGGTATTAGCCATTGAGAGATGGTGGGATTCGAAATTTATCGTCCCCACAGACGGCGCCACTGTTCTGCCCGGAGAGAACATAAATGTCCAACAAGTGGTGTTGGATATTTTGATATAGGATCAGGTTCTCTCTCTCTTAAGAAGCTTATGGAAGTGAAGCAGCTTAAGGAAGAAGAAGATCACAGCAGCAACACTCACAACGCAATTGGCGTGCGGTGTGTGCAGTATGAATGGAAAGAGAGAGTCAGAATTATGTACCTTTCACCATGACTGATGCTGTATTTATAGGACAATACCTGGATATTGATATAATGGTGATTGAGGCCCATTATCTTTGGCCGAACGGTTGAGCTCGAAATCTTTCTCCTTGATATGCGGAGATATTGACAACAATCATATCTTCTATCTTCAGTTGGTTATCCTCAGGCGGTTGTGATGGGGATTCAAATATTTAAATTAATTGGGTAAAAGATGGCATCTTTATCTTTTATCCGTAACATAAGTCATTTGTTTTCTTTTCATATCTACTGACGATTTTGCTTTCTTTTTTTCTTTTTGACTCTTTTAGATCATATGCTAGACTCAATTGTTTTAATGTATCGTTTTGTAAAGATGCAGTTACTTGGAGCTTCTTTTTTGTTGTACAGTTAATTATTGGAGTTTGATAGTGAGAATCAAGAATTGAAAAATTTATTCTACTGTATTTTCTTTCATTGTTATTATTTCTAACAATACGTTTTTCTTTGAATTTCATCAGTACATTACTAAGTTATCTTCTGCTTTCTCATCATCAATCTTCGCCTCAAAAGTGACTGGATGCAAAATCCAAAAGAAACTAAGAAGAGGAAAATGGACACTCCAATTATCCTGGCATAATGATTTTCCTATGGTCATGTCAAAGCATGTCATGAAGATTTTATATGCTTTCAATTACTTGACTAGAGACAATTGAAATTTTATGTATCCAGCTAAAAGAAAAGTAGCATATATTGCAGAATCATGAGAATTACATTAATTAAGTTCTTCTCCCTATATTTATACCCCTCCATATCGTACAAAGCTAAACAATATCAAGTCTCGTTCGTTCTTACACAAGGGAGTGTCTTCTGCCTTCCAACATTCAACAATATTTTTTTCCCCAGGCAGCACCCTCCTTCTGCTAGAAGCACAAGGTTCAAGGATTTTGTCTCAGGATATGAAATTGGACTGGTAACTCAATCTTTGAATTTAGTGTTATATATGCAGATCTATTCCTTGTTTTTGTCACTTTTTTATTTTTCCTCAATCCCATTGTTCTTTTCATCTTTTCCCCTCTTGGATCTCCCAAATTAGTTTTTTTTTATTTTAACCAAACCCAGTTGACAAACCCTGGCTAACTTATAGTACTATTTTTTAGTGTAGATATTTGTTTCCCTTTTCAATTCAAGTTATACAAAAATTACCAATTTTTTGAAGAAAAATGAGAATTAAAAAATCACGGTTTTGATATTAAGCTAGCTATATAAAATCAAGGGCAAAGTGTGGTGACAATTATAAAAAGGAAGCAAATTTTATTAGGGTAGCTAGTTTGATTTTATCAACAATTAGGGTGGTTTGATTTTAAATTGCAAAAAAAAAGGTAATAAATTAGGGAAGGGGAGTGCATAGCGTAAAATAATGGATTGTAGTACCAAAAAGAAAGCGTAAAATAATGGATATTTGGCCATCTAACACACATTAATTGATCACTTCTCTTTTCTTGATAACATTTATTACTATTATCATCATTATTTTACAATATAGTGATAACAAACATGGTGAATGCGTCACAGAAATTAATGGTGGTGTGAGAGAGAAAAAGAAAAAAGGAGGTAACTATAGCTAGGAGGAAGATCAGGAGCAAAAACGAAGTACTACTCCAAGTGACTATTACTATGGCATCTTCAAATTCACCATGTGCAGCATGCAAGTTCTTGCGTCGCAAATGCCAACCCGAGTGTGCATTTGCACCATATTTTCCCCCTGACCAGCCTCAAAAGTTTGCAAATGTTCATAGAATTTTTGGGGCAAGCAATGTCACAAAGCTTCTCAACGACTTGCATCCTCACCAACGTGAAGATGCTGTCAATTCCCTTGCTTATGAAGCTGAGATGAGGCTCCGTGACCCTGTCTATGGTTGTGTAGGAGTCATATCACTCCTACAACACCAACTTCGCCAGCTTCAAATGGACCTCTATTGCGCCAAATCCGAGCTCTCGAGGTACCAAAACTTGAGCATCACCACCAATTTGAGCTCTCTAGCTTCCGAGTCCGCAGCCACGGCCTATCATCATCATCACCAGAACACGTCTGGTATTGGTGCTGGCTTCGGCCGTGACCACCGTTATCACTATCATCATCACCACCAGTTCTTTCCAAGGGACCAACACCACCAACAACAAGTGGTGAAAAGCTATGATGCCGGCAACAACTATGATGCAAGCCTCTTGGCCATGAACATATCCGCCAGCTTAGGGCAACTCAACCAGCTTCAGCATCAGAATGCAGCCGGCGGGGGCGACGACCGCAACTGCTCCTAGGGTTTCATGGGGGTGACATATTTAATGCAATAGGTAATTAATTTAGTTAAACTTTTTTTTTTCTTCTCTATTCCTCTAATTTCAGCTATAACGGTTCATTTAATTTGTGGTTTGTTAATTATCATCATCACTGGTATCCACATAAATGCATAATATTTTGTCACTCACAATGATGTATAAACATGGACTCATAACGTTGCCAGATTCTTCAATTCTATACATATAATGTAAGCAGTTCCTCAAGTGCGTGCATGCCTAAGTTAATTTGGAAATATTACTCTACAATGTGCTGGCTAGGTTTGGAAATGTCAATCTCACTATCAATTGTCATTAATCTGGTGCATGAGTTTTAGCACAAAATTGTTTTAATAATATATACTTACACACATAAATATAGCATATTGGTGAGACATAATGTGTTAAAAAAAAACTCGTCATAAATATATAATCAAGATGTATGATTTAAGATTAAATGAACAACGTACGACTAATTTTATGTATGGTTGTATGATTAAAATTTGTTTATTTTTAATTAATGCTAAAGAGTTTTGACAGTACAATGGAGAAAAGAATCGTACCCCCAATCTTCATTTTTGACGGGCACTTCTCAAGACTAAGATACCGTGAAAGTTCGAGTTGCATTTTAATATTTTTTTTTATATCATTGCAAAGCATCTACGCAGAAATATGACGTCAATATAAAGTAGCTAGCTCATATTTAATTAATGCGTTTTTAGTGTTTTTACCGAGGGAAAAAAATAAGAGGATTCCTCCACGGAAAGATTATGATTATTATTAATTTGCGAACAGTTTGTTCTCGTCTTTTAATCAGTAATGATAGTACAGTTTTGGTCAAATTTACGAAATTTATGGTCCAATAGCTTGGCATGGTGTTAGTACTGCTTCATAAGAATATTTGTTTATTGTTCTCCGTAACCATACGTTTAATTTGAGTAAGCTATAAAAGTATATAGCTAGGGCCTGTCTGAAGAATTTTTTTGAGTTTCTGCTAAAAATTAGAGTAAGCTACTTTTTGTAAATATATAAAATTTCAAAACCTTTGGAGAGTTCTAGTTTTATGTTCAAAAACAGTTCTTCTAGTGTTATCATACTAATCTATGAAGTTATTAAAATTATAAAAAAAATTATGAAATTTTTTTCAATTGTTTTATTTAAGTTTTTTTACAACAATTATTCCATTTAAGTCTTTAAACTTAATCACTACAGTCATTAGTGTCTAAACATATATTTTTTTTGTTTTTTATGGGTTGTCTAAACATATATTAGTATTATTACTTAAATCACATACTACTTTTTTATGAATTTGAGACAAATTAAATGATTGCCCAATTACATTTCCATAAACTTATTTAAAACTTTCTTAATTTTAAGAACTGATGTGATGATACTGCATGTACCCTATGAGGAACTAGTACACTAGTACGTACTATATTAGTCTTATAATTAATTGTATCGATTTTTTTGGTCGTGCGATACTTTGCTTTGGCAATACACATTACACAGTTGAAGTACTTAGATACGAGAAAAAAATTAGAGATGATTAGCCTTTGATGTAAAAGAGAAGTGCATTTATAGCAGTTGCTTCTGAGTAAAACTACTCAATCAACCCTACGTTTAATTCTGAATGTCATTCGCATTTATTAGACAGTGCCAACACTATGGACCTGTTCTTCTCTATCAGAACGCCTTTGTTAATTCCATTGGGTATGAAATGAATTCAATGACTGTGACTTGACCAATTCTTTTACCCTTTTTCCTTCTGCCTTATCACACTGCTATGCTATCCCCTCTTGACTATTCCTTGTTTCTATCAATACACCTTTTTCTTGAAGTTTGGCATTGCACGCTTTTCTATATTTATAACTACATACATATTCATCTTTATTCCAAGTTCAAACTGTTAAATAAAAGAATATATACACATCACAAAAACTATGCCCGAGAAACCACCAACTGCATTTCTTTCATATCTTTATTACTTCCTTAATTTCATGCTGTTTGTCCCCTCCCATTTCTCCTTTTCCTTTTCCTTCTCTTTCTCTATTGTCTCATCCCGGAGAAAAGAAAAAGGAGACAAATTAATTAATAACACACTTTGATTGTCCATGAGATGTGACAAATTGACAACGTAATGAATTGCATTTTGCAAATGCATGGACACTACTCAATCTCAAGTCTAACAGTAATTGGAGTAGTTGATAGTATTTGGGTTTTATATTTCATACAAAGATTTTTTTATTTATTTATTAAGAGTTGTATACCCAATTTCTCATTTGATGACGACACTTCTGGTTTACTATTGACATTTCAGATAATTTTAAAATATATAACAATATTAATTAACTAAGTATTGTAACAAATTAAAGAACATTTTGTAACAGTTCTATATTTGCTATTTGAATTTGAATAATGATAATTTTTTAAAAAAGAACATAAGACAAAACTAGCTAATTCAATTAATTTGTATGTATAAACGAATATAACCTAACGATTCTTTCATCACGATATACGTAATAATTAACTTTGTAATCAGGGATTTGTTTTTATAAGTTGACATACTTTGTTCTACATTCCCCCATTATTAGTATAATTTTATATATGTATATTTTATGTTTTCTTAGAAAATTAACGTATATATAGATACAGATAATTTTTCACTTAATAATTTCTTTCTTGTCGTATATGGCATATTCGTAACAATTATGTTAAACAGGTTTGGTTTGCACGCTGGATAACAAGCTAACCCGTAGACCGTTTAATCAATGTTAGCCTAAATATTAAAATACTAAAATAATACCAAATGTTTAATGTGAGGTAGGATTTATTAGTAGTACTACTTTTAAAATATATCTACCCCTTAATATTTTTTAGTTAATATTTTTAGTATTAATTACATATATTAAAATGATACTTTAAATGGTGAAATCATACTATTTACTTAATGTTGAGTGTTAAATAAATTAAGTATTAAGTATTTTATATTAGTCTTTTAGTATTTTAAAATATTTTGATGTTTTAAATATTATATTAAAATAATTATCAAAAACATTTTGAATAATGTAAATTACTTTTATTTTTATTATTATACCTTAACATTGTATCCCCAATAATGTATAAGCTAGCAACATATAAAATTATAAAAGAAATTCTTGGGAGAAAACTGTACTTGTACCTGATAATATAATGTGATTTATTGATTTTAATAAATAAAGCAAAATGATAAATAACATCATTTTTTTTTTGCTTTTTTTCATTTATGGACAGTAGATTGGCCCGTTAGCCCGAGCTATGTGAGGGCTAATGCAAGCCTAAAACAATAAGGTAGTTGCTATTTTCACTCTGATATTTTACTTGTGCAATCCCTTTTGCTTTAGTTTTCCCGAAATATCCTCTTAAACATACTCCCTCTTCCCCGTCCGTGCTAACAAAAACAATGCACTCACCCATGCCAGTGCTTGAGCAAGTTGGGCTGCTCAAAATAATTAATTTTTAAAAAATAATAATATCTGGTTATATAAAAATAAATATAAAACTATAATCCGTTTTATAGTTATGGTTATTTTAAATTTTATTTTTATTAAAAAATAATTATAATTATAAAAATATAACTATTTATGTAAAAATTATTATTTCAAATAATTTTTTTATTTCTTCATAACCAATTATCTAATTAATTTTAATTATAACTTAGTATGTAACTAGTTTATTTATAATTGATTATATATAATCATATTTTAAAACAATAACTGCTATATCAAATTATAACTAATTATATAAAAATAGTTATGATTATAATTATAATTGAATTATTTATTAATTATGATTATGTAAATACTCAAGTCAAGAATACTCCTTATCAGCAAAAACCTTGGAATCAGGTGTGATGGCAGGTCTCCAATTGTTGGAATTCGTAACTATTGTTCAGACATTGTTGAAAGCGCTACCATTGTGCCAAAAGAGATACAAAGTGTTGAATGTTTATAATATTATTCGTCTCCTTATGGGTTAAATCTAATCACATCTGGGGTTTTCTTTATCCGCTTGTCAAAGAGACACAAAGTGTAGGTTGAATTATTTATGATATTAGGAGTATGTTTGGATATAAGATTAAAAATATTTTTGAGAGTTTTTTTACTAAAAAATACCATATTTTCAAAAACATTTCTCACTTTTACAGGTCCTATTATTCATTTTATATAAGCTCAGTATTCAGAAATTCACGTTTGTCATGTTCAAATTATCATATTATTATGAGATATACTATACAGTATACAACGTGAAATTCTATTTTATATTTATTGAAAGTAGTATTAGCTGTACTTCAAGAATTTATATGAACATATAGAATCAAATCTATATCTACCAAGCATGCCTAAGGAAATAACACTACAGGATTGGAGTGAATATATATTCCAAAAATCTAAGTCTATGTTTTATAGAAAATGGTCAAATATATTCGGCCGATGTCAGACTCGTTTTAATTAATCAAGTGGTTGGATACAATAATTAATATATTGAAATTAAGATGGAAGTAATTGAGTATTATTCAAGTTTGAAATAAAAATAATTCTTGATTAAATTATTTTAAAATAAATTTTAAATTAATCAGAATCTCTTTTTTTATATGAATTAGAGGATTAAAAAAAAATATTCACTTTAATTTATTTATTTCCAAGTGCAAGTTACATCACTGGTAAATAATATACTTTAAAATGCCAGGCTTCCTCGTCACACATGAATGACCCTGGTACGAATAAAAATGAAAGAATCAATTAAAATAAAAAGAAATAGCAAATAGAAGAATCAAGAATATACCAAAAAATAGGAAATGGAAGAAATGCTAAGTGGGACTGGGGCCGTAAAAAGGAAGACAAGCTGTGTTTAGCGTAAATAGTTGGTCCAATAATTCTGATTTTATAAAGCTACTTTATTTAAAGTTAAAATAAGAAATTTGCTGCCTAGTGGTGCTAGTTCTCTGTTGTTTATTGGAAGACAAGGTAATAAAGCAGCCTACTCGTTAGCATCGATCTTTAGCTTTTTCATATTCTCATAAATGCTTGATGGAGGAGGTCTCTCCTCACTTGGATCTAATCATCTTCAATGATTTGGATATCTAATTTCTGCTTCTACTTTTGAGTCAAATAATATTCAGTATTTTCCCTAAAAAAATTAAAATATAAAATAAAAATGTTTTTTTTACAAGAAATAAAAAATTAAAAAACATTTGACCGGATATGTGTTCATATTCCTAATTCTTTCAACAACACACACATCTTAATGTGTTAAGAAGTTGAAACTATTTTTCGTGCAAATTTCTCAATCTTTGGATTATGTTGACTATCTTCTTGATGAATCTTTGAAGATGCAACACAAATAAATAATAAATAAAATATGATTGATTTTTGATGACTTAAACCCACCACGAAATAGATATATATAACTAATTTTGAACCGAAACTCTAAATATTAATTTGTTGAGTTTAAGACCGAGAAGTATAAAATAGGTAGAGAAATAGATGATAGAAAGAAAGAAAGAAAAAAAGAGATAACACAAACCCGAGAGTCATTGCATTAAACATAATTAACAATACAACAAAGATTGGGTCCAAAAGCTCTCTCTAATAGTCTCCTCACTTGAACGAGCTAACTAACTTCTTGTGTATGAGTGAACATCTAACAGAAAAATAGAAAATTAAATGACAATTATGACATAGAGGTTGGACTAGATGTTCCACAAGCAACTGAATGTTAAGTGGACGATCAATTCAAAAGACAAATTAAAGAATTAGATTAGATGACACATGTTTAGGGGACGTACGAACCCAGCACAAGAAATTGGGGGATGGGGGCAAATATAAATTAGATAATTTTGTAATGAAAAATTATATTATAAAAAAGCCTAAAATCTATTAGAATAAATTTTGACAAATATATGATACAACTTAATACTTAATTTACTTTTTCAAAGTTTAATGATATTTAGTTTCATAAATTCAAAATTAGACTCATATAAAGCCAAAATTAGATTAGAAGTAACAATTACAATTGACATGAACAAAGATAAGATAAGCAAAACAAAAAATATATATAAATAATAATAATAGTAATATAAAAATAAATAAGTTATTAATATGTCTCAAAATTAAAGTTACAAATATAAATACTTATAACCTTTAAAATAACAATAAGCATTATAAAAAGAAAATATATTAGCAAAGGAAATAAATAACATCTAATTAATATTTTGTTAATGTAATTATTTCAATGATGAAGAGTATAAAAAAGATTATTTATGAAAAAGGAGTAGTATATTTGTTTAAAAAGAGGAAAACATGTTATTATTTTTGTAATAAATAGTATAAAATGGGAATAAATATTTTATCAAAATATAATAAAATAGATAATTAATACTTAAATACTATAATTTTTATAATCAAAATCTTTAAATAAAAACAATTAGTTTAATATTAAAATATTACAGTATATATAAAATAAAATAAAATTAAAAAAAAATAGGAGACCTTGGTCCCCCATCCAGTATGAGTATGTCCGTCCCTCTATATGTTGTCGTCCAACAACTTTATTACATATCATATAGACATTATTTAGGATTATAGATCGAATCATGTTTTAGACCATCGAAAAAAATTTCTTATATAAGGGACGCCTCAATGGAAGCAAATTCTCCATTTATGATTCTTTTTACTTATATTGTACTCGATCGTTTACTTTTCAGCTATTAAGAAGAGTAGAGAAGAACCTCAAATGGCTCATGCATGCGTCTAATATAACTTAAAAATTCACAAATTAACCAGATTCTTGTTTATTTAATTAATATTAAACTTGAATCTTCTTAATCTTATAGATTACAAATTATGTCAAAGGGCATCACTCATGATAGCAGAAGCACTCAGAGTATATTATTTTCTTTATTCGCAATTTTACCTTTATCCTTTTGGAAACATAACACTCTTTGTAGTACCGTTTGTCACCCATATTCTTTCCTTGAAGGTTTGAAACGAAGTAGGTATATGAGTAGCAAAAGTTTAGGGAATCCTAACGAATATATTGTCGGTTATATCCTTAATTATTAGATAGCTATCTATCATACATCATGAACCCATTAAGGGTATATTATGAAATCTATACGAGAGAGCAAACTTAGGGGCCACAAAAGCTACATAAATTTTGTATTATGTAATTCACTCTCTTTCTTGATCCATACTGAAGCTCATTATTTTGGCTTTGCATTTTAAACTAGTGAACTTTTCCTGGCTCTATAAATAGGCATTGTTGGGTTTCAATTATATGCCTAAGTACTTTGGAAGATTGGTTGGGTGAATCACCAACATGTCTAAGCAAGTTTCCAGTAACACTATGCCACAGGAGAAGCTCTTGCTGAACCCATTTGAAGTCAGTGACGATCAGATCTTGGAGAGAATATACATAACCCATTTCCATTGTGTTGAGAAGTATGACGTTGGAGTTCTTTATAGTGTTGCTTCAAATGTTATCAAACACTCAATTGAAATTGCTGACATGATTATCAAGGTAACCTTGCCAATAAACTTTACACTCTTGCATGTATGTACTGTTGTTGTACATTGAACACATTAACATTTTATTTGAATGCAAATAAATGTCGGATAATGATGCTAGCTTGTCCAAACCACTTAGTGATTCCAATAACTTATCTAGTCAATTGGAATGGCCCAATGTGTTATCTATGAGTTACATGTACAATTTTGGAAGAAGAAAAGAATAGGCTAAGTCAATGCATCTGGATCTTCTGCCATTGTTGAGTAAGAGAAAGACACATTATATCATACAAAAATTCACCATAATTGATTGTAGTTTTTGCTAATTATATTAGTGTATCCTGTATGGAAGAGAATCTAAATCCTGGGTTCATTGGAAGTACATTTTTTTTAATGATTTAGGTCACATATGTATCTATATACTCAATTAGTCGATGATCATTAATTATGTGACTTTTACATGATTGCAAGCGCTTTTTAGTTACCAATTGCCATGTATGTGTTTATAATTTTCTATACAGGACGGCCAACAAATTGAACAAGTCAGAGAAGAAACGGATCCATTGATCTCTTTCCCACGACTCCCTGCCATGAAGCGAATTGCTTGCCAGGTAAAGTTAGAATTAAATTTAAAAAAAAAAAATTAAAATTTTAAGAAGTTATTTAACCATGAGTTAATAACTCTGATTTCTATATTTGTCTTCAAAAACTCACATAAATATAAGAAATTGTTTGATGGTCTGGAATCATATGATATTTCGATATGACACGTTATTAACTCTTCCATAAATTGAAAAATGTGTTTGCTTATCACATGGAGATTGGTGGACCATTTTATCCACCATATAAGAATTTCTCTAAAGCACGCAGTCCTATGATAAGTAATAATTGTTTTGCATCAATATATGGTAACAATTCTCAATTATGGCACTACAGTATACTTACAGAAGAAGAAATAGTTATATATTTAAGAATCAAACTCGAGAACATTGATTAAACTGGTAAAATCTGAATTGGTTGCAGATGATCTGCACGGCTCGCGGCGAGCAATACGCGCATCAAACAACAATGTTGATACTTGAACAGCTGAGAGACTATTCCTGGGATGCAAAAGCAGTGATAGTACTAGCAGCATTTGCTCTGGAGTATGGAAAGTTTTGGCAACTTGCGTATATCCCACGTGACAAACTTGGAAAATCATTGGCAGAGTTGAATGGACTTCAAAGCATCATGGAAAACATACAGCACCTGGCTAACTTTAACAATTTGGTGAAGAAGATCGTGCAAGTGGTTAAATGCATTACTGATTGGAAGAAGATGATTACTGCGGAGTATAACGTAAAGGATGTGCCTTCTTTGACTGACACTTTGCACGAGATTCCTGTTCTTGCATACTGGACAATCAGCACATTGGTCACTTGTACCAGCCACATTGATTTCTTGGGTGATAAGTAAGCTTAATTGATTCATACTTTTTCTAGCATAAAATTTGAATCTTGTGTTACCTATGAAACACGAACACCTCACTTATGCGTTGTGTCGGACATATTTCCAACACCGACACATCCAGACACTTTTCAACACTTCTTATTAGGTATTTAATTTAAAAATTATTTTTGTTGGCTTGAACACTTAAAGTTATCACCTTACACAACTCATACACTTGAAAAAATATAGAATGTTGGCTAAAAAGATAAATATACCAATAATTTAGATATTTTTCTTATATGTTATTCATATTTTATTTCATTAGAGTAATTGTGTGTCTATACAGTATTCCCATATTCTATATTTTAGACATTAGTCTTGTCGAAATATCCGTGTCTGTGTCGTATCTGGTGTTAGTATCAAAATCCATGCTTCATAGTGTGTTAGTAAGTAGCATAATTATGTGATGCTATAAGAGAGACAACAATAACTAAAGTCTTACCCAGCTAGATAAATCATACAACGTCATTTGGTTCGATTAAAGACGAAAACTTTTTAGAGTTATCATGATATTGATTTAACAACTTTTAGTTTCCTTTTGGTCACTCTCCTTTTCATAAGACTAATATCCTAATTTAATTTGCTTTCCTAGTTGGTGCTTCCAATAGTCTTCTTTGTATGTGTCCAAACCTTCTTAACTAATTTCCTCAATCAATGTCATATCAATATCTTCTTGTATGCAACCATCAATGCTATAAGAGAGAAATACACACACAAGTAATGGTGTTAACTACTTCATATTGTTTTTGTGTCTCTCTTGTAACATGTCATTATCATGTTACTTATTAACATGAGAGGATCCAAATCTGTTATCTATATAATAAAATTTGTATAATCTATAGCTGTAAAGGGAATAATTCCATTCGGTGTCATATTTTTTCTGGACATTTTTATCCTCAAGTATTATAAAGCTCTACAGCATTTTATCTTAACTTCCAACGGCAGTTACGTCTTTCAAAACAAGTTACACCCAACTACATATATAGGTAATTTCCAAGTCCAGGTACAGAGAGCCTTTTTTGCACTAGTAATTCATAGTTGCAATTGCTTGGATTCAGGGGTTACAGATATGATTTATCCAAATTTGACTATAAGCTTGACTTCATTCTCAAAAATTTCAAGGACCATCAGGACAAGTGCAGCACACAGATAGGTTAGTTGCATGTTTTATGCTTTGCAGATCTAATGTATGAATATTAGAAGTGTGCTTCCCTTAAATTCTCTGAACTAGTGAAGGTGCAGAATTGAACTAAAATGGTGATAGGAGGTTAAGGTTCTCTGTGTTAATTGCAGGGCGAATAGAAGATTACTCGAGGCGCAAGGATATTATCACTTCCATTCAAACTGATACACAAATTGATATTGTAAAATTTTTGGAAGCTCTTATTATCCCCATTGATTCCCAGGATTCCAGACCAATAGTGTATAATGGTCTTACTGGACAACAGGTATCAACTATAGTAATAGTATTATCTTAATAAGTGTCCTATCTCTACTACAACTATTTCCTTATGCTAAGAATTAATCCAATGCACATTGACCATAAAACAAAGAGTTTAATCTTTTAAATGTCCTAGTCTTGAGAAAAATAACATATCCATTGTTCATTATTATCTCCTTGACTCTTTTGCAGGTTGCATTAGGAGAGTTTAAGAATAAGCATGTCTTATTATTCATTTCTGGCCTTGACCACATTGACAATGAAATTCAGCTTTTAAAATCGATCGATGCGAAATTGAAGGAAGAACCAAAGGAGCTAGAGGGTTATAGGAAAGAGGATTTCAAGATTTTGTGGATCCCCATAGTGAGTGTTTGGGATGAAGAGCAAAAGAAAAAGTTAAATGTTACTAAGGTTGAGTGGTATGTGGTGAAGGAATTCAATTTCCAAACAGGTATTGATCTGATAAAAGAGGTATTCAATTACAAAGGTAACCCCATTATCATGCTCATAAGCCCTGAGGGTAAAGTGGAAAACTCTGATGCAAAGCAGATTATTTCCAAATGGGGGATTGATGGCTTCCCTTTCAGAACCTCAGATCACACTCGACTCACTCAGCAATGGAACTGGTTTTGGAATGAAATGATCACCCTCAGTCCAATAATAAGAGAATTGGTAAGTACCAAGCACTACAAAGTACAAACTAATGATTGTCCTGTTATTTACATAATTCATCGGTGATTGTTTTTTCATTGTTGGATTTCTCCAAAGAGAGTGCCACATTAGTACTTGAACCAGTGAAAAGCATCAAAATAAGTAGTAATTTGTGTTAATATGTCACAAAATGAAATCATGTTATCATGCATATTATATATATGTTTAATTAAAGTTAAATTTCTATGCACTATCATGGTAAAAAAAAATTTGCGTCAACCAATCAAAAATCATGTTAGGTATACTTTTAAAATAGTTATCATAAAAATCAATAAACTTACCTTACAATTTTTAATTAGATGACAGTGTAAAAACCTTTTATGATATCAGGCCATTTAAATTAAATTCTTTAATTAAATACAACTGGTATGTATTGATAAAATTATCTTTAAAAGGTGTTGCAACCCAAAGTTTTCTTAGCATTATCTTTATTTTATAAATCGACATAGAACTTAAAAGAAATTGATCTATAGTTTTCATGTCCATAAATCAGATCAAAAGGGATTCTTACATCTTCATCTATGGAGGCACCAACACTAAGTGGATCCAAGATTTCACCACAGCTGTGGAGAAATTGAAAAAGAATGAAACTCTTACCCTAGAGGAAGAAACCACAATTGAGTCCTATCGATTGGGAAAGGACAGCCCAAAGATTGTTCCACGCTTTTGGATCACCATAGACAACTTGCTTGCTAGCAGGAAACTAACAAAAAAGGGTAGTGAACAAGTGCAAGATTCTACAACAAGAGAGATTCAGAAATTGATGTTCCTCAAACAAGATCCACTTGGATGGGCCATTCTTACAAAAGGGACTCATGTGAAGCTTCTAGGTCATGGTGATGCTATGCTTAGAACTGTCACAGACTTTGACAGTTGGAAAGGGACAATGCACAATGAAGTGAGCTTTGATGTAGCTTTTAAGGACTACTATGAGAAATGCAAGGCTAAGAGTGTTCCTCACAAATGTGAACATAGGGAATTTGCCAATTACCCCACTGACATTCTAGCTCACATACCATGTCCAAATAAGTGTGGACATGAAATGGAAGTTTCTTCTGTTAAATACATGTGTTGCCATGGTCGTGAAACCAGTGACATTGCCTAAGACAAATGCATGAAATAACTGCTACATGCTCAGTGGTTTCTTCATTTCATGCATGAGACTTCTTCTTCAAGTTTGGTTTAAATTTTTGTGTGTAGATGGGGCAATATATTATTAGTATATATTGATTCTTATGCAGTTTGCCTTAGATGAGTATTATATTGAGTGAATTGTTTTGAAAGAATAACTAGTTCTGTGCTCTGCTTGATTGGCGCAGAATCATATTCAATCCCTTCCTGCTCCCCAAGCTTTTGGTTTAGTTAAATATACAGTCAACTATTTGGCTCATGCACTAAATCATTGTAACGAAATTTAAGTATTGTTGAAACAAAAAGTTCAAATTTACCAATAAAGTCATGTTTGATAGAAGTTTAGGCTGTGATTTTTTTTTATTATTATGTTAAATAGATAAAATATATATTTTAACTTTTTAAGGCTTTAGGCAAAATTTATATTTATATTTAAAAATCAACAAAACAATAATTACAAGCATTATTAATTATTAATAATATTTTAAAAATAATGCATATATTTAAGAAAAAAATTAAATAATTAATATTTTTAGAAAATTATCAATTTCGTTTTCTATACTTCTTGAAGTATCTTTACTTTTAAAAATAAATTAAAATCTTTAATATTATAATACTTAATAAAACTTAAAATCTTTTCAAAATTAATATAATATTTTTTCACTCCATCTTCATCCAAAACAATAGTTTACTTAATAGAACTTGAAGTCTTTCTAAAACCAACTCGATCATACATTAATCAAATTTGATCATAAACCAAGCATCGCAAACAAGCAAAAACAACATAAAACCAATGAAGATGCAAGCATAGGCGGCGAGAATAACACAGTTCATTAGTTCCACACAACAAATCAGTCATCGTTAATCAACCCTAGGAAGAAACCAAAGTGATAGAGAATTCGAGGTTGTGAGAGACGAACCAGAGAGTTCAAGGATGCGAGTCCAAGAATTCCGTTATTTTAGTTGTTTAAAATTCCAAAATTTAGAATCTACTTAATAATAATAACGCATCCAAACAGCAAATTGGAAATTAAAAAAAATAAATTCCTTTATAAATTACTTTGTTAAGTTCATCCAAACACAATGATTTGGGACTAAAATAACTGCATAAATAGTGTTGCAGTTGCGACAACTGACAAACCAATTTGCATTTATCAAGGGAGGAAAGTGTAATTATTCCAAATTTTAACGTTAATACTTACATCTCTTTAGGGAGATGAGCATAATTTACTTTTGATTTAATAACATAATTTATTGTAATTAGCGGTAAAAACAGAAGTTTATGATAAAAATAAAAAAAAAAGTAATTAACGCTTTATTTTTTTGGGGTGTTATTAAAGAAAATTTTGAAAGCAGTTAATAATTATAATTTTTAAATTATTTTTGTCTAAATAATAAAGAAGTTGCTGTGATGGAAAAGGAAAAAATTTCACCAAAAGATATGTTTACATTCAAGAATAAGAAGTTAGTTCCAGGTTTGATTTTATTCATCTTTTAAGGAGCATTGATAAAAAGTATAAAAGAATGCCAAAAAGATATTATCTCTTTCTCGGACCTTTAGATGTTTAAAATTAATGATGAATAAGTTAGGAAATATTTAATAAAAGTAAAATATTGATATATTTGAATTAAAAAAAGCGTTTGTTTAATCTTATTTTCTAAAGAAAAGTGATTTTATAGTAAAATAAATGTTTTTTGCTTTTTTTTTTAAGAAGTGAATCATATCTTTTTTTTCTTATAAAAACACTTTTTTAATTGCTTCTTTTTAAAGTTTAAACAAAATGACAAGGAATATCAAATTAATGCTTACTAAAATTTGAAAGATAAAATAATATTTCTTTTAATTTTCTTTTAAAATTCTCAATTATTATGAGTTAAGAGCTTGGAGGGGTCCAAGGCAATGACCTCATTGGACTTGCCATAGCCAAAACTCTATTCAATTAACAACACACATTGAATTTTTAGAGAATAATTTAGATTCGATTCTTACATAATACTCTTTTGAAAAAAGGTGATAGTTGAAAATTAGTCTCATAGTTGATCTAAAGAATCGAAAGTATGAAAATAACATCGAAGAGTCTAAAACATTAATTATAGTGGTATTAAATAAAATAAAATAAAATAGTATTAAGCTAAACAAGCTTCTTTCAACTCATGTCACCCACAAAAAAGAAAGTTTATCTGAATTATGTTATTCTCAACAAATATTGTTGCAATACAAGTTAAGATCAGATGCAACAGGGTCTACTTAGATCTTGTAGCCAAGGCAACTAGAAAGTCTCTGTAGTAGTCACCAGATGGAATGGCTTCACATATAACATCAGCAAGTTCCTTCCCATACTTTTCTTTGAAAACCCTTCTAATTTCATCTATGTCTATCTCAGCCCTGCTTACCAATGTTTGTGCCAAAATTCTTCTGTCCCTTGTTTCCCCTTTGATGCTTGAGTACAGTATCTTCCATTATTAATCCAAATTGTAACTTTTAAAACAATGATTTCATTCCAAATCACCTAAAAAATAAAATCTCTTCCTAAACTATATTTATTGTTTTAAGATTTGTAACAACAATTTTGGAACAAACAACTGCACCCTACCCTATGCCAGTTGGTTCTGTGAAGGAAAAAACAAAAAGAAGCTAAAATGGTTACCTTTGCATAGTAGTGTGCTGGATTACAAATGCATTTCACAACCACCATTAAAGCTTTACCAAATTGGCCATATTTCCCCCTCTTGATAGACTGAAACACAGTCCATAGATGACACACAATAAAATTCAAAATCCTTTAAATAATGACAACACAAAAAAAAGGGTAAGATGGGGAAAGGACTAGTAGCATATATATTATTTTTATTGATATACCTTTGTGTAGTCATGCCCATAAATGTGTTTATAACTAAAAAATGTTAGCTTTAGTTGGGGAATGCTCCTCTTGCTTAAAATTTCTAACACAACAGCTTCAATTACAGTTCCTAAGCTTCCCTCCCCAGTCTCATGGAGCCTCCTAGCATCACACTTGGATATATGATGGTTGACATCTGCTTGATGAGCTTTGTGTGATGCAGCCAATGCCACAATAATCTGCAAAATCAAAAATCCTTTTCTTTAAATAAATTTACCAAAATAATTGACAATTCCCATAAACCAATTGAGTGATTCCCAATAATATATCTCTCACCTTTTGAAAGGGGTGTGGAGGGTCCAAATTGATAATATCTTGGTCCAAGTGTCTTTTGAACATTTTCTGGTAGGCCTGTGTGATGAGAAGAACATGACTTGATTTTCTACCCACAAAAATCTCCACAAGAGCCTTGAAATTGGTCTCATCTTGTTGGAGAGCTTCTCTAGCCACAACAGCATCCCTGTCATGTGGGTCAAGCATCCACAAGGAAAAAGCAGAACAGTTCATAGAAGAAGAAGAAGAAGAAGAAAATGCATCTTCATATCTTTGAAGGTGACTAATCAAGTCTTCTCCATTCACTGCCTTAAAGGTCTCCCTGATTTGTTGTCTTTCATGGTGGGTTACACAAGCCAGAGATGTGATCAATTGACTCAAACCCCCCAAAGAATCATGAATTCTCTTGCAATCAAGTTCGATATTGAGGTTTGTCATGGTAAGAATGTTGTTAGCCATATGAAGGAAACAAATGGAATTAATGGTTTTGTTTTGGTTCAGGTTCAAGTAAATATATAGTCCACCAACCATGTATTTAAGCAACAATTACTTGGAGGTTAAGGCAGGGATATTGCTACTTTTTAGTTTTTGTGCATTGCATGGAAAGTAAAAAGGCAAAGGGTGGACTTATCATCACTCACTAATTGCTACATATAGGGTTGGCTTCAAAGCTCAAAAAGTCTTAGAGCAACTGAAGTGTCTATGCATTGAGTTGATGGTGATGTGTAACGCAGGTTGTACTTGTATGTGCATGCCACGTGAAAGTTTGTTTTGTAGCTAAATTTGTCAGTGGGGTCCAAGTAGACTTCGAGTACACCATAGCACATTAGCACCTTTCCAATGACTTTTTTTTAATCAACATCAACTAACTTGAGAGTTGCCATTGAATAACAATTTATTATTCAATGAGAACAACCGCTTTTTAAGACTTAAGTAATGCAACTTTTTATGGGGTTATTTATTATGTGTTTATGGACACACAAAATGATTAAATAAATACTTACATCTTCTTAGACTTTTGTGTTTTCTTTATATAATAAATGCATTTTTCTAATATAGAAATTGTTTTTTAACTTCTTATCATGTATTTACATATTCAGAAAACAAAACCTCTTTTATTAAAAGCCAATTTTAATTTAGAATTACAAAAATATTCTAAATTAGACAATTATATTTGAGTCAAAAGTAAATATATTATGATGAAGCTAATAATCATAAGATTTTTTTTTCTATATACATGGTCATGATCAATCCAAGGATAAAATAATTAAAACTTATGTTTTAGACACATCAGGAAAACAAATATTTACTATTAGTATTTATAAAATAAACATAGACCTCATATGTTAATAAAAAAAATTACATATGTTAGCAAAAAGATTCAACATATTTAAATTAAAAAAAAAAAAAAATTAACTGCGCTTATCGTTGGACAGGCCTTATATAAGACTCAAAATCACGGAAGGGAAACAAAGTATGTTTCACCTCAACCAATTACCGGTTAATAGTAATCCATTCTTTCTAATGTTAATACTTGTTCTGAAAAATTCTATTAGAAGACAATTAAATTGACTTAAAAAAGCTAGAAAAGTGACATGTTTGGTAAAGGGGAAAAAAAGTAAAAATATTGATCTGATTTATTAACAACCACACGATAACATAAATAGAAATTAATGGTTGGTGACTCATTTACACACAAAGCCACAAATGGAAATGATGGATCGTGTTGGTTCAAAATGAATCCGCAGTGCCTACCTACTAATTCCATAGGGAGTACCTAATCTTTGGGCTAGCTTATGGTTCTTGGTTTTTCTGTGGTTTACCTTGTTATAGGTGCATGGAAGGCTGATAATACATACATGTACCATAAGCTTATTATTCTGGAGCCAAGGTCTAAGGTGCGTAACCCAAATACCGTGCGAAATAAAAAAAAAAATAGAAGACTATTGTGGGAGTGCACACACTATCCAATTATTATTTTTTTCTTCCGGCGAAAAGAAGATCGTGAATGCATAATGAGTTTTGCAGTGGCAATGGCAGGTTGGTTTTGGAGAGGGAGGGGTGATTGCAAAATGTGAAGGGAAAAGTTCAAGTGAGAGAAAAAAAAAAAATATTTTTAAATTTTATCTGATGTAGACAATTTTACTGTAATCCATACTTATATTATCGCTGATTTTAATCTCAATGTATCTAACTGAAAAAAAAAAAAAAAAAAAATCTTTGGCACAGGTGCATAATGAGTTTAAGTTATGCACACCGTAGCTTTCGTCTATTTTGGAATAATTAGGATGGGAAAATTTGGACTGAGAGAGTCCTAAGACTGATTTCTCAGAACTTCTTTCATTCCTTTCAAATGAGCATTCTGACAGTGCCTTTACTAGCAAGAGCATTTTTTTTTTTTTGTTACATCTAGCAAGAACCAATTTCCAATGATCCTTTCAATTAATGTATGATCAAGGCCATGAACAACATCTAAGTGCATGTCAAGTTCTGCCAAAAATAGAGAAAATGCATCAACATCAGTTCCCTGCATATCAACCTGCAGGAAATGCAAAAGACTTGCATCCTTCAAATTTAAGGAATTTGCCAATATGGAATGTAGAAAGTGGATCAATGTTCAGCTTCAAAAAGAGTGCCATAGATTGCCTTAATAACTGGAGATTCTTTGGTGACAGAACCAAAGTCAGAGTTGAACGCACCAAGCCCAATAATATCAGAGCTAAACTAGAAAACTCTGCATCAAGATCCAATTCAATTGAGTTAGGTCCATCAGAACCTTTTCCTTCAAGAAGCTTATTAAAATTCAATATTGTTCTATCTGAACAAGCTGTGAATATTTTGACCATAGCTTCCAAGTATGAGTTATGGAAAGCTGGAGCGATAACTCTTCTCCTTTGCTTCCAAGTATCAAGGTCTGCTGGTATAAGTTCTTTGCACATTATTGGTTGTAGGATATCAGCAAGTACTCCCTTGTCATAAGAAAATGCATTTTCTCGCAGAATATGTCTGGCAAATATGGGATCTGATACAACAACAAATGCTTTTGGTCCAAAGGCAAGTTTATACACCGCCCCATGCTCCAAGAACCAATCATATAGTGAGAGAGAGAGAGGTTGACCAAACAGATCTGAGACTGCACATTCAGAACCATATATATATATATATATATATATATATATATATATATATATACACACTACTATTATATAGGGAGCCACAAATCACAACTTCTGATCTCCTTCAGCCATTGCTCCTGTTCACGGAGATTAGAAGGAGGGACATCATAAACATCACTAAAACTAACTGCAAGTGGAGGTTTTTCTACACTCTGCTACTAGAATTGTATGTACAAGCTGTAGTAGGAAAATTCCGAGTTAGAACAACAATTAAATAATGTTTTTAAGAGCTGCCAAAATCGAATTCAAAGCAGTAATACGACTACAATTATCATCATCAAACTGCAAAAATACAAGATCCTAAGTAAATTTTGAATCACAATAAACCAAGTTATCAGATATCCCATAGTTCTGGCAAATGTCACCAATCAAGGAAGAACTTTTTCAGGGTTGTCTACATCAAATTCAAAGAATACTTCCAGGAACCAGTATTCATGATTTTGACAGTAAAAGTGTGAGATCCTAGGTACAAATTATTTTGAAGTTCCAAAGAACTAAGTTTATCAAATGTACTATGCCCCATACCTTTGGCACATGTAATTATTCAAGGAATAACTTTTGTAAGAGTCCATTATATCAAATCCAATGAAAATAGTCAGTATTCATGATTATGATCATAAAACGACAAGATGCACCCACAGTTTTCAAAAAACCAAGTTCTTACATAAAAAAAATACAAAACTACCCAACCAAGCTAAGGATCATGGTCCATATTGAGGTTAATAATAAACCATGGAATAATAGAAAATTGATTAGTGTTAAACTTAAGGACAATTAAGTAACAATATCGTGAGAAGTTATTTAAGAATTCCATCTACTAATAGCTCAACAATAAAATTGCATATCAGTAAACTTGATAATGGTTGCAAAGGAGGTAAGCTCATCACTCCATCCTTTTTCGTTCACTTTCCATGAGGATATTCTCTTCCTTTCCCTAGCTTTCTAACTAGCACTAGCAGTCAGAATAGAAAGTTGCTTAACTTTGGCATAGGAATTTGTTAGGCTACATGATATCATTGGGGAAAAATCCAAATCCCACATCGGCTAGAGATAGTGTCAACATAGAATATATAAGTGGGGGACAACCCTCACCCTATGAGTTAGCTTTTGGAATTGAGTTACGTCCAAACCCACATTCTAAGAGATATATTAGTATCAATCAAGGGATTTAGAGATGTATATCTCACCTGCTGTCTCAAATTGTTTATAAGCTCTGACTCAGCCATATCATTCCACTAGCCATTCTTTTCTATCCACTTTCTAAATCTAACCACAGGATCATGTGCCACTCTCCACCAATCAATCTCATTTGCAGGACGATACTTGGTAGAGTCATCTGATGTGGTGCGGTGTCCAACTCTATATGTAAGAGCCTGAAAAAAATATCAGATAAAACATTAGTCTGCCATTAAAATGCCTTAATATTGGACTACACACCACCACTTTTCTTTTAAACATGCCCAAAGATTTGCCTTAGAAAGTTATCACTTATCACTTTGCTTCTATTAGAATTGGTCTCTCTTCAGTAATTGTCATTTGACGAGCAACTTGAATAGCACTATAGATAGCCAGGGCATCATTGCCATCTACAAGTCTGCTACAGACTCCATTTGCTTGCCCTTTCACAACAACACCATCACCTATGCATAAACAGGTAACCAAGTACACAATATGACTTTAGATATAGCATGACAATGCTAAAGACAAAACTAAAAGATAAATATGTTTTTACATGCATACAAAAGAGAAAAAGGGAAGAAAAGAGACAATTGTAAATAATACAATACTTTCTAACTACAGTGCTCAACCATTGTCCAAATTTTACCTGATTGCTGCTTACAATAGGAACCTCATTTTCAAGAATAATTTGTAATCTCTCCGTATCAAAATTTGTCAGAAGCCACAGTCTTGATTTTACCTGTACAGAGCTAACTGAAGTAGTTTGATAAAAGCAAGAAACATGAACTTATAAGTGAATTTGTGGACATTAATCAGAAACATAACTAACCTTCTTTCAAATCTGTTAGTTGTTTTAGTGCATCCAGGTATCCTGGATTCGAGTAATCCCACCTAAATCCAATAGTGGTAGAGGAGATTTGTCACAAGAATCCTTAACTTCAGAGAATTAGAATTATTTTAGCTAGATAATGGAAATTAAGTATTCTTTTCACTATTTCAGTAAAGAAGCAAAATGGATGATTATATGTCATGGATAATGTTAATGGTTATGATTCTCCCTAAAAATTTGAAGAATTGTGCGGCTTCAACCGTGATAATTAGTAGATCAAATAACCACAATACAGAGGAATTAAATACCAATGAAACTGAAGCATGTCCAAGGATTTCACATACATTCTCTTCCTTCAAACATTGATGTTGTCTCTTACATAGCTACTAGTCATCTTAACTGGCGGAGGCACCCACGTAGTTCAAATGATACAATTTGATAAGAAAATAGTTTCCTTTATTTTTACTATCAATTTACAAGTATATGGTATTATGGTAGGATGCACACTAGCTAAATGCCCATCCAAAGTAACTGCATTTTCTTCAAGTAGAAAAAACAATTAAGAAAAGAATATGTAGTCACATAATCAACTCACCCTCTGACCTGTTCCAACAATTCAGCAGGACGCTCTCGACAAACTCAATTAATGAAAATCCCATATAGATCTTCAGCAGGTCCATCTGCAAAGCCCGAAGCACACAAGAATGAGAAAATAATTCTAAAAGGTCATAAGTCATAACCTTTAAGCAGACTTGTAAAAAGCAGCACATGTTGAGAAGAATTCACATCTGAAAGATCCAATAATCACATCACACACAAATTTGAACTTGACAAATCAATTATCACTCTCTATTCCTCTAACGAATAACTTCAGTTCAGAGTTTAGTCAAGGGATTTCCTTAAAAGGGGTACGTTAAGATGGTTCAAACATAAAGAAAGTAGAAGCAGCATCTTGTCCGTAACGGCAATATCGTCCACAACATCTCAGTGTCGGACCACGGCGTTACCGTTACGCAGCGACATTGCGGAGTGGCCAAAAATCGCTAGTCACAGACGCAAGGAAACGGCATTTTGAAGGGTGGTTGGTAGAAGGTTGTTTCTGGAATAGAAAATCTCTTAAAATATAACAAGTATATTCCAGAAAGTTGTTTTCGGAATGTGTTTGGAGATTTTCTATTCCATAAAGTATTTTCTGAAATATAAAATACAATGTTTCGGAATCTATATTTCAAAATTTAAAAAGATATCAGTAAACATTGCAGAGACTAGAAAATAAAACCTGCAAATGGGTAACAATATCAATGGTGGCAACCTTAGATCCTTCTTGCTGTTGCCTGAGAATCCATTCATACAATTTCTCCTGTGAAGAAACGTAAGTAGCGTTATACACATAAAAGAAAAAGGGGGAACAAATAACCAAATCCTCAACAGCGATCAAAGTTAAAACTTCAAACACATCAAATTGGGAAATTTAAACAGTGATCAAGTCACTTGATTAGCAAATATTATGAATTGGTAAAACCACAGACTCACGGAAAACAACATCTAAAATCAATGGTTGAGAATAACCTTTAAACGGTAAACAACAATTAAAAAAGAAAGAGCGGGAATGCTTTCGTTCAAAGTGGGTGTGTGCATATATTTACAAAGTTTAATTAATAATTAAATATTCTTTAAAAAAAAAAAAAAAGGAAACGACATAAGAGCTTACAAGAGCGTGTCGTTCACCACCTGTAATGAGAGTTTTTGTTCGTTCAGGAATGACAGAGAAGCACACAAGTAGAGTCGCTGGAAGTTCACGGTGACATAGCACGGTCGTCCGAGAGGAAGAGGAAGGATAGGCAAATGAGTTAGGTTTTCCCTATTCAGTATTCATGGTGTCGTTTATTCAGTAATTAGAGAATTAACAAAATGACGACGCAAATGGTGAATGAAATGGGGATGAACAACCTACCGGTAATCAAAATGTCCTAACCTCTCGTAATCACAACCTCCATTGTCCATTCCACAATTCCAAGCTTCCTGAGTTGAGTTCAATCTTGGGACGGTGGATGGGAAAAGAAAAAACCAAAGGAACTTCTCTCTGGAAGGGTTTTGGAATTCTGAAGGGTTTTAGTAAAATACAGAGCGCGAGGTAGAGGGGGAGTCGGTGTCGATTTTTAACCTCCAAAAATTAGACATGGTATTTAAATTTAAAAAATGTTAATGTTCTTTGAATAGGTTTGGATTAACTGTTAAAAAAAAAGGGAAAAAAAAAAAAAGAAAAGATCGTGATTTAATTCCTTTTATTAACAAAAAATTAATAATTAATAATTTTTTATAAAAAAATATTTATATTCATCCAAATCTAACTGCAGAGTATAATGTGACACATTATAATTTTCATGATCTCCGAAGTCATCCCCAAATCCACACTAGCATTGCCATTATAGGAATCATCCGCAAATTCGTTGTTTGCACACTCGCAGTGGTGACAGCTGAGTCCAATGTTAGGTCTCACCCAAAGAGACCATGTGTGCTCATAGTTCCAATGAAGCGAAGCAAAATCCTAGCGAAGCCATTGCGAAAATCGAAAAGCCCTTTAGTCTGAAATCAACGTCGATCACTTAGAGCTTCTCCTTCAGAGTACTTCAAGTGGTGAGCCTCTCGATTTCGTGACGGAAGAGATGGTGACGACAATTCTAAAGTCTCAGTGGAGACTCGAGTGACGTAGCAGAAGAAGAAGAACGAGAGAGAGAGAGAGAGAGGGTTTTGTTTGAAGTCGTGTTAAACACAATTATGTTAGTGTTAGTGTCAGTGACATGGAATAGCACATGACACACAGATGAGTATAAAAAATGTGTTTTTTGTGGCAATTTATCTAGACCGCTAGGAATAAATTGTCGGTAAAAAAAATCCTTTATTTTTTCTAGTGGATGAAAGTTTGAAAGTTACAAACAAATAAAAGAAAGAAGAAAAAAAGATGTCTAGAAAAGGAAAGGTTTGTGCCTACTGCGTGCCACCCATTATTGGCATTTTGTGATTTGTTGAAAAGAAAACTATGATGGTGGACAGTGGTGGATGTATTAGGTCATGGTGAAAATTATTCCACAAGATTTTTTTATTTATATACGTGTAATAAAAGATATTTTTGTTCTCATAAAGAAATATTGTTTTTATAAAATATTTTTAAAATTTTAAAATATAAGAAATAAAAATAAGATAATAAATTAATACTCATTTTACTATTTTAATTTTTTATAGTATTACTATTGTCAATAAAAATATTATAGAACATTTGTAAAATATGTACATAACAATTATAATTTGTAAAAACTTATGTATTTTAGATATTTTTTCATCATGTGACATTATGTATTTTGTAGAAGCTTAATTTTTTTTGTAAAGATATTATCAAGATCAATATAAAGATAAAGCAACTAACGTTTAGACTTTAAGTCTATTATTAAAAAAAAGATCATTGATTGCAAAGTTAATGGCGTTGTCCATGCTCTTGCTAGTTCATTTTAAATCTAAATTATTTATATTTTTTAATTTCTTTAATTTTATCTTATATACCTAAGTTATTTATACTTATTTAGTTATTTGAACTCATTTTACATATTTACCTCATATTTTTAAAGTTAAAATAATCATGAAATACATGACATTTTTTTATTATCTAAATGCATGACATTTTGAAAATGAGTATATGAAAAACGTTAAAATTGATGGTAAGGGAAAGTTTTATACAAAGGAAATTTTTAGGTTCTTGAAAATCTTAAGTTAAATATGTTTGTTTATCATGCTTGTTTTGTTTTTAAAAATAAAATTTTCAGAAAATAATATTTAGGAAATTATTTTGCCAGCGTTTTCTAAAAAAAATTTCCCATGTGAGAAGCGTTGACAATCCAACATTTTTTTAGTAAAAAAAATAATAAGTTTTATTACGATAAATATAATACCCCAGCTCTGGCGCGGTCAGCGCGAGGTTCCGCACGGTTAGCGCCAGAGCTCTTCATGAGAAAACCATGTCTGGGGTGTGGTGCGATCAGCGCTGGTTTGGCACGATCAGCGCCATGGTTCTGGAGTTTGGCGCGAATGTCGCCGGACTGGCGCGAGTAGCGCCATGGTCTCTGACGGATGGCGCGATCAGCGCCAGAGTAGCGCGAGTAGCACCAAAGTCTCTGGACTGCCACGCGGTTGGCGCGAGAGTGGCGCCGATGGCGCCAGAGGTGGCGTGGGTCGCGCCAGACCTCTGGCAGGCCAAGTATAAAAGGCCATTCACGCGATTTTTGGAGGAAAAACACTGTTTTTCTTCTTCCTCTGACCCAGGCAGCCATGGATGAGCCTGGGAGCTTCATAACTTCATCATCACCTCACCTAAACACCTCCTAATCCAATAAACATGATTAAACCTTGTGTGTGAACCAAATTCCAGCCTGAGAATTGAGAGAAACTCCATTCCATGAGGAACCTTAGAGAGCTGAGTTCTGAGAGGAAAAGAAGGTGGTTCTTGGACATTAGAGCTGGAAGGAGGGATTCTCCGGCCTTCCTCAGCGGTTTTGAGGTAAGAAACTCAACTTTCACCGGTTAATTTGTGAATTGGGTAATGGGGTGAATAGTAACCCATTTGTGATAGGGCTGGAATTAGGCTTAGGTTCTTTAGAAAAGTGTGATCAGGAAGTTATTCTGAGGAATATGAGACATTAAAAATGGATTTCTGATGAAGTTTTGTTTTGAACCTGAGATTGGTATGAGTAGGAAAAAGAGCGAACAGATAAGGGGTTCTGGGATAGAAATGAACCCAAGTGCCTTTATGAGAATTGTTCATGAGGCCAAATAAACGGTGAATATGGATTAATATGTTTGATTTGGCCAGGATTGATAACTGGTAAATTGTGAGCTAATAGACCATCGGATTGTCTAATATAGAGTCCTAGAAAGACTCTGAGGCCATAGTCAGGTTGAGATAGATCCTGCTTAGGATCCATGAGCCACATATGAAGTGGTTAGCCTGATAACCCTAAGCTAGATGACTGAGAGGCTATAGAAAGGAATTATGTTTCCTTTCATTTCAGCGGTTGAGAACCGTTGTCAGATACCTGGTATAGTGGTTCTAATATTGACTGTGCTGTATGAATTGCCAGAGGGCGAGACACGAGGGTGTCAACAGCATGGGTCAACCAGCTGAAGAATAAGGATAAAGCACGGTCTTGCCAGATAAGCTCAGTGTTCTTTGGAGTGATTTCCCTGCTTGGGGGTCACTGTTTTACTAGTTATGTATTTCATGTGGAAAATGAACACTATGTTAGTATTCTGATGGATGATAGTATTGTATGATGAATACTGTGCTAGTTTTCTATGCTTGGTGATAAACCTAACACTGTGATTGTGTTAGGAATGATATTGGCTTACTGATAGGGACATCAGACATATATGTATGTGGTAATTAGTGTTAATTAAACACTAGGATAGAGGATGAGAGGTTTTAGGGTATAAGAGAAAATACCCGTGGTATTCTAATAACTGATGAACACCATGATTGTGTTCTGTGAGTAGTGATAAGCTAACACTGTGATAGTGTTATGCTCTGCATTGAAGTCGTGTATTACTGTGATAGTGTTATGTGTGACACTGATGTGCTGTGATATTGATGTTAGATTGACACTGTGAGAGTGTCATGCTTGTATTGATTATGTAATTAGGTAAGCATTCTCTGGCCAGGGAATAGTGGACTATGGACCCCTTGGGAATGTGCCCTTAAGTGGATGATCTCCTTTGGGATAATCCATAGGCGTCCATGTAAACCCTGAGTAGATGTGCCTTTAAGTAGATGATCCTATTCAGGTATTGGGTGGCAAGTCCTGAGTTGAGAGATTCCTCAGGCAATATGTGTACAAGTCTTGAGTTGAGAGATTCCTCAGGCAATGTGTGTGGATTGTATATGTTTGTCTTAGGCTGCTCTGTGCATGCAGCTTGTTCATGTGAGCCGTGAAGGCTGATTGTATGATGAAAACCTCAAGTATTGACTAGTGTCAGTGAGACTCTGGGGATATGTGCTTGTTAGATGAGCTTCTTAGGCAGAGGCAATAAGTCCTAAGATAGGGTACCTGCTAAATGAACACTCCCAGATGAGGGACTAGGTTACAGAGAACCTATCCATGGAATAGGTGTACTCTCAGTCGATAGGATGTGTTACAAATGTGAATGATATATATATATGTGTGACTGAGATGTGATATGGAATGAGAAAGCCTAAATGGCTGATAGATATATGGTAGTTGATGAGAGAGATGAGATGACTACTGTTAAGCCAAGCTAGTGTATTATTGTATGAAAGTGAACCAGGGGGAGGAAAGACCTCCAAGAACCCTGAGTTTACTGAGATTTTTATCTCACCCCGTGTGGGGTTTATGTTGCAGGTGCATAGGGCAGAGAAGATAGATTCCTTGGAAAGAAGCCAGGAGGGTCAAGCACTGTATACTGCTTGGATTAGAGTCAGAGAGCATTGAGGTAGTTTTCTGTCTCCTGTCATATCTATATAGATATGGTTTATATCTGCCTGACTTTGTTGTGTTATCTGGATCAAAAAGGGCTAGATGTAGCTAAACCTGTGATTTTGTTTATGTGTATGTTTTTGTATCATATATAATGTATCAAGAAACATGATTCATATATACTTCCGTAATTTATTTTATGTTATTATGATATTATAATAATGTTAATACACCGGGTGCACACGGGGTGTTACAATAAAAAAACATAATATTTTTTATATTAAATTATTTAATTAATTTGATAAGTGATTAAATATTATAATAAAAAATATTATATTAGTTTTATATTTTCAAAAAACTTATATAGAATTTCTTTTTAATGAGCCAAGTGTACCCTCAACCCATTTACAAAGTAACAAAACATATAATACCAAACCCCATGTGCCCCAACCAATAGTAAGGAAACCAAATAAATATTATGAAACCACCCATATTTGAAAAGAAAATAAGAGTCTGTATATATCTTTATGTACTCCGACAAAGATTCAGAAATTACGTATCAAAACAAATATCCCAACATTTCCAGCAAAATATCACACATGCAAGGGTACAATGGCCACAAGTGTCCATATGCTAGCTGGCTGCACGTACCTAAGTTATATAACTTTTGTTGAAGTTTCAACAAAGCAAGTTTTGCATTTAAAATAAAATAAAAGAGAAAATGGCAAATATTTTAGATTGATTTTAGGTTTAGAAGGGAAAAAGTCAAAATAATGATGCATTAAATATTTCTCACGACTCATTGTAAACTATTTTTTTTAATTGATCTTTTGGTTCTTCGACTAATTTTTCTTCAAACGACTCTATTTTAATTGAATTGGTCACTTGATCGATTCATCAGTTTTCCCGTCCACTATATCCATATAAAATTGATTTATTGTTTTAAAATTAAGAATTGAATTATCATCCATTGACATAATAATGTTGTTTTATATCGTCATTTATTTATAAATTATAATTGATAAAAAACTAAAATATTTATTATAAATGTTAACAAACTTATAATATATAAAAATTTATGGTTAAATAATATTATAAAATAATATTAAATTATCAGTGTATAACTTTTTCTTCCTTTTAAAATAATCATATTTTTCTATCGTGGAAAGTAAAAAGTGTAATTAATACCTTAAATTAAATTGTAATTATTAATTTTTGTTAGTTTTCTAATTGTAATTATTTTAAAAAAATATTTTAGCCCAAATTGTAAATTATATTCACTATAGCTGCAGCATAAAATAGTATTTATCTCTGAACCCCAAGCCAAAAGATCTGAAGAAACTGAATAACAAGTGGAAAACCGAAAGTATAGATATTTTTGAAATTTCATTTGTTGTAAAGTGAAACTTCTTTTGTAGGCAAAATAATTACCAAATTCTTCACCAAAAAATTAATTTCCAATGAAACTCAATTTAATGAATAAAACAGAGAAAGATAATATTAAAAATAAATGAAAAAAATTACATTAAATCTTATTTTTTTTGGGTTAAACATTATATTTGTTAAAAACACCTAAGGATAATTTTAATGAGTTGGACTTGAAAGTTTTTTTTTCTTACCGAACATTGAAAGCTTCCTCGGTTCCTCCGCACCCATGGACATTGTCAGCATGTGAACGTGCCTCGGGTGTACAAATATTTTATTATTTCCTTAAAAAAGAACTGCTGGGTTATGCTATAAACACTACTAGAAAACCAGCTTTTAACATCGGTTATTTTCGACATACAACATCGGTTCCGACCCGATGTTGAATCAGGCGATGTTAAAAGTCTTGAACTTAACATCGGTTCTCAAAACCGATGTTAACAATAGTCAATAACATCGGTTTCCCATCAATAACCGATGTGGACATATGAAAGCTGAAAACGTTTGAAAGTAG
>PYAF01002354.1:647621-658015 GCA_007407185.1 Glycine tomentella | reverse complement strand
GACTTTGAAGTCGTAAATTAAAATTAAAATGCATTCAGAAGTCGTAAAAATTTATCCGATTTTAGGCTTGGAAAATAAAAAAATAAAGTCGTAAAATTATTTACGACTTCCTATTCAGAAGTCGTAAAAAATTTTACGACTTACCCCCTTCCCATAAATTATTTAAAAAGTACCCCGGATCGGTAAATTACAAAAAAAAGACCCCCTTTACGTAAAAAGGCCGTTGTAAAACGTGTGGTTACCTCAATTAGCTACCATCCAAAATCAGTTGTACGAAAACTGCGTGCGTTAGTTTTGAGTAAAGGTTTTTCTTCCTTTGGGTCTCTATGTTGATTTAAATTAATTGTTTTTTTACTCAATTAGTTTTTGCACGAAACAAAATTTATTAAGCTGAGCACAAGTTATATTCAAACTCATACAAAAATCAAAAGTATGTTTTGACAAGCTTTATATCGAAAAGATTCAAAAATAATGAAATCCGCATGGTTCAGGTGAATGAAAAAAAAAATGGGATTTATGGGAAAAGTAATGGTTGAAAAACTATATATAAAGGAAAACAGTAAAGGAAAACTTTAAAAGAAAACAATAAATGGAAAGCAACTTATCAATAATTTAATTTTATCTTATATACCTAAGCTATGTATACTTAATTATTTATTTGAACTCATTTTACATATTTACTCATTTTAAAGTTAAAAATAATCATAAAATACATGACATTTTTTTTAATCTAAATGCATGACATTTTGAAAATGGAGATATGAAAAACATTAAAATTGGTGGTAAGGAAACGCTTTATACAAGGGAAATTTTTATTTTCTTGGAAATCTAAAGTTAAAAATGTTTGATTTTGTTTTGTTTTTAAAAAATAACATTTTTAGGAAATAATATTTGTGAAATTATTTTGCGTACGTTTTCTAAAAAATATTCCTATGAGAGAAGCATGGACAATCCAACCTTTTTTAGTAAAAAAATAAGTTTTATTACAATAAAAATATCATATTTCTCTTATTAAATTATTTAATTAATGTGATAAATAATTAAATATTATAAAAAATATATTACATTACTTTTATATTTTCAAAAATCTTATATGGGATTTGTTTTTAATCAGCCAGTGTATCCCCAACCCATTTACAAAGTAACAAAACATATAATACCAAACCCCATGTGCGCCAACCCATAATAAGGAAACCAAATAAATATTATGTAACCACCCACATGTGAAAAGAAAATAGAATTTGTAACTATCTTAATGTACTCCGACAAATATTCAGAAATTTCATGTGTATTTTTTATTAATAAATATTAATTTTGTTAGTAAAAGAGTAAGATAAATTAAGTATCTGTGTTCTCTTTTCTTATGTATTAATCATGTAACGTTATGTTATATCTCGCAACTTATAATATGGGTGTTCGTAGATCGATTCGGATCGGTTTTGATTAAATTTAGGATCCAATCTAATCAAATTTGATCGGTTTAGTTCGGTTTGATTTTCAGAAGTTTTTTTTTTTTAAATTCAACCCGTTCATGTATGGTTCGGTTTAGTTTGGACCAACGAGTTATCCGTTTAATTTTTTTCTTAGAACTACTATTTTATATCATGATTCTTTCAAATATTCAATATAATTAACACAATATTATCAAATGTATGAAAATAGTAAAAATGATTCATTTAATACATAACATAATGTTCTAAAATAGACTTATAATCTAAATTAAAACAAAAGATTCTTGAACAAGATTTACTATAATAGTTTGAATCATAACTATTTTTTACAAATTAATTTCTTGCAATAAAATTTACTATAACCAAAAATTCGAGTCAACACTCAATAATGAAGGTTATTTATTTTCTTCCCATTCATGTTTCCATCAAAATCCCAATGAATACAAACCAGAAAAATCATGAGAAGTTATCAAGCTTCGAAAAAGAAAAAAAAAGTGCAGAGGAAAACTTGATGCTTGATCCATCCGATAAAATGAGATGAGATGAGAGAGAACAGAGAAGGAGTTGATGCAGAACCACATATAAGGAGATGAGATGAGAGAGAACAAAAACAGTTGAAGCACAGAGAAAGAGATGAGATGAGACAAAACACAAAAGTGCAAAAGAAAAAAAAACTTAAACCCGTGACATTTATAGTATCATACCTTCACAACAAAGATGAGATGATGATTATCGGCTGACCCTTCATTGGCCCAAACATTTATAATACCACACCTTTTTTTATTGTCAAAATAATTTTTTAGTTTTTAAATTTTAATATATATATAATAAAATTTATATTTTTATTACGGGTTCACGGATCGAGTCAACGGATCTATAAATCTAAATTCATTATGATCTAACTCGTATATGAATGATTCTGATCGATTCAGTTTAATTTTGATCCAAATACATAAATGATCCAATCAAATTATTCTAATCAATTTAAATTCATGGATAACTCATATCCATAAACACCCTACTTCATAGGATGCCCATATGCTATAGCCACACCCTTCCCCATTCTCTCTCGAATTCCTCACCGCCATCATAGATACTTGTCCAAAATCAAAACAAATATCCCAACATTTCCAGCAAAATATATCACACATGCACCGACACAATGGCCACAACCACAAGTGTCCATGCATATGCATCCTAGCTAGCACGTACCCTCTGCAAACTCCACCCACCAAAATAAATTCGTTCCCTGCATTCAGACTCAACCTAACTTAATCTCCCATCATCATTTTGGGTCCACAACAGAACTCCCAATCACCAGAATATCCACAGTAACCCGAGGGGCGCAATTAATTCAAAAGCGCAATCCCCAAGCTTTAAAAAATGCCACAGTGATTTGAGCTGTCATATCAAAGTTTTGAAAAATTATTTATACATAATTATGTTTTATTAGAATATTATTTATATGTAGGTATGTTTTGCATGATCAAGAGAAATGCTAGTTTTGATTTGAAGATAGGTGGAAGATTTGATATTGTGGTACCAGACATGGGTGTGTGTGTGTGATTGGCTTATTAGTGTTTCTGAGTGATGAATGAATACTTATTAGAATGAATTTTTTAGTAGTCTATTACTGATGATCTTTGAGACCATATGAATGGATTGCTTGAAAACTTTCACGTTCATGTATGTGTTAATCTTTGAACTTCCTTATGTGATATCAATATACTTATATATAATAGTGTCCATAGATACTATATAAGTTATTAAGTGAAAGAAACATTTAATAAAAGAGAAAAAAAATAAAAATTGAACAATTCAAAAAATCAATAATAATGAAGATTCATTAATTTAATTAGTTTTTATGTTGATATATTTTATTATCATTTATGAATTGCTTTGAAGGACTTATCAAGACTTAAGGACTATTTTGTATGATTTCTAATACTTAAGAGCTTACTTTAATGACTATTTAGGAGAGCATGTAATACTTTAAATATGAAATAAATGATTTATTCTCTCTTGCGTTCCTTCTTTTGGTTCTTAGCTAGCTGACTACTACACAACATTGTTTTTACGACGCCTATATGACAGCGGTTCTCACAAAACCGTCTTTGTTTTGCATGCGGTGGCAATCTCGTAAATATGAAAAGAAAAACGAAGACGGTTGTTGGAAAACCGTCTTCGAATGAGGTCTACGACGACGATTATTTGTAGGACCGTCTTTGAAGGTTAACGAAAATATAAAAGTGGCATTTTTGAAATTTTGTAGTTTTTAAAATCAATTTTAGGTTGAAACAATGCATTTTCAATCTCTCTCTTAATAGCTACATTAGGTTAACGCATTCCCTTAGGGCTTTTCTTTTCTTCACAAGGACTCGTTTGCAAGACGAAGCGACTGGAGGTCGTCGACCGACAGAGGAAGCTTCGAGAGGAAGCGGATAAGGTTAGGAGAGCCAGAGGGAAAGAAAGATCTATAGCTAGAGGGAGATACGAGAGGATTTGCAAATGGCGATTTGAATGAGCATACAGTGCTCGTGCAATCAGGAACAACAGGCACGATCCCCCTCCATTTTTTTTCTTGTCATTTTTTGTTTTTCAAAATCAGACATAGATATATCAAAATGATTTATTTCATTTATTTCATATCAAAATCAAACATAAATGATTTTCTTTTAAATATGAAATAAATAACCATTATATCAAAATCAGACATAGATATATCAAAATAAAGTGGCTTTCTAAGACGATCGTCAACCGACTTTAAAAATTTTGTTTTTTTAAGACACCTATAACAACGACGGTTGTACAACCGACGTAGAAAAGGGTACAGAACCAGACTCACTAATTTATTTGACAATTGTGAAAGTTTGTTTGTAGTTCTATAACGTTATTCCTTCTTCTTTTATTTTGCGCAATTGAATTTTTTCTTCTTCCTAGTTCCGTATTGTATTTGTTTGGCCTTCTTATTTTGAGTGTGCTTTCTTTTCTTACCTTTTCTAGTTTGTCTTTTAAAATTCCTTTCAATTGTTGTTTTGTGATTTTCCTTTTGTTCAGCGAATCCAGTGAGCAACTCTTGTGAGGATCGCTACAAATTTTTATAAAAAAAAAACTTTTGATTTGGAAACGTGATTGATCTTGTTAAGAACCTAAAGAGAACTTTGAATGATAAAAGACAAGAGTGTTTACATTAAAATCAAAAACATTTTTCTGAGTGAAAACACAAGTTGTTATTTCTTGAGTGAAACACGTGAGTAGAGTGGTGAGTTCCTGATCATATTTTTCTCATACTACTATATGATGGTTAGTGTTTCTAGTATCCCTCTCATCGCTAAAGTTGATGCAATGTAAGTTCGCTTGGACAAGTTGGCCAATCAATTTGCTCAAATCTTAGAGCACAATTGGAGGATGGAGGAGAGGATCCATAGAAGAGAAAGACGTAGGTCTAGAACTTTCACTCAAAGGAGTGATAGTGAAGATGAAGAGAGAGTCCTAAGAGACATGAGAATAGACGAATGAATGAAAGAAAACATAAGAAAATAATTGAGAAGAAAGATCTAGGAAGAGAAATGAGAGGGATGAAGGGTTTGATGTAATTAAAATTAAAATACCTAAATTTTGAAGGATAAATGATCCCGAGACTTATATGGAGTAGGAGATGAAAATAGAACAAAATTTATGAGGTATCATAAGTTGTAAAACATGCTATTACCTTAATTAGCTGTTACCATCCAAAACCAGTTGTATGGAAACTGCATGCATGTTAGTTTTGAGTAAAGGTTTTGCTTCCTTTGGGTCTCTATCTTGATTTAAATTATTTATTTACTCAATTAGTTTTTGCATGAAACAAAATTTATTAAGCTGAGTACAAGTTATATTCAAACTCATACAAAAATCAAAAGGGAAAAGCTATGAATTCTGATTCGTTGATATGCTATTTTTGTCCCGTATCCCTATCTGATACGGATACGTACCTTTAGGATACATATCCCATAAGTATTTATTAACAATTTGTTTAAATACTAATTTATAATTTTGGATATACGTACCTCTAGGATATGATGTGATACGTAAATCTGACTTGCAAATAAGATTAGCAGATATATTTAGCTTCCTTCTTCTACAAATCACTTATATAAATCAGTCAATCATACTAAGATAATGTTATTGAACAAATTAAAACATATTATGACACGGTTGACCCAATGATTAAACATCTAAAGCTCAAACTTTAGGTTCACCAACCGAAAAAATATTTGTTCTTATTTTTATAATACAAAATTAAACTGTTTCATATATATATATATATATATATTGCAAAAAATATTATATTACTTTTATATTTTCAAAAAACTTATATGAGATTTCTGTTTAATCAGCCAAGTGTACCACCAATCCATTTACAAAGTAACAAAACATGTACTACCAAACCCCACGTACCCCAACCCATAGTAGAAACCAAATAAATATTATGTAACCACCCATATTTGAAAAGAAAAAAGATCGAGTCTGTATCTATGTTAATATACTCCCACAAAGATTCAGAAATCACATGTTTATAGTGGATTACGGGCTAAGATAGGTCACCGTCCCTTCTAAAATTTAAAAATTTGAAAATATAAAGGGAAAGAAAAAAAAGAAAAAATATTAAAAAATGTGAAAGGGGAAAGAAAAAAATATAAGGAAAATATAGTTAAAAAAAGAAAAAAAAATATTAGAACAATAGAATGGAAAGAGGAAAGAAAATGTAATAAAAATAAAAAGGGAAAGAGAGATAACAGAAAAAGAAAAAAGAAAAAGAAGATGATAAAACAGAAAAAAAATAAAAAGGGAAAGAATAAAGAGGAAAAGGGAGAAAGAACATTCACTACTACACATATCACATTTAAGGTCGATTATTTGAGGCAATTAAAGTCGGTTTTATAACCGACTTTGTAAGCACACGTCGTCGAATGTATGACTAAACAACGTCGGTTCTGAAAAACCCGTCGTAGAAAGTTTTTTTAAATTACAATTAAATTTAAATACTTTATATAAATAGACGACGGTTATTTTAAATAACCGACTTTGTATATAAGCTTTCAAAGTCAGTTATTTAAAACAACCGACTTTAAAAGTCCATTCAAGGTCAGTTTTTTAAAATAACTGACTTTGAAGAATTATATACAAAGTCGGTTATTTTAAATAACTGACTTTAAAAGTGCCTTTTGCTCAATATTCAAGATCAGTTTTTGTAAATGACTGACTTTAAATGCGTAGGTACAAAGTCAGTTATTTAAAATAACCGACTTGAAAAATGCCTTTTCGTTAAATATTCAAGGTCGGTTATTTTAAATAACCGACTTTAAATACTTATATACAAGGTCGGTTATTTTAAATAACTGACTTTAAAAGTGCCTATTCCTCATATTCAAGGTCGGTTATTTTAAATAACCGACTTTAAATGCTTTGTTAATATTTAAAATAACGGCTTTTAAAAATGCTTTTTCGTCAATATTCAAGGTCGGTTATTCAAACAAACCGACTTTGAATCTAGCATATAAGGACGATTTTTTGTTAAAAACCGACTTCGAATTGAAATTATTTTTTAAAAAAACATTTGCAAAATATAATTTGTAAAAATACAGATTTTCATATTTTTCTTTCACAGCAACTATTGCCCTTACACTGAAAGGAAATAACATAACCATATCATGAAAAATGGACCAAACCAAAAACTTCACGAAAGAGATTGACTTGTGCCTCTAACTACATTAACTAGGCTATAAATCTTCAGTAATGTGCATTTCCAGGAACTACAACAACAAGTCAAATGTTTACAACGAATATATGCACACTTGGCAGCAACTGTAGCAATTGGTAAAAGGCAAATTCCTGTGATAAAACTGGTTCAGAATCGCACACAAAGACAGTAAATTCAATTCCATCAACAAAATATGCACAGGAGAATTGATAGTTAACAGCAAGGTTGAAGAATAAACCGATTGGCCCGGGTGAATTTACATAAAACTATGGAGCATCAAGCCACGCATTCCTATGAAAGAACCAAAACAAATTTACATTGTTAAACACTCTTGACAATGTAACACAATTTGAGCTGAATATAAACTTCATGTGCACACCACATTCATCATGTACATGAAAATACCTGTTGGCTACCAATCGCAGCTGTCTAAAAGGCCATATATTGGACCAGCACAAGCATACGAAAGTGCTCCAGCACCTTCTGTTTACCAATTTCATTATGAACACATTGTGTAATAAACAAAATATTGTATATCCATTTGCATTTAAATAAAGTCAACATGCAAAATGACAAACATGTAACAGTTACTTGTACATTTTGTTTGATAACAAAGGAAATACATATAAAAACATCCTACTAGTTTGTGCTATAAGCACTATTGGTGAGTCATCATCTTCTTTTTAACTTCTAACAAATACGCTGCCCATTTGTTCCGAATGGTTGTGATGTACGCCACGTCTAACGGTGTTGCATCAACAAACCACTACATCAAACATAACCCAATTATAGATAATTAATGATGTTGTCAGTTTATAGTCCTTGTAATTAGAAACACAGTGCATACAAAATGTAATATACCTTGTTCCATTCACTCTTGATAGACCCACTGACGATGTTCCACATCCAATGCATCACGTAATAGCCACATTCATATCCCCCTGTTTGAAAATGGCTCTAAAAACACACAACATATATTATACATGAATTTCAGCCATATCAAACATGAACACCTACAACAATGACTGTCGACAACATAATGATTAAATGCCTAACCTTCACTTCAATCCATTTTGGTATTACAGTAGACGTATTAACACGGAATGTTGGCTTCAATGTCTTCATTGCCCTGAATTTGCACAACAAAACATGAATGAGTAAGACAGTTAGCCTATTACATAAATGCTTATTTTTATTCAAATACTTGAACTAACTTGTTAATTGCACTTTTGATGTGAATATCAGGCTTCTTATGTAATGAACAAAACCAAACAACCTCATAAGACCAAGGACACAGCACAACAAGTTGCCAATGGGCCCTGCAATGAATATAATTGTTACTTGTTATCATCCATATGTAAGTAACATTTATAAACCATTAATTTATCTTACTGATTGAAGTAAGCTCCTAGGTACAGTTGTCGTTGTGATTCCTTGACCCATGTTTCGATGTATTTTTGACACTGTTCACTTCTTTCCTTTGCGGAGTGTATCGATTGAGGCTCAAGAAATCCATAGACCGCTCCATGTCCTAAGCTTGCAGTTTGTTCTTCCATATACCTAATTTTAGTACATGACAAGTCAAAATAAAACATCATTCCACGGTTAAATGGTGAATAAATGTTATTTAGTACAGCACATCATTAAAATTAATGTACTTACATCATCCACAACTGTAGGTTTGAAATGTTCAAACATTTGTCACCTGAAACAATTTCATTCACATCAGAAAAGGTGATGAAGAATGATGTCCCTGCATTAGGGAGACCAAATTTAGCTCCATCCCACACCAACTCCACCGGCTTCTGGTAAAAATCAAATAGGAGCCGAATGAGGTCGCCCAATGCGTCATGTCCACAATCAGTATCCGCCATTGTAACCGCTTCATTTGAATTTTTTGTAACCAACTTTGAATCCTATCATTGTAAATAACCACAGCAGCTGAATTAAATATTGAACTCGTAACATAAACAACACATTACTTGCTAATTCAAAAAACTTGTAATATAAATGAAAAATTGTATTCATGAATACCTGGGGAGGCACAAGCCTATCAAGATGCGTGGGCCACGCAACAAATGTGCCAAGGGCATCTCTCACATATTGGATTTCAGAGCACGGGATAGGGACTTTAGCATCACCATCAATAATTTCAGTGACATTAACTCTGAGAACATCATCTGCATAAGCGACATTGTGTATGGTGGACACCCCCTGCTCAACTTTTCCCATGGCAACCAGCTTGGTCCTTTCATCACACACCACATGTAGTCCCATGGTAGGTACCACGTTGGTGACATGGTCTTCACCTGATGTATTCGCTGCTGGATCAGCACAACTCCCCTTTGTGCTGACACGTGCAACTATTTGCTGAAAATCCACGTCACCCGGAGGGGACGGTGGTGATGCAATTTGGGACAACTCCATTTTGATTTCGTTCTTCAACTCTTCTTCCATTGTTGCCCTAACCTCTTGTGTGATTTTTTCAATTGTTTTTTTGGTGACTTCTTCTTGTTGTCTCATCCATTCTTCTTTCATTTTTTGAATCATGTCTGCCACCTCAGCTTGACTGATGGATGCCGAAGAACTACCAGAAGTACGGGATGCTTGTCCAAAATACTGGCGTATTGTGACACCAGTCCCAGCCACACGAACACGACCAGGGTGCTCAGGTCTTCCTAGTGCAGTGTTTAAAATATCATGTCGACCGTCGGGTACAAAGGTTCCCTGTGTTGTTTGTTCTTCTAACGAGTCCTGCATTACCAATTAAATGACAACAAGGAAAAACATAACATCGTTTACTATACATTCATGATAAAACACAAAAATATGATATTAACTCACTATTCTATCAGCTATTTCTTGGCTGGCCGAAGATGTCATTCTTCCATACTTCTTTGTTCGAGCCATCTTCCACTTAACATGCCTTGCAATCAGAGAAGGTGGCTCATGTACCAATGAAGGGTTCTCGGTGTATTCGGCATCGTGTTGTCTTTTCTTAATCTTTTCTTCCATCAATTTTTTTTCTAGCAACTCATACCCCCCTCGAGATAGGACGTGTGGACAATCATTGAACTTCTGAATTTCCTGCGCCTTTTTTCTAACCCCCTGTGTACAACATAGTGTGTGACATGACGTACACATTTAAGTGAATGAAAATGACTACTAATTGATAAATACTTTGATCATTTTTAGTAAGC
>PYAF01002354.1:602116-635059 GCA_007407185.1 Glycine tomentella | reverse complement strand
TGAAAATTAGTACAATGAATATGTATATATTACCTTAAACGACCAATAAAATGAGACGAGAGAAGCTATAGATGACCTGATTAGATTTAAATCTTTAAGAAATTTATGTAATTTTCTATATTTTAAAATATATTATATTTATTTAGAAACTAAGGAAATTAATTCCACAATAATAATCAATATGTAGTAGTAAGAGGTTCTTCCGACTTAATTAGTGATATTTGATTTGAGTCTTAGTTATGCAACTATCATTATAAATACTATTACAACTAATTACAAATAATCCTAATAGGAGTTATAAGGTTAATTGAGTGATAAAAGAAGGAAAAAAAGGTAACAAATTTAATTCTTCCATTAAAAAAATTAACAATTAACAACTAAAATTTAAAGGCTAAAAATCACAAAAAACGCTTGACTGGTATTTAAAACATACTAAACAAATTCTGGCCGCTAAAAGCCGCCAGAAACAGCTTTTCATCTCATCCATTCCCGAATTCGCAAAGGCTCTGCAAATCCCAGCAACACTATCACCAAACATGCAATCAGAACAAAAATCCCACCATCAACATCACAAACTAACAGTACGATATTTGAATAATAAAAAATTAGGATCAAGAAGCCCAATCATTTCAAACCCCAGCATCAAGAAATTGCGTAGATTGCATATGCGCGTGAAGGGTTCGAATGGGAGGATTGGGTTTACGAATAAGATTGGCACTGGTGAAGAAGCACTTGGCCAAAACATACCTTAGCATCCGTCATTTCTTGAAGAGAGGAGTCACAATTGTTTTTCTTGTTTTCTATACCTTAGCCAGATATTCACAGCTTTCAGCAGCAAATCTCTAAATTCATTTTCGTTTTCAATCTTTAGAATTTTTTCAATCGGTGGTTGTTGTTTAAATTTTTTACTTGTGAATTTTAATCACTGGATATGTGTGAATCTCGCTGATAAGAAATGGAATAAGGGAAACATGGTAAATTAAAAACACTTTACACAAGCATTTTTTGGCGGTTTTTTCCACTAAAAATTAATTATCTTAAAATGTAATTAAAAATAATAAGATTAACATCATCATGTCGTCACTTAATAGCAACTTTTGACAATAGAAACTAAAATATTGACGAATGAAAACATTAGATTAATTTTTTGTTTAAAAACAAAATAAAAATTAAAAAAATTTAGAACTAAAAACATAATTAATTCTAATTTGTATAAAGACAACGTATAGAACCAATAAAGCATTAATTAGTAAGATTCTTTCCTACTTGATACTACCATTAGTAATCAGCACCCCAGTCACTATTATATAACAAGCTACCATTAGCACTTCTAACGCCTCCAACAAATCTCACAGATTTCACACACACACACACACACAAAAAAAAAAAAATCAATGGATCATGAGCAAGAAGTAAGTGAAGAAAACAAATTGAGCCAAGATTGTAAGGAGTTAATTCTATCTCTTCCTAGAGAGAAGGGTTGGATAACACCTTATCTCTATTTATTCCAAGGCTTTTGGTACTCATCAACTGAAATCCAAGCCATAAACACTTTTCAAAACCAATTCCAAGCTAAAGACAATGATGTTGTTATTGCTAGTGTGCCAAAATCGGGCACCACTTGGTTGAAAGCCCTTACCTTTGCTATTCTCCATCGCCAGCATTTTCCTTCCTTAGAGAACCACCCATTACTTATTTTCAATCCCCATGAACTTGTGCCTCCATTTGAATTTGTCATTTATGATGAAATTAATGGCCAAACTCATGATCTATCCAAAATGCCTGAGCGAAGAATTTTTGGGACTCATGTTCCTTTCACTTCATTGGCCAAATCAATTAAAGAGACTGATTGTAAGATCATTTATATTTGTAGGAATCTATTTGACACCTTTGTTTCTAGTTGGGTTTTTGTCAACAAAATTATGCCAAAGTTTTTGCCTACATTACCTCTAGAGGAAGCTTTTGAAAGATACTGCGAAGGTATAATTGGGTTCGGTCCATCTTGGAACCATATACTAGATTATTGGAAAGAGAGCATTGCTAGGCCGAACAAGGTTTTGTTCTTGAAGTATGAGGACCTTAAAGAAAATGTTAATTTTAATGTGAAGAAAATAGCTGAGTTCTTGGGTTGTCCTTTCACTAAAGAGGAGGAAAGTAGTGAAGTGATTCAAAATATAATCAAGTTATGTAGCTTTGAGAAGATGAAGGAATTAAAGGTAAATAAATCAGGAACAATGGGAAAAGACAGGATTGTTGAGAATAAGTACTTCTTTCGGAAGGCGGAAATAGGAGATTGGGTAAATTATTTCTCCCCTTCAATGGTTGAAAAACTATCCAAAATCATAGAAGATAAGTTAACTAGATCGGGTCTATCATTTAAAGTGTACGGCTTTAATAGTAGTAGCTAGCTAATGATCATCTTGAGATGGTTATTATATATAATAAGTAGCTAAAGAATCATATGCTAGTGAATAAATCAAAATGTGGCACAAACATGCTGTGGCTTTTATTTCTTAGAATAAAGAGGTGTAAAAAGTCTCAGACAATATGGCTACCTCGGTAATTATTATTTGGAATCAACAGGATCGCAAGTTGTATTTAAGTTGTATGGTTATCTATATTTCTTTTAAACCTTTCGCTAATATGTTTCATAATTATGGTAGTACTACAAATAAAGTGAAAATCATAGTCCTTGGTGTTTGAAAAAAATATGGTAATGTTTTGCTTTAGTATGTACGTATATTGATATTGATTACAACTTTAAAAGATCTCAGTTAGCAATATGACAACAAACCACAAATCATTTCTGGCAACACTCAGGTGGATATTGGTGGGGGCACAAGTCCAAAAAGATGGTAAATCAGATTTGGTGGGTGGGATAAATCGATGAACATAAGAGCCTTCAAGTGTGGATGATATTCGATAAAAGAATATTAAAATGGACACAGTCTGCATTAAGAATGAAGTTGTGGATAGAGTAGAATCAAACATATCGATCTGTTGCATGTCATTCTAAAACAACAAATTTATTTCATTTGAGTTTCTATTTAATTGATTTAAAGTTGATATAATTGATTGGATGCATGTAATTGAAATTCAATTGTTTAAAACTTCTCATAGTATAATTAGGTAAGCCCATCATCAAAGGTTCAAAAGTTAATTTATAGGATAAAATATATTTTCCCTTCTATTTTTTCTAATATGTAATTTATATGTATTTTTTAAATTCTTTTTTTAAATAAATTAAGCTTATTAGTAATTAAATATTTTTGATAAAAACATTTGTCATGTAGATAATTAATAGATAGGTGTCCGGCAACATTTGCATAGTACAAAAATAAACGTTTAAAATTGATCGTAAGAATTAAAATTGTTGATTTTTTAAAAGTGAAAGATAAAATATCTTAATTAAAAAATGAGGAACCAATTAAAATCATAATTATTTTAAAAATAAGAACAAAATGTCTCAATTAAAAAAATAAGAGGACTAAAATCACATATTTAAAAAAAATGAAAAATATATTTTAAGTTAATTTATATCAATTATTTGGGATTAGTTAGAAGGTGATTTCTACAATTTATAAACCTAATATGGTAGGGAGGCTTTAGCACCGGAAAGGTACATATATATTAAACATGTAAGTTGTCGAGAACAAAAGTAAAGAAGGCAAGTTAGACCCCCCCGGAAAAAGGTAAGCACATATTGACAACCAACTCAATTTTACTTTATTTAGAAGACAACCCACTCAAACTTAGTTACTAATTCATGGACAAATCACTACAATTAAATTATATGTAGATTTGAATTAAGAGCCACGTAGTTTTTCTTTCTTTTTCTTTATTCGCTAGAGATTCGTTGTTGGTGAATAATATATTTGCTTATAGTCGGAAGAGAGATTTTTTCTTCTTTTTATATGTTTGCCGGCCCCAATAATGTTTTGTGAATTTTAGTTTTAGCTTTTATAATTTTTAATTTTTTTACTACTATTTAAACTTTTAAAAAAAAGTACTTATTTTATAAGCTAAAGTTTTATTGAATTAAGAGCTCTAGTGGATGAAACATAAGAAATGCTAAGCCAAGCACCAAAATTAAAGTACATAATAAGGTAAATTATGCATGATAGCAAAAGATGAAAACACCCACCATAGGCCTAGAACAAAGCGGTTTACATCCAGACAATATCATTTGATATGACAAAAACAAAAGATCCACAAAGTTGCAAGTCCAAACTCATCAGGACACCAAAGTCATGCATAGCTTGAATTTTTTTTTAAAATGTAAATTTGGATCTAACTTAATACAAAAATTAATTTCAAATAGAGTTAGAGTTTTGAGTAGAAAATTTTTTTACACTTGATGCATAGTCATGTGTCTATGGACAAATCTTAGTTATAAATCCCCTAGACCACTATCCAAGCAATATATATATATATATATATACTTCAAAGAGGTTTATGATACATATCCATTTTTTTTTTGTGTGTGTGAACTTACAATATATCCTATTAGTACAGAGTATATAGCATAATAGCAAGACTAAAGAGTTTACCTAATACAAAGTACAAGATTTATGTATCAATATGAATAAGCACCAATTCCCACCTCCTTTTGATACAAAAACCAAGTACATGAAAGTAATTGGGCATTGTTAACGGCCTCCCTTTTATCGCTAAATAATCCCCTACTTTAATTTTTTATATTTTTATAAAATATTCTTTACAGAAACTGTTATTGTTAATAGCAAAACACAACAAATATGTGTTTCCATTTTGTATTTGTGTGTGCGTTTCCAATATAAAACATAAACATTCTCATTTTGTGTTAGTTTTTAAGCAAATATTAACCAGTATCCTTAGACAATTGGTTAAGAAATTAAAAGGAGAAATATTTTTTATTGAGATGTTTAAAATTATGTCGTCCATAACATTTTTTACACTTTCTTATGATCTCTACAATAAATTTTTTTCCTTTTAATTCATTGACTAATTAATATCTTAAGAACACTGATTAATAAGATCTTAATTTTTAATACAAAACAAAAATTAATTTTCATTGTGTTATTGATTCTCAATACAAATGGAAATTGACTCCGGTAGTCAATTAGCATTGTCATATAAAAAAAGACAACAATATATGACATATTGATTTGCCAATAAACACCACTCCATTTACTCAAGAAGCTTAAACTGATCAACTCAAAATTCTTAATTCCAAGACATGTGACTTGATTTCTACATTGCTAAGAAGACTTTCGAAACAAGGATCACATATTGATCCATCATCAACTTTCTCAAGCTTCAATACTAGTCTGACTAGTGACTACACCATGAAAACTTTATTAACAAAATAAAAACAAACCCTTTTAACGTTTAATGATGAGTTCAAAAGGGTAAAACATATGCACAAAAACATCATAAGTAGAAATAGTGGAAATACACAACATATCAAGTTTTTTGGGCAAACTTGAGAAACCCTCTCCACATGAACTCCTCTTACTTAGGATGATGGCTATCTTTATAGGCTGTGTGGTTCTTCTTATCTTTGAAACTCCAATTTATAGATCTTGCATTATAATCTTAAAAGAGAAAAATATTCTAAATTAAGATAATATATTTTACGATATATATATATATATATATATGATGAATTCCTATTAACCAGACACTCATCAAGTATGTCAGCTCCATCTGTAAATTAATCTTCTATACATGTATCAAAGTGAAGCCAGTCTGTGCAATATTGATCTGTGTATAGGGTTTGAGTAGCCATTGTACTAAACTTGAAAAATAAAATCTTACAAGAAGAGGTAAAATCATTTAAATCAACACATCAATACCCAAAGGAAAAAGCCTTTACTTGAAAGTTTAACACACATTTTCCATACAACTGATTTTGCATGGTAACAACAAAGGTAGGCACATTTTATTACAACTTATGATTATGATACTTCTTTATTTCACAAAAGGAAAAGTCACAATAACATTTGTACCACAAATACAGCTACATGGGCTTGCTTTCTCTTGTGTAGCCACTTATTACTTAGAAGTTTTAAGAATACATTTTAAACGATGACCCGATCCACTTAATTTCTCTTCGATGATTAATTTTGGATAATTTTTCTATCATAGATGGAGAAAAGTAATTTACCCAATCCCCTATTTCAGCCTTCCGAAAAAAGAACTTATTGTCAATGATTTTGTCTAATTTTCCAGATATGTTCACATCCAATTCCTTCATTTTCTCAAAGCTACATAGCTTGATTATGCTTTCAGTCACTCCATTATTTTCTTCCTCTTGAGTGAAAGGATAATCCATAAACTTTGCAATGTTTTTCACATGAAAATCGACATTTTCCTTAAGATCCTCATACTTGAAGAATAGAACTTTGGTCTAACTAAGCTCTCCTTCCAATAACCTAACATATGATTCCACCAAGGACCAAAGGAAACTATCCCATTGCAATACATTTCGAAAGCTTCCTCCAGTTTTAGTGTAGGTGAAGACACCTGCTTAATTTTATTAAAGTAAGTCCATGCCGAAATAAAAGTGTCAAATGGATTTCTACAAATATAAACTATCTTACCATTAGACTCTATGATTGACTTGGGTAATGAAGTGAATGGAATGTGAGTACTAAAAAGTCTTGGTTCAGTCATGTTGGATAGGTGTAGAACTGGGTCATGAATATCATCACAAAAGATCTTAAACTCAAGGGAAGGCACAAGTTTATGGGGATTGGAAGTAAGTAATGGATGGTTCTCAATATTGGATAAGTGTTTGCGGTTGAAAATGGCAAAAGTAAAGGCTATTAACCATGTAGTGCCTGTTTTTGGAAAGCTAGCAACAAAAACATCATTGTCATTTGCTTGGAAGTATTTTTTTGAAAAGCTTTTATACCTTCAATAGCAATACCTGGACACCAAAATTCTTGAAATAGATAGACATAAGAGGAGTATGCCAAACCTCTCTCCCTGCGGAGGGATTCATTTGTAAGTTGTCCACCCGTTGAAGACATTAATGGAGCTAGAGTATATATGAATAACAGTTTACCACTAGCAATTGGATGAGAATTTAGCTCACCTTGTGATAGCTTTTATAGCATAAAACTGTGGTTCAAGTTGAGGAAAATCATTTAATATTTGTAGGGTACGTTCAAGTTTTTGGTTTTTTTTTTTATTACAAATGCCATCAAGTGGTTTAAGATTTTTACAAATGCCGACAGTGCCAACTAAAGTTTTTTATTGGAATTTATTTGTCCCACACATCACACATTTTTTTGGTGAATCCCCACACATCACACATGTTACAGCCAATAAAGATTTATTATTTTTACTTTTATTTTATTCTTTTTATTCGAATTGTTTTGGCTTGTGGTTTGAAATAAATCGTATTCATGGTCAAATTAATAATATAGTGAATATGATTTATAATTTGAATTCAAACCAATTGTTTAAAAATTGGAACGGTAATTTGATACGATCAAAGACACTAGTTTAAGATTAAATTATTTACCCTAGCCTGGATCAACGTTCGCCCTTTATATTCATCATTACAGCTGTGCATGCAGTTCTACTTTGAAAAATCATCCATCCATCCCTGCAAATTAACAAAGAAAAGGAGGATCTATAAATTAATATATATATATATATATATATATATATATATATATATATGCTGAAGCCAATTAAAATCGGGAGAAAAAAAAGTGAGAAATGGTGAGAATATATGGGGAGAGAAGGGAAAATTTCGTCGAACAAAAAAAGGATTGTCAGAGAAAGAGAAGAGAACACACGAACACAATGTTTATTAAGAAAATTTTAAACAGTTTTTAAATATGTCTGTCTTATTTTCCTATTAGAATTATGTTTCAGTTAAACAAATGATGAATTTTGCATATAAATGTGAAAGTCAAGATGAACTACAAAATGTGTGGAAGATGAAGAAGAAAAATATAAAGGACATATATAGTATGGAAGTAAGGAGGTTGGTGATGACTATGTTAATAATTTACATGCAATATGAAATTTAATTAAAAATTCAAAAATACATTTAGGGATCAAAATGGTTGTACCACAATAATTAAGTTTGGAGAACAAAATGGTTGTAATTAATTAAGTTCAAAAACTAAAATAACATTAAGTTATTAAATTCAGAAATTAAATTAATTTTTTTAACAATTTTCAAAATAGACAAATCGAGTAAGTAGCACACATGGTGTTCTTTTCGATGACAATTGGGTTCATTGGTGCCATGAAGGCATTGAAGTTTGAATTAATGAAAGAGACTTAACATCAATACGAATTTATCATATATTTTATACAATAACTAAATTTTAATTTTTCATCTTTCAAAGATCAATCTATCATCATTTTGCCCTTTTAGGAATCTAAATGGATATTTTTCCTAAAATAAATTTATCTTTTAATATTAGAAAAATAAACAAAAAATAGTTCATTATTTTTTTAATAAAAAAAGTACTCTTTTTTTTAAACAATTCAAAATAGTACCATTTATTTTTCTCAAATAATATTACATGGATAAAATTAATCATTTTTTCATTATAAAAAAAAGGTTATTTGTTTGCGTCCATTTTTCACATGTCTATGTCATTTTTTTCAAAAAAAGTAAATCGGAATGTTAAAAAAAAAAATACCCACTCAACAAACATGTATAAATCTTGTTATGCTCTAATGATGTAGTCAGGTAGACATTCACGAAATCTTTAGTGATAAATCTCAAATTAAGATCTTAGAGACTTTTTGATAAATCTCATAATATCATGTAGGATTGAAGATCTTTTAAAATCTTTTACATTTTTTTTTAGTGATAAATCTCATTTTGAGATTTTAAGAAGAGAGGAAAAACATTATTCTTTTTTGAACTATGCAAATTTTGAGAATTCTTCTACAAGAATTCATTCTCCATGTTGGAGATCTTTTTATCTCCTTTATTGAGAGATCTTATGAAGTTCAGATCTTAAATTCAAAATCTAGCACTAAAAATATTTTAAATTCAGATAGTTGTATATTCAGTCATAATGTTTCTAGGAATCATGTAAACAATTAATGACCCCAACAAACAAGGTGGCAAATCCTCTTAAGCATCGAGCATATGCAGGAGTTGAACAAGAAATCGAGTTTAGTGCTAATTGCTAGTATTATCATTCATTAATTGGATTATACAAGATTGGATAACTGATTTGAATATCTACTATTGATTCGTGTTCCATGAAATTAGGAGAGATTTAATAACAAAGCTACAGCTTCCAAAACAAAACTCCATCTATAATGTGAACTTGTTATTATTTTCTTTCAGTTTTAAAGGCATAACCCTTATATACTGGTACACATGAGACAGGAACATGAAATGACAAAATAAATTTAACATCAAACATTATTTTGCTTCAACATGGCCACAGGTCACCCCAAATAGATCTTTTGGCCTGTTGATGCAAGGTAGGGTTCTTGCTCCGAGTGACGACAATACGGTCATATGAACCCTCTGAGGCATCCCTTTTGGTGGATCTGCACACATTCAAAGTGACCTGTCTACCCCTTCTGACAGGCATGAAGACAATCCTGCCCCAGCCACCTCCAAGATCAGCACTGCCTCTTTCTTCTTCCCTTTCCTCGTCCTCTTCACTATCAATGGGACCATCGGTTTCCATAGCATCATCAGAATCATAAGTTACAGCATTTACTACTTCACGAGGAGTGTCGTCAGTTTCCAAATCATCAGGAATGTCAGTTTCTGCATCAGCTACTTCGTGAGGAGTGTCATGAGCTTGTTGCAACTTCAACCAGTCCTCTGGAAAAGTGAAGAGAAATAAACAATAATGGGAATTAATAGTTTATAATCTAAAAGGTCCTCTCCTATATACTATTTAAAGGAAGATGGTTTAATAGTCAATCAGACCATATATTTTGTTTTAAAGTATTTTAGCAGAAAGTAAGCATTGAGGCATGTAACCAAGTACCATAGTCAATTTCAAGATCCTCTGGATTTCTTTTGGCATGCTGCTCCTTCAGAGTCTCAAATTCCATACCATCAAGGGGCCAAAGTTCCCTGTGGTGCAAGGGATGGGTAAAAAAACAGTTACAAAGGATGAAACATCTATACCTCAAAGATATGGATTATGCCATTCAATGACCAGGGTAGGAAGGATTAGAAAGTGTTGCTTTATAAATAGAAATTGTGACTCCAAGAAATCATCCATAACAAAAAGAAATCAAAATAAAAATTAATTGGAAAATATTAACAACATGAGATACAATGATACATGTCCATCGGCTTGTTATATTTTCATGAAAAAGGCTTTTGGCAATTTTCTTCTTAAGAGTTTAACTTAGATATATTGCCAGCGTAAAGATTTACCCTGTTAATTATTTAGAAAAAAATCATCATAAATATGACTTTTAAAGTAATTATTACAAAAATCAACAATTTTACCACATGATAATCCATGATTGGACGATTCACAATACTAAAATTTCTTTTTACATTGTTAGTGCATTCTAATTAAATGATTTTTATTATTCTATTTGTTATCTGTATTGCTTTAGTTCAAACATGAAAGATGTAAATAAAACACTTGCCTTGGCCTTGATCCTCGTCTAAAAACAACATAGGAAAATTTCTCATCTTCAAATCCACGTAAAGGATCACCCTTCGAACGCTGTAATGATGAAATTTAACAGTGAATTTGTTTTTTGTCGATCCTTGTTGATATCACAGAAAAGGGTAAAGTGGGAATGTGGGGAAAACATGATTCTTTCCAATACAAAAAGTAAAATACGGATTAAGGAGAAACCTTGTAGGCACGTTGTGAAGATGTCCTTTCCAAACGCTGAACAAAATGACAATATTTTCCAGATTTTACCAGTGGACAAGCCCCATCATGAGGACACTGCATAAAGCAAATTTACCAAAACAACCGAAAAGGATAAGAGTAGGCCAAGCAGAAATTGAAGGAAATGAGTGCTGTAAGACTACGAAATTGGAAAAGATGTTGAGTAAAAATGTAATATACTTACAGGAGCAACCACAAAGGCACCGGCCTTCTCAGTGATCAAATCTTTACAAACTTCATTATTCTTACGAGAAGACTTACGGTATTTCTACAAAGGCAGCAAATTCCAAGCTTTGTAAGAATAAAACATCGAAAGAAAACTGTACAACTATGATTCCTAAAGACAGAATACGAAGATAATTTAGCATTGTTCAATTTTTTCTCAAAAGTGGTCGTAAAATTACTCTTTCTTCCATCCATAATATGTGAGATCTCATCTGAGCTATAATATTAGATCCATGAGGTGTTCCTGGTTCAACCAAAACCTACAAGAATTAAATTTCACAAATGGAGATAACATTAGATATAAGATTCAAAAGAATTAAACATTACAATAAATTTATGAATTCAAAGGTTCCTTCATTCATTTCCTTTTAAAGAAATTTCTTCTGTGATTAATAGACATTTTTCTTTGCTCCTACAAGTCATTTTCCTCTAATAATTACTTTGTTTTATTTACATTAAATGTTAAAACAGCACCAAGCTAATAAATAAGTAAAATAAATTATTTATAGATAATCCTCTCTTTCACAGGGCAATAAAAGTATGAGCTAGAAATCATACCAGAATGTCCCGCGTTAGATCCCAAAGCTGGCGAACTATGGTAATTCGATCCTTTATTGATGGGATCTCTCCAAGAACATAGGACTTCAGCCAATAAAACAGATTGCTAGCAGTTAGCATCAACGAAAGAAATAATACACATATACTTTATATGCCCAGTATTTGAAAACGTAAAAATATCTAATTAAAGCATTACCCTACCAGCAATACAGAAAAGGAAAATAGGGTTGTAGAATAAAATAATAAACCGAACGGACAGAGGAAATCCAGCTGAACTATGTACTTTGTTTAAACTGAAAATTAAAAATTGGATGGAAGGAAAAATTGGCCAAAATCTGAATATATGAATCATATACAAATGTAAAATTCTGATCTGAACTCTGAAAGAATAAACTTACCGCAATTACAAGGTCATGCCCTCTCTCTGATTTACTGATACTTTTAGAAAGTGATTGAATGCTATCATAGCTATGAATAAGTGGCAAATTCTTGAGACCTATATAATTAATAGCAGAAAAAGAATCAAAGTTGCCAACTATTATACGTTTTCAACTTTTCTCAGGAAATTCAGAAGGGAAGGATTTCAATATCAATCCTAAACAGGAAAATTCACTACGTAATTTAATAAAACAAGCACAGCATTACACAAGGGAAAGGACAGTTGATTCAGTGGTGACTGAAATGACTTTGGCACCATCATTAGAAAGAAGTATCTCAATTTCCTAATGATGAACCAAACAGAGCAAGACAGGTCAGACTATTGCTTTCATAAACTTTAAAATCTTCTAATTTCACTGGCAATCTTCTATAAATAGATAAAACCAGCCCTGCATTTTTTTTTCTTTTTTGTTTTAAAAAACTAGTTTTTTTTAAGAATAATGTCAAATGATGTGGAATTTGGAAATCCATAAACAACAAGCTTTAAGTTGCAGTTGTGTTCCATGATTTCAACATAATTGTAAATATACATCTTAATGGGTCATCTTCCCTCTTCCATTGCTTCATATGTACATTTTAAGTAAAGTTGTTGTTCTTCTAGCCTTCTAAAACCGAATATGGTTTAATCTTACTCTCGCCTCATTTTGAAAGTATTAAGAAACCTATCTTGTTCAAAGAAGTGTGTCAACATTTACCTTGTATAAGGCTCTGACCTGCACGCTGCATTGATTGTGATGGTTCTATTAAATTAACTTTCTCTAAAGATTTTGGCCAAACTTCTTGCAGTGCCCTACATCATCAGATTTGAAAGGCAATAAAAAAGTTCAAAAACATTACTAAAATTATAATATCAAAGTTAACCATTCAAAAGAACAAAGTTCAAGAATATTTTACCAGAAAGCTGAACCTGTCCCCGCACCAAAATCTAATACCTTAGATGGGGAGAAACCAGGAAGCCTTCTGCGAACCTAAAAAGAGAGTTTTGTTGAGATTAACTTCAAGCCAACATTTTATTCAAGACTGAAAGGCTTTTTTCTGGGCATGCATAAAAATAAAAAGTTAAAGTGAAAATAAGTCAAAGAAAGATATGGTTCACAACAATAAAAATAGCTTTATCCCACATGGATCCCACCTTATGGAAATTAAATTATAACTTAGTAGATCCTCAACCTATATGATACAATTTGGAAAATAAACAGAGAAATAAAAAAGATGAACAAGACACACCAATCCCACATATTAGGGATTCCAATAATTCTGACGCATGAATTCACCCTGTTTGATTAAATTTAGACCTAAAATCTTTTCTCGCTTCCATACGCAAATCTGTTCTTATCTGACTCCATGACTCAATCTCATAACAGAGTGCATTTATCACTTATCCTTTCATTTGTGTCAACTTAAGCAACCCATTCCCTTGAAGAAACACTTCCATTAGAATCCTAACGTTTCCTTATATTATCATGGATGGACAAAAAACCATTGTTCACACACGTCTTTTTTCCTTTCTGTTTTTGTTCTAACAGGCTTCATCTACTTATTTTGCAAAGGAAAGGATTAATAGGTTTTTGTTTTAACTCAAAAATCCACTTCTCCTAGTTATTGTCATAGCTTTTAACACCAATTATTTAATATTAGAGTAATATAAAAGAGAGGTGCAGTAGTCAACTGCCCACTCACTTAACTATGTTTAGTTACTGATTTAGTTACTCAGTTAAGTGTCAGTGTTAGTTAAGAGTTGATTAGAAGGTTGGTTAGTCATAACTAACTGTTCTAGAGCTCTATATATACTTCTCTTTGTAACAAAAAACGGTTACCCAATCATAATAACATTTTCTGATTCCAAAGTTCTTCTCTCTTTTACTCTTTATCTTTTATCTTCTTCAGTTCTGTTAAGAACTCTTTTATTTAATAATATACTTTCCCTTCTTTCATTGATATTTTTTCCTTTATTTTTCCCTTATTTGGATTAAGGTGCTGTCCTACCTCTCTAAGTACTCTGTAACAAGAAGAGTAAACAGCAGGCATTCGAGAAGCCACATATGCAATTGTCTCATCATCTCTATATGTGAGACCAATGTCCCCATAAGAGCTTGTAATCTTCCAACGTTTTGATTGTTCAAAAGGGTCTTCAACTATCTTCTTTGCTGTGGTGGTTGCCAGCTGTAGATTGACATCCTTGATTTGATTGAATGATTGAGACAATCTCAAGACTTTCCTCCTCATATATGGCTCCTCCTGCTCTATAATCCCAAGACCACCATGAACAATTGGCATCACAAAAATACGAAAATATAAAGATATATATTGCATATAAGAAAAAAAATTAAGCACCAAGAAAATAAAAGACCTCGAAGGTATTTCTTAATGGCACGGCGGAGACGGACAGGGACAACAAGGCAACGTGCAGATTGTTTGGCTGCATAGCGGAGGGTTTCAGGGGTGACAATTTTCTGGGCAGTTTCAGCAATTGTCTGGGCAGCCATGCTGACCCAGAATTTAACAAACCACTCTTTGTGTTCTAACTAATCAGGTTCCTGTATTACTGTAACTTAGTAAGTTGGCAACAGTTTTAATAAACAAAAAAATAAAAGCAAAATCTCATCTAGCTCTAGCCTAGGCACCACAAAAATGAAACATAGCTGCTGAGTTAAAACCATAACATTTTTTCATGCTAATTCTTTTCATTTCCTGATTTACATCTTTTCAAAGGAAGAAAAGAATGCGACAAACCAAATATCCATAAACCAAATTTGTTCTCACCTAAGCAGCTAATTTTCTTCTTCATTCTCTTCAGATGTTTCAATTTTTTTAAGAAGCGCAAAACGTGACTAACTTCTTTGAGAACACAATAGAAACTAAGCAAATAAAGGAAAAGGGTGTTGAAACAGGACCTCAACCTGGACATTTTTAGAACCATACTTAAGCAAAATATATATACAAAAAATCTTCATTGAGAAATTTCATCAAACAGTTTATGAGCAAAACGTGACTAACTTCTTCCTTCTTTTCCACGTGTTCAAAGCATCGAAACTTGATGCTTCTCTCTAAGAACACAATAGAAACTAAGCAAATAAAGGATTGATTAAGAAATCATGGTAAACTTCTTACCTTCAAATTGTGGTGGATGGAAGGAAAAAAGATTCGTGGTGCAGCTAGGTGTTGTGAAGAGAAAACACGAACAGTGATGAAAAACCCCTTAAGCCCTCTCCGCTACTTTGTAGACCGTCGGATGCATCCAACGGTGAGCGTTTGTTTTTCTTTTTCCTTTTTTTTTCCTGAACGACTTTAAAGTCGTAAGAGAATTTTCAAAGTATATATAATACCATTTCCAGGTTAAACAACAAACACACTTGTTTAAGTTGTTTCTCAAAGTTGTCAGTAACTTAATTAGTATTCACGGTTTCTAAGAGTACTGGAAGAAAAATATCAAAGAATAATTCTACTTCTCACTAGCAAAAAAAAAAAAGGATGAATACTTACTTTTTTAAAGATTACAACCAAATTTCACAACCACACATAATTGCAATGCAGTTTGACACAAATGTGAAGCGGTGAGGAAGTACATACTTCAGCAAAGCAAGGTTAGATTTTTTTGAAGATTAACACATAAAAAACTATTCTATAAGCAACCTTTCTCTTAAAATTTTATTCACAAAATGCATTAAGCCGACGAGGCATTCAGCAACAAACATCGATTCTCAATCTAAATAAAGAAAAAAAAATTGAATCATAAATGGAAAAAGAAAAAAATGAAAAAAATACCCTCACAACTTTAAAGTGGTTCTAAAAAAAATTCAAATCGTAAATTTGATGACTTCAATGAAAAAAAGAAAAAAAAAAAAGTAATTCTTTACGATTTTAAAATAGTGTTAAAAAAATAAAAAATGAATTCATCAAGTATTTTATGACTTTAATGATAAAAAAAATTCATAATACATATTACGACTTTCAATTTAGAAATCGTATGATAACCTACTATTTACCCATTTCTAGGTATTAATTTAAATTTTAGTCTTTGATAATTTTTTTAAAAAAAATGTCATGTTTTTGTCATTTTTGTCCATGTGGGTGTGTTTGTTTTTTTTTTTAATCATCGTATTGATACAAAGTAGTTCCTAAAAGTAATAATTAATCTTCATCAAAAATCATGAGTATATATAAGATGAATATTCTTCATCCAACACAATTTATTTCATGCATACTCAAATGTCAATTAAGATTTGAGCTTTAAACCATTAGTTAAGAGATACAAATTGCTATCACTTGGGTTAACTATTGTTGATAAAAATGTATTTAATTTAGAGAAAAAAAATTAGAGTAAAATACATAAACTTTCCCTAATGTTTTTTTTTTGCTAATTAACCTTTAATCTCATCCATCACATGTGTAAGAACAAGGTTTATTTACTATTTAGATATTATAATTTATTTGTTAAATTTAATTTGATTCTCTTATTATTAAAAGGTATTCAATTAGGTCCTATAATTTTTTAAAAAGTTAAATTATAATTTTAACTCCTAATTTGATAAATTAGTCATTTTGACCCTTCCCTCATATTACACTTGTTCTGGGTTAGGATGTAAACTTGACCAAGTGATTACTTGCGTGACACACTTAGGTTGTGTTTATTAACTATTAATTATTAAATTAGTTTTTAGTTTTAAGATACATTTCCTCATCATTACCATATAAAGTAGGTTTAAATATATACTTTTTCTATAATTTAGTATTTTTTATTTTTGTCATTGTAAAAAAAATCATTTTAAACTTTATAAAATGTGTGTTTTATTTTTCATTTTTAAAACATTTTAGATAATGTTTTTTTATTGTTTAAAATATTTATTTTACTATTTAATGGCATGGATGACAATGACGACGTGCACAATCTTGAAATCCTCGAGATACCCGTTCACTTGATGCATGGTTTCGAAGATGACAACCAAACTATAATTTAACTGGATATTATTAAGTTAATTATAAATTTATTAAAAATCAAAAATTATATTCTCTCTCTTTTTGTGACCCCAAACTGGCACCTCGTATTCTCTTCCTCACATTCAGATTCAAATCACACAAAAATCCAAAACCAAAAAAATAAAAAATAAAGAACTCCATAGCACCAAAACACTATAAAAACTCAAATCTGATGGCAAATTCTCCAGATCAAACAACCAAGCATGTTCAACTATAAACTCCATAAACCACACAAAACTTCCAATTAATGTAATCAAAATTAACCAAAGCAAAGTCAACCAATATTGGAAGATCGGAGGGAGGAGACCCACTGCGCGCTGACTGTCGCTGGAGAAGTTGTTGTTGGAGAAGTCGAGACAATAGAGGCAGAAGAACACTATCCAGTGATGGTCGCCGAAGAATCGTTGAGAGACAACCTTCAGTATGATTTATTATGTTAATTAGGATTCTATAATCTGATTTATCACTTAGGATCTCTTTATCTCTTTAATTCGATAAAAATTATAATATTGGACGGACAAATACCAAATCACAGGTTATGTGTTATTTCATTGTACAACACACATATAAAAATATATTTATAGAAATTAAATTAAGGAAATAGTGTAATATATATATATATATATATATATAAAATATTTTTAATCTTTTAAATTTAAATAATTATTTCTTTTATTCCTTAAAACAATTATTTTTATAACTCTCTCAAATTTTCATAACTATTACTACGATTGGCATCAATCCTACAAGTACCATCACCGTTGCCGCCAAATGGCGCTTTGATTGTAGTCTCGATCATATTGGTCTTAGGCATGGCAAAGGGTCCAAATCCATAGGTACCCGTTCGAATCCGTTCTGATTTTAATAGGGAAAAATCGAATTTTTTGGGTTCAGGTTCGGGTTTTTCCTGGTAGCCAAAAGCGGGGACGGAGACGGGTATGGGTTTACTGATACCCGCCCCCGCTCCCGCTCCCCGCCCCGAAATAAATAATATTAAAAAATAAAAAAATAAAATAAATATTATTTTCTAATTTTTTAATTGAATTGATTGATTTTGTTTTGTAATTTTAAAATTATAATCCCATATTTTAAATGTGAGTTTGTTATTATTATTTTTTTGTTACATAATTAACTTTTTATCCAATTTTTCAATAAAAAAATTATATTATTATTTTTATTTTTTAAATTTTAGTGAAATAGCGGGGGCGATGCGGGACGGGGATGGGAATGGATTTTAAAACCTGACAGGAAATGGAGGCAGGGACGGGAAGCGGGTTTAGGGGCGGGGACGGGGAATTTAATACCCGCCCCCGCCCCGCCCCGATGCCATGCCTAATTGGTCTTCAGGTCTTTCCAGTCACATATTACACCAAAAAATTAGATCAAATGTTATCACTCAATTAATCCCTTGTGTTAAACAAATAATTAGTTAAAAGTAAAATTATTATTTTTTTTTTAAAAAAATCCAATAAATTCCGGATACTCCATGTTGTATGACAAAGAAAAAGTTAATTGAAACATTAGTATACGCGCGTAATATAATTGATTGATCGATTCAAGAACACCTCCAAACTTAAACTATTTTAGCGTAACCATTCCAATAAAATACAAAGAAGTAAGTAATACGAATTAATCTATGTGCTCAATTACTTGAAATTTAAAAAGAACCAAATTTGTTTCCTACCAAATTAAGGAACAAAGAAATGTACATCATCTTTCATACTACCAAATTTGTTCCCTTCCGTTCATAACACAAACCTTCATTTCTCTAATTCATCTACCTTAACTAGTAGTCTATCCTAATTGGAAAAAAAAAATCTATCTCCTAATAACCCATATGAAAATATAACCATTCTTAAGCATATTCATGCAATGTATTCCCTATTCACGGAGCCAACTTTTTACTTTTAGATAATATCAAATATTATTATTTTTATTTTAATTAATTATATAAGTATATATAATTATTAAAAAAAATTCTCCACTCAATAACTTGCAAATTTTATTTTTTTAGTCCCCTACTTCTAATCATACATTGATGCATCACATTTTAAACTGTGAATCTCATCATCACATGATGCAACCATATCATTTTGCAAAAGATTCAAACCAAACAATTCCTTGTTCATTTTTCTCACATGCTACATTGATCAAACCCTCACGAAGAACACACTGAGCTCAGGTCCATTATTGTTCCCATCAGGCATCATCATATAATAAGTCTCGGAATCTTTGGACCCAACCACACGTTCAAAATACACCCTCATGTACGAGAGTTCACCATCATGAGGGTCTGACATGTCATTGGGAAGAACACCAACTGCTACAGATACTGCATGCAACAATTGCATCACGTTCAAGTCATCATCCGTAGCCTCTCTCTTCACCCCATAACCCATTTTCTTCCCATTGCAAAACAATGTCCAAATGGGTTCATCGATTATCTTAATCCTGTCGTTGTTGGAGGGCTTTTCGCACTCCAACGCGATTATATTAAGCCCCATTCCCATGTCTTGGAGCAGCTTTCCCGTGGGGATGGCCAGCTCCAAGAGCAAGAATGGCTGGCAATTAGGGTTTTCTTGGAATGCAAGGTTGACCCTAGCCTTCCGGTGTCCGAACAAGGTTCCGGTGATCCTCATGCCGTCATGGATGTGCACCTCATGGCCGCGGTTGCCAATATTCACCGTTGGCATCTTGCATGATGGCATGATGATAGGAAAGGACCGGAAAACTGACCGGAACCTTCGGAAGAGTTTGTTGTACTTGGAGTCAGGTTTGCTCTTGGTGTTTGCCGGTTGAAGTGAGATGGGTACACGGATGACCGGAGAAGCGGCGGTGGCTGTGGCAGTAACTAGTGAGTCTTCTTTACATAATAATGGTGGCGGTGGTGGTGGTGGCAATGGTGATGGTAGTATTGATGCCATTAAGTAATGTTTGGGAAAAGGGAAATGAAATGAGGGAAGGAAGAACCTTTTTGTGAGGGTGTAGTTTGAGGCAAAACTAAGATTGAATGCTTTAGATGAGGTTGTTGAGTTTTGGGGAGTTATGCACAGGGTTTTTGTTGATTTATATGAAGAAAACTAGATTGTGGTGTGCACGTTAGGGTTTGGTGGCTGTTCATTTCTATCAAGGTTTGGAAAGATGGCTGTATTTTTTCTTCTCCTTGTCATTGTACTGACTTTTGGTTAGCTTTTATGAATTAATTAATTAGTTTAGGTTTTGATTAATTGATCAGAGCTAGCGATTAATAATCAATTGGCTTGGTTCCGTTGAAAAATGCGCTTAAAATAGATAAAATGAAACGTCGTGCTCGGTTAATTACATCTGGATTTTGCAGATGTTAATTTATCAGCATTTTAGGTAATGGATGAATATTTGATTTTCTACAAGTTTTAATCCAAGTGGAATTGCTAGCTGAAAGCTCAACGATTACTAGAAAAACTACTTACGTATATCGTGCATTATTCAAGTTGTCACAGTTATTTGTTGATAGTGAATAAAATACAGGATACTCAAATTAAATAAGACACAAAACGCTCTCACACGCTTAGGTGTCATTTGAATTAGATTTATTTAAGTTAAACTGTAATTTTGATATTTAATTTTTTATCCACAAATTCTTTTTCTTTTTATTTATTTTAGTTCTCACATTTTAAAAAATTTATAATTTTGATCTCATTTTTTATTTTGGAAATAATTATTTCTTGACTAAATTGATTTTTTTTAATATGTCTCTCAGACGGCGTGTTATTCGGTCCAATATTTAGGGGAAGTCATAAATATATATTCTCAGCCATTGGAGTATTCCTGACTTTAGCATTTCCCCCACACATATTCTTCTTCGAATATTAAATGTCAACATATTTACAAAAGAAAAAAAACACAATAAACTTTACATGATGATATCATATAAGACTATTTCTTCCAATCTTGATATAAGAAAAAAAATATAATTTACATTTTTTAAGAAAATCAGTTACTCATGTTTTCTAATTAAACTGTGTCATTTTAATTAAAAATAAATATAATATAAATAATTAAGATTTACTTGTAGTTGAGATTAAGAAATAAGAAATTTTTATTGTTTATATTTGAGACCGAAAAAATATTTTCTTTGATTATTTAATTAAAGTAATGATAGAAATTGGTTTTCTTGGTTAGTTGATCAAAGAAATTTATAATTAAGTTATTAGTTAATGGAGTTTATAAGTTCTTTGAGTGTTTTACAAAACACAATCACTCTCGTTAATTTTTCTAACTATAAATCAGCCTTATATTTTTATCCAAATTGCCTTACCAATGTTAGTGGTGTTTATTGGAATTTAAATAAAAATATTGGCAGCTAATGATCTATATTAAGATGAAATAACTAAAAGTCTTTAAATTTGAATGAATTAATTATTACTAATTTGAGTCTTCAATGAAAAATTAAAATTGTTTAAAAAATGACAATGTAAAGTGGAGTAAATTAGTAAATAGAAAATTAAATAAATAGTCTGAAAGCATTTTCCGATCCTCCAGGTATCACAAGTCAGAACTCACAAGTATGAAGTATCAAAACATATTCAAAAGTCAACGTACGGAACAAATGGAAGTTTTTTTTAAAAAAAATAATAAAGATAAAAATGAAATTGTTTTATTTTTAATTCTTTTCTTTTTGTCCTGAGACTTTAGAATGCAACTTATGCAAGAGTTTTGTCCCCACAAAATAGATAGGAAGCTAGATATTTCTTGAAGTCAGTGTAAAGAAAAATAATAAAGAAAGTAAATCCCACTGATTTCTTAATATTGCCTTTTCTCCCATTGTCATTGTACAACCATTTCTCAAGAAGAAAAAAGTCATCAAATCAGATGCTAATTACTCTCTGGAGTCAGGACATTGCTAATTACAACCCCATTGCCCTTCAGTACGTAGACTAATCACTAATGGATTGTTGTCACAATAAATAAATAAACATAAAACAATGAATGCATTGGCTGTGATTAGAGAAAAAAGGGAGCAAATACCGCATTTGTTCCCAGGGAAAAAAGTAATAATTAATGCATTCGTTACTCAATTATTTACTATTTATTTGTGGATTAGATTATTGTTTAGAATAATTTTTAATTATTAAATATTTTAATTTAATTGTAGTACTTAACTAGTTGATGGAAAAAAATTGTAGCTTCAGAGGAAAAAAATTTATGGATTGAGCCATTCGTGCAATTCATTTTTAGAGAAAATAATACTTATGGGTTGTTTAACAAAAATATATTATTTTGATGGTGTGGTATATGTGATTTTGAGTTGTTTAAAATTGGAGAGAATGACTTATATAAGTAATTATTACTTATGAGTTGTTTAACTATTATTAAAGAGGTTTACCTCAGTTGCTTGAATAGGATGTGTGTTGTAAACTCCTCATTACTGTTTCCAATTCCTATGGATAAAAATAAAATAAGAGACAAATAGAATATTTGTGAGTTAACAACTTGCTAATAGAAATACTCATTGGAATTGAAATAAAATTAATTGAGTTGCTTAAGATTGAAGTAAGATAAATTGGATTGCTTATATTAAAATAATTGGATATGTTCTACACTTTTACTAATAAAGGAATTTAAAAAATTAAATACATTAAAATTAAATGAATTTTCAAAAATTTATCCTATATTTTTTTAAGTATTTATTTAACATTCTTGGATGGACTGGAGTCACAAAGAAAAAGTGAACAAGCCGCGTAACCAAGCCTTTAAACTAAAGTTAAATCTTATCTAATAATTAAAAATTAATAAAATAAAATATTACAATTAAAATATTTATATTAATTATGAAACTTTCAAAAAAATGAGGGGGGCCATGGCTAACACATACATATACAATTTTTATATATTATATACCCCAACATGACAAATGATAACTATATATCTTTTTTATTGAAAATATAATTGTGCATAATATTTATAATTTATAATGAGTCATGTACTCTAATACTCAATAGTAAACAACGATGTGAAAATAACAAAAATTGAAAGAAAAAAAACCAGGCCCAACATATACTACATTTATCCCATCAGAAAAAGATATGTAAGAAAATGGTTCTAATATTCTTATTTTTCTTCATTTTGTGATTGTCAAGTTTTTTAAATTTTTTTTGTCATTAACATTATTCCATAAAATAGATTAATTAATTAATCAATCTAACGTCTTACATATATTAATAGCATATAATGTAATAGTTTTATTTGGGTCCAAGATATAGTTTGGAACCTTATATATAAAATATTGTTAATAATGTATTCGACTTAACTCTTACTATTAAAATGTAATCACTTATAAATTAATTTCATATTTATAATATAAATGAAAAAATTGTAAAAAAAATAGAAGTGAGAGAATATGATAGTGTCTATGTTAATAATTTCATGCAACATGAAACTTCATTGAAAATTTAAAAGTGCTTCTAGGGATCAAAATGACAGTACATGTTAAGTTTAATGACCAAAATGTCAATAAATGATTAAGTTTAGGGACTAAAATGATAATAAGATGTTAAGTTTAAAAATCAAATTGAAAAATCAAATTTTTAACATGTAGTTGCAACGTAAATAACACATGATAATCATGTGGTAATCATTAGCTACCACGAGTTAATAGAAAAAAACTTAATGATAAGATAAATTTGTTATACTTTTTGCACACTCATGGATAAATTTTAAGATAAATTAATAGAGTATTACATTATTATTAACAATATTTAGACTCACGACACATAGGAAAATAAATAAATAAATTAGAAAATAAACTTAAAAATAAAAAAGTATATTACTAATATAAAATATATATTTAAGTCACTTAATGTTTTGAATTTTAAGTTGGAGTGAGTGACTAGGGAGTAGTGACTAATGTGATAGTGACATTGGTGTACTCCACGGAATAAAATGGTGGTTTAGGCGTCCGGGAATTTTTCTAACGATGGTTCAGAATAGCATGAAAGGCGCATCGCATCTGATCCAAAATGGTGGGAATGAGCCTCTGAATGTGAATGGTAAGCCTCATGTTTCGACAGCTGTAATAATGGACGTGTCGAATTCTCTGTTTCATTTTCAAGCACCCTTGGCATCATTTAGGTCCATTTGTATATAAGTTTTTCTATGAATAATTATAAAAAAGAAAAATGAAATTAGTTTCTTTTATTTTTTGGTATAAACTACATGAGACAATCAATCCTTTTTGACTTGGTATGGAGGACAAATTATTTCTTCAGATTATTTAACGCAACTAATTAGTTAAAATCAGTGTTTTAGATAACTTATTTTCTAAATTGAACTTTCAATTCAACCTATTTCAATGTGTAGATTTGCTTTCCTTGATGCATGTGTTTAGATTTCACTCACATCATTCTCCTATTGTCCTTAGATAACCCCTTCAGATTTTCTTGCTGCTTTTGGGCTTCTCATAGAGACTACTACTCTAAACTCATGTGGTGTGTGATTCTTGGAGAGAGGATACTGTTCACTTGATTGCTAAGCATGATGAGGTTCCAATAGGTATTCTTACTTTTTTAACTCAAAAAATAGAACCTTACTTGAAAGTTATAAAAATATAATGTTAAAACATAAGGTTTTAATAAATAACTATATCTTAAAAGCATTTTTATTTTACAGTTTATCAAAAGGCATCCTTATTTTTGTATTATTACTCCTAGGCTGAAAAAGTACTGGTAACACTCAAGTTTCTAAATTCACTTATATACACTCAAACAAAATATCAAAATGCCTAAGAATCCTGACCCCAGTTTTTCTAATAGCTAGTTGATAAATTCACACTTACATTCCAAGCAAAATATCAAGGTGCACAACACCTAAGAATCCTGAAGTGACCCTACCTAATTCCATCATTTGCACTCCAAGCAAAATATCAAGGGTACAAGTACAACACATGAGAATCCTGAAGTGACCCTAGTTTTGCTACTTGCTAGTGTTGACCTGTTGATCAATTCAATCATTTGCACTCCAAGAAAAATATCAAAGTGTAAAACACCTAAGAATCCTGAACTGATCCTATCTTTGTTAACTGCGAGTTGATCAATTCAATCATTTACATTGCAATCAAAATCAAGATGTAGTTAGATGGATAAAGCTAGCCCTTGGGTAGAAACTACAGAAAACAAATAATTCAAGTGCAAAAGCATATATACACTTAAGATCACAGAAACCAAAATCGTCAAATTTCCTTGACTCTTTTATCTTTATGGGTTCCAAAATTACAGGAAATTGATTTTTCATATTTTTGGTTTAGCTACCAGAAAGCAGCTCACAATAACATTACTTAACCAAACTCAACCATGAATGACTTCTCAGTAGAATCTTCATAGGCAATATATGATTCTGTGGCTTCTTGTTGGTCCTCTGGTTCAAACCTTGGAACCTCAGCATCAGCAGGTAACTTTTCCACGTGTGGAGAGTGAGATTTTTGTGTCACATCCAAGGCTTTTGAGCTTTTTCCTTGAAGACCTTTACTTCCAATTACTTCTTTCTTCAAGTTTACTAGTGTTGTAAGGGGAAGATCTAGTATGTTAATTTCCATCTTGTTGAACATGAGATTTGCAACTGCTCTGTCAACACTGTTGGTCTCTGATTCCATTGGTTTATTGTCCTCAGACCTATACATCAAGTTCACATTTCAAACAAGGGTTTTCAAAATTTAAGTAGTTTGAGAAAAAAAACAAAACTGTATACTATTATCTAGACTTGTGTCTAACACTCAATGCTTGTGTGTTACAATGAGAGTTACAAAAAGTTAGTTAAATGGAAAAACTAAACTAGAGAACAGAACCATCTCTGAGTGATAATATTTCAATAAGTATAATATAATCTGAAAAAAAATAAAAAGTGAATGTTAAGCTGATACTAAAAGTATATTTTATGCCCAAAAAGAAGTATTGAAGGAGTTAAATTGCAATTTGTGTCAAATAGTTTCAGGCCATACCAAGCAGAAGTAATGCTGTCATCCAAATCCACAAAGAGAATTATTTTTCACCATAACATGTAGAAACTAAAGGCCAAAAGAACATAATATACATGCAGCATATCTAAATCATGTACCTCATGGTATCATTGTAAACTGAGTCTGGCATTTCCTGATGCATGTTAAGATCTCCATCCAGGTCCTCTACTACATGTTGTTTTGTATTTCTAGCAAGGCGGTAAAGGGCATCTCGGAAACAAATACGAGTCTTCTCAGTGAACTAATCATGTGAGACAAGGAAAAAAAAAATCAATTAGCAACATGTATTATTGTGTGAGAAGTGCTAGTAATACACTCTTTTCATCTTTTATTGAGTGAAATCCATGTGTATCTCACTAGATAGGAAGTGTGGTTACATTATTTAGTGGGACACATAGATTTCAAGCAATAATATAGTATGTTAAAAAATAGTGTAAAAAAGTGTGTTAATAGCAATTATTATTATTGCACTTAATCACATGCCAATAATTTCAGTTCAGTCACATACCTGTGCAATTAACATCTCAAAACCCTGCAGTGTAAATTCCGCAAGAGGTAACTGCTCAAGCATGGTGTCATCTCCATTGAACTGCTCAAAAGGGTCCAAGACTTTGCAATTAGAATTTGTATGGAAATTAGATCTGTTAGTTTAAATAATTATATACAGTCATGATTTACTTTATTTCTCCACAAAATACACCAATAAGCATTGGACAAAACTTAGATACAGTTTCTTTGGTATTGTTGATACTATTCGCCAATCAGAAATGTAGTTTAACCTTGGTAATAAACTTACTAAAAGTATGCATTAAAGGATTATGCAAATTATCGATGTGAAATTCCAACTCTGATTGGAGAACAAGACCAACAACACATGAGAAACTGAATCTAAGTTTTGTCCATAAGCATTCTGGTAAGTGGCATGTAATCTCTGTTACCGCTGAACAAACGACTTGCAGGGCATACACCAGAGAATTTTCATCCGATTACAAGGCTTTGCTGAGTGCTGATTATATGGTGACTAGTTGACTACAAATTTATGATTTTGAAACACTAGTCAACTATTAGACAAAATGTAATTATTACCTCTATATCCAGGCAATCCTTGGAGTCCGAGTTACATGGCACAAACCCTGAAGCTGCAATATCTTTCTGCCCTCCATCTGATGGAAAGAACAACTTTGTAATTTTGTACATCCATATTATAGATCTTTTAGAAATTACTTGTTCAGAAACTAAAGTGTAGTTCTCACCAGTTGTGTTGCTGCACTGGTTTTCAGGGTAAAAGAAAGATTTGCTTAGGCTTTCAACACATGGAAAATCTTCAAGCACAGAATCCCTACATTCATTGAAACATGCGAAGACCGTAAGACAAAATATAGTCAAATGAATTGGATTAACTTCATGCCTATGGTAAGCCAGTGAATATTGAATGTCTCTGTTGGGTTAAATGTAAATAAAGATTAAAAAAATAATTTCCATACTATAATTATTAAAGAAAATAGCAGCCCTTACCATGCAATAACAGGTTCATGCTTATAGAGTTCCAAGAACAAATAAATATGATTGTGTTAGTCTCTATTGGCTCCAATCATTATGATAAATATGGCGAATTTTGGTATGCAAAAACACCACAGAGCCATTCAATTTGTACTGGACTTGCTACAAGGTTAAAGCATTTCAGATGCTACATGATTTCATTATCATACAGGCATAAAACCAAGTATCTTAGTCCCAGAAGTTACGCTTGTACAAGAAAATGTCATCCTTCTGTTCTAAAGTTGATCGGTCTTGAAGCTGGTGATCACACGAAAGTGACGTTTGTTGAAACGATTGCTCAGGCAATCCTCCACATGCACTTGAACTGCTAGACTGATCTTTATCATACAGACAAGGGTCAAACTCAATTTCATTTTTGAAACTTTCATCAATGAAATTGAATTCTACTTCTGTTTCATCTGTGTCCATCATCAAATACTCCAGGGGTGAATTAAATCCTTCAGGTGCATTTATTCCCCACTCTGACCAATTTTCTGGTGAAGGATGCCTTTCCAATAAATCTTCTTGATCTTTGGGTACAAGAAAATCACTACTTTCACATCCATAGTACCAGTCCATCCCAAGTAGTCTGTAGAGTGTTCAACACATGAGCAGATTAGCATTTAGCATTTAGTAAATGTCCTTTTTAAAAATGGAAATATGCAGAATTTACTGACTCAGACAAACAAGCTATTTGATTAACACAAAAGGAGAACTTCATCCAACCAAGCACAAGAAAGGTATGCAGGTCAATTGTTTCTATCCAAATTTTGGAGTTTCCCTTTAAACATAAGTAAAAGCTTTACACTTTAGTCCTTCCCCTTTCCTACACTATCAAAGAATGAAACTCTCTTCAATTTTTATTTTTATTTTTATTGGCAAATGTTAGTTTTATTAGCGGAGGGGATCATACTCGCAACTTTCCCCTCTTTCCTTCTCCCTTAACCATTCCCCTTCATTTATGCCGGAGAATCTTCAAAAAACCAAAAAGAACCTAAAGCTAAAAAGGGAAAAGGAAAAAAAGAATACAAAAATAAGAGAAAGTGAGAAACATGATGAAACTAGTGCTAAACACCATATATCTTTGATATCCTCAAACAAAAAGAAAAGAAAAAAAAAAAAAAAAAACTTCAAAACAGCTGAATTTCCTTAAAACCATTCCTTATAAAAGAACAAAGACTTCAGATATAATAATAGAAATACCTTTCTATGGCTTTTGTATAGAGAAGTGAGAGAACCAAGCTTCTGTATTCTGATTGATGAAAACAAACCAACCCAGTTGGAGATTACAGTAGTCAGTAATGAAGAAAACTTGGTAAGAGGTTAGTTGAAAAACTGAGGCGGCTTTATGAGGTTTTGTGTGGTCAAGTGCATATATTTATATTTTATTGGACAAGTAGTTGTAGGATAGAGATGATAGTACTATATAGGAAGATGCTACTATATAGTCACATAGTAATGTGTTAATCTGCTAACAGACACTTGTGAAAAAACAAAAAGGCAAAAGAAAGAGACTTGTTACGAGTTTTGTGGCTGAGAATACTTTGGGGCCTAGATTTCGTGGCTGAGAATACTTTGGGGACGAGATTTCGTGGCCTAAAGTTCTCCATCTAAAACTGAAATCTTATTGGCCATTTGGTTCCATTTCAGCATCTGGCACTAGTGGCCTCAAAAAGGAGATCCCAAATTTAGGATTTTTGCGGTGCAAAATCTTGCTGGATGCTTTAAAGATCAAATTCTCACATGCCCTGTACCAATTTATTTGACCACTTACAAATACATTGTTCGTATATTAAAAATAGCCTTAATTAAATTTTTTATCCATTTAGGAATTTGTAAATTTTATCACAATTTTTGTATGCATTTTACTTCTTGCTTTTTGAAATTTTACAAATTTTCCTATTTTTCTTTTTTAATATCCACTACCATTAGTTGATTATTAAGGCAACACTCTAATGTTGATGGGACATTGACATGTATCACTGACGTGGCACAAACACAATGACGCGTAATTAAATACAAAATATACAAAAAATTGAAAATGAGAGACTGAGAATTTAAAATATATAATTAAACCTAAAATATATAAATTGAAAATGGTGGTCCCAGGTTGGTAGTGCGGAATTTGAATAATTTATATAAAATTATAGATTCAAGTTTTATTATCAGTATTGAAAAATATAGGTTGTATTTAATTTAATTGAAAAACAATATATAACTATTATAAAGTGGATACCGACTTTTGATTTGCATGTTTTTTTTAACTTAATTCCGTCAATGGATATTGCAAACCATTCACTATGACATTTTAACTTCTCATTTAAATTATTTTTCTCTCACTAAACTACTCATTATGTAAGAAATACCTGTATAACATTTAATTTTAAAAAATGTAGAAAAAAGGCATCTTTTCACTAGTGGTAATAACTCATTTAAAGAGAGGAAAATGGATTTTTTATTTTAATAATAATCATAAAATATAATTATTTATCCAAATACTCATCCCTTTAAAATATGTACCCAATATAAATAATTACTTAAAAAGGTATTATAAAAAATTATTATTTAAAATAATCATTTAATTTATTCAATTATTTAAAATAAGCATAAAAGAAAATAACTATTTTCAAGTTGAAAAATCTGAATTTCAAATGCAAATTTCTTGATAGGCTTAAAAGGATGAATATGTGGACAGATAGTTTAAAGAGACGAGTATTTGAGTAAATGGTTATATTTTATGATTATGAAAATAAAAAATAAGGAAAAAAATGGGGAAAAAAATATAAAAATGCATGCCGAAACTCTGAAGTGTACTGAAATTGTTTATGCATGAAATCCAACAACTTATAGAGAAGGGTACATGGAGTGTTAAACTACTTTGAGTAATGCCTTTATGCGAGTACTTTTTAAAATGAAAAAGATTACTCCTTAAGACGACACGTGCCTAAAAGAATCAACAGGTATCACAATAAGCTGATGTCACAAATCACCATAAGCTGATGTCATGTAGGTATTAAGTGCATGGGGCTTTGAACTAAATGGGATTTTTAAATAGTCTTTTTCTAATTATAATTTCTATAGAAATTTCTCTTTTTTTGTTCATACATTAATGTAAAAAGGAGTTATAAAAATAAGAAGTAAAAAAGATAGAACAATAATATTACTAGCTATGAAACCAATACGTTGCACGGATTTTCAAAGAAAAAATAATAAAAGAATAAATAACAAAATGAATAACTAAAAAAAAAGCTATCCGACCAACACATGGAGGTGATTAAACAATTTTTACAATATTATTGATAACTCAACAAGTAAAATGATTAGAAAACAGGACATAAACATAAGATATAAATATAAAAATTGAAAAATAGTTTATGTACTGAATGTAAAATATTTTTATACTATTATTTAATAAAAATAGTGATGTACGTATAAGTATATAATTTATTTGAGTTAGCGATATTTTTTTTATTGACTAAAAATTATTGAAATATAAATTTTAGTAGGTGTGACTTCTCAACTAAAAAAAATCATTAAATAAGAAATAAATTTACCAAAATCTTATTTTCTAATAAATTTTTGCTAGTTATTCACTTGATTATATTCTCTCAATAAAAGGCTCGATAAAAGGTCACATACATACATATATATATATATATATATATATATATATATATAAACATTAATTAAACAACATTTCTAATTATTTACTGTCTTAAAAGTTTTTTAAACTAACTTTTTTTAATAATTTACTAGAATGATTCGTTAGTCCTTAAAAAATAAATAAAAAATGATTCATTAGTAAAGAAAATACTATCTTTTATTTTTATCTTCAACACGTGTTTTTAAAGCTACTTGTGATATCAAAACCTGTGATAAAGTCATCCAAACATTGTTCAATTTATAGTGCTGTCATCATTCTTGCATTAAAAGTTTGATCCTTTTTTGTTTATGGTTCACATTCAAACTGGTTGAGCATGGTTTCAGGCCACAGATCATTTGCAGATGGCAATAGTGGAATCCATGTGCTATGTATGGATAATGGACTATTTGCTGGATCAATTTTGGGGAAAAAATGGCTATATAACCTTAACGTAGAATTCATCCACTAAACTATTAACCATATAGTATTAGATTCTCTTTTAAAATGAGAAAGGTCTTTTTAAGGCAAAATGAGAAATGTTCTTTAGCATGATGTAACACTTTAGTTTTTTTAATATAATAATATAAAAATATAATTTTACGTAAATTATATTAGTAATATATTTTGAATTAATTTTATTTAATTAGTAAATTTTTAATTAATCAGAGGTGGTGGTGATGACATCAATCATGATGATGGAAGTGATGATAGTCAATGACAATAATTAAGTTAAAGTTAATGATAATTGAGATATGTTAGAATGTAATAATTAATACCTTTTATAAATTTAATTTTTGTTTGAGAAATCTTGTAGAGATTTAAGGATTATATCATATTTTAATTTTAATTTTAAATATTTTAATCTCAATTATTTATTATTTTTAATCAATTATCATGATTAAAAATAATAAATAATTGAGATTAAAATATTTAAAAATTCAAATTAAAATATAATATAACCATTACATCTTTTAAAAAAATGACCAAATAAATCAAGTTGTAAAACATTACAATCATTATTAATTTATCATAATCATCATGACCGCCACCACTTTGGATGGCATGACATCATGACCTTAAATGTTTAAGTATATATATTTCACTATTTATATATACACAAATAGATATGTTTAGCTTTTTTTATGATTTTTTTTTTGAAGTGAGGTATTGTTAGACATTAAATATAGACACTTCTTTTAATAAGAATTCAAATCAAATCTTTGGTTCATCACAATTTAACCTTCAAGTATGTGTGTTTTTTTATTTAAAAAATGTATGAAAGTGGATATAAATATACTATTACTTATTATGTTCTATATCTGTATATTATTTAATATATTAAATTTATACTAAAAAAAATATTATACTTGTAATCTTGTGGTGATTATAAATTGTATTAGTTATGTTTTATAGTTAATTTTTTATTTATTATGCTTTATAATTAAGACATGAAAAATCTTAAATATTTTTTAATTGGATACTAAGTAATTCATTTTTTTAAGTTTTAATTTTAATATAATAAAATTAATATGAATTTATTTGTTTTTTATATTTAATTTTAATGTTAAATCAACGCTTTCATTTTATATAATCTGCAAACGTAAAATAAATTAAAAAACATCTATCATTTAATTGAAGCATATATAATAAAAGTAAACTTAATTTATCTATGAAAATTATTATTTTTTATCATTTCCTAATGATTTTTTAAATAAAGGACTATA
>PYAF01002354.1:588417-600344 GCA_007407185.1 Glycine tomentella | reverse complement strand
CTCTCCGTGCTATGCAACGGTGACTAATTAAATAACCACACACTTTCCTAGACACCAACGGTGCAATTAACTTTATCTTGTGGAATTGACACTTCACGGCCAATATTTCACTATTGAGGCAAAATAGCAATTTCCCAAAACTTTAGGGACCAAATCACAATTTCAGAAAGACCAGGGGTCAAAATGAAATTTCAGAAAAATAAGTGTGAACTTATCAAAACAGGGGTGCAAAAAGTAAGGGTGAACTTATCAAAACAGGGGGTGCAAAAAGTAAGGGTGAACTTATCAAAACAGGGGGTGCAAAAAGCAACTCCGGTCGTCTTCTCCGGCGAACTTCCGGCGAGGAACAGTAACTCCGGTCTTCTTCTCCGGCGACAAACTGCAACTTCCGGCAGAGTTGACCAAACTTTGACTGCGATTTCTGGGCTCGTTTGAACTCCGATTAATTCGCCGTTTGTTGCGTTGGACTCGGTTCGACGAGACGAATCCAATGGTGCAATCAAAACTGGATTTCGGGCAAAAACTCAGAAAACCCAGAAAAACGAAAAATCGACCAACACCTCTAACGTGGCTCTGATACCACTTGTTGAGGCCAACGGATCAATTGGGTGTTGGTACACACGAATTTGAGAGAAAAACAGCTTCTATTACTCACAAGAATAGAATTACAGAGATTTACAAAACTCAAAACAAAAAACTCTCAAACTCAGACCACTGACACAACACTCACTAAGAATTCTCACTACTTGGATGAATTCACTCTTGGTGTTTTTGTGTGTCTAAGTGATGATTTACAAGTGAGGTTTGCACCTCTATTTATAGGCTGAAGTATGGTGTAAGTGGGAAATAAAAAACCAAAGATGGGCTCCTTGGATGGTGGTGGACAGCTGGAATACATTAATGGTGGTCCAGGGGCTGCTGGTCATCAATGGAGATGGTGGCCCAGGGGCTGCTTTCGGCTGGACATCATCAGCCATCACCCCTTAACCGAATCAAAGCCACCAAGTCTTCAAAAATCCAGTCTTGCAGAAATAAGTAACACCTCCATATATATATAACAGCCATAAAAAAAGAACAGATTAATTATACATGGAGAAAGCGTCTTGCTGGGTTGGCAGAACACTGTATAAAGGAATAATTAAAACCACGACCAAGTTGTAAAGATAAAATCCTGTACAAGCTTGCTTCTCCGAAAATCCTGATTTTCCACACACACCTCGTGACTGCACACCACAAAATCGTCCACCCACTACTAGAATTGTCTTAGGTGTGAATTTCCTGCGGTTTTTGATCTGTAGATAATTCCTTCGTAGATAACTTTTTCATGTGAATCTAAAATCTGCAAGAATTTTCCTGCGAAAAAATCTGCAAAAAATTTCATAGGAAACCTCTTGTGGATTTTTTTAATTCGCAAGTATGTTTTCTGTGAAATTTAAATTTGCAAGAAAATCCGCAGGAAATTCCTGCGAATTTTGGTTTTTATAGGAAAATTACACGAACTTCTTTTTATTTACATATAGTTTAACAAATACAGTTTCATTAACCATCGTGCTTGACTATATATCATACATGTACAAGACATTCACATAATCACATACCAAAACTGCAACCCCTGTTGTATTCACTGGTACCGGTGGAGAGTGCAGTCCAAGTTCAGCTAGTACTCGGCCACCAAAACTCCTGCTAAGGAAAAAAATAATTGTCAATTTATATGAACAATGGATAAATAAAAATAAAAGGATAAATGGAAAGAGAAAACTCACTAGATGTGCGAAACTGATACCAGTGGAGAGTGCAGTCTAAGTTCAGCTAGCATGTCTATTTGAATAGAGAATCCGCCATGTCTACTTGTGTCTGATGGAGTGAGTATGTTATTAATTAAAGGTGTAAGTTGTAGATCAGCAAGGTATCTAACAATTGTAGTCTTCAACTTCTTCTTCCATACTATAAGGTCATCTTGCTGCAAGATCCAAAGAAATAACCAGTTCTAATAAGATCGCATTACCCATGTTTTCATGTCGTAAAAGGTGAATTTTCATTTCATTCTTCAAGATTAAACTCTATAGCATACTAATTTTCAAACCTTCAATAATGGAGGCTTCTTAGTATTTTGTTAGGTGGATGCTTAGTTATATTGATACCAGTCATTAAAGTCGTTACATGTTAAAATGGCATCATCCATATATTACAGAGGTAAGTTTTATCAACTTCATTTTCCTATAATAAATGAGAAAAAAGAACATAATAATTACTTCCCTACTCTGTAATTGCCGATTGATTTATGCCTTTATGGTGTTACCTCACGTCTTACTCCAAATCAAATTTGAAGTATCCAAGTGAAACTGAGTGCTTGCTAAATCAGCCTTTCATATAATATAATTATATATACAAATCATATACACGTTATATAAAATCCAACTGACAGGTGCTTTACCAAATGGATGCCAAAACTTTTGCGTTTCACCACCTTCACCATTTTCCTAGCTAGTGTCCTAAATATAAGCAACGCATTTGTAAGGAATTAAACTTCAATAGTAGATATTGATAATAGATTTTTTCTTTTTGTGGCATTGATAATAGAATGTGAAACAGTATATGACAAAAGAGAAGCATGAAGAAAATGGCTGAGCCATAGTCCTTTAACAGATAGTAATCAATGGCAACTTTTGTAGCTGTTGTTTGGTACAAGGCAACTAGAGAGTGAAATATTTCCAATTACAAGATTGTATTTTTAAAGCTGTAAAGATATTGTGGAGAATTGGCACCTGATGAAAAAATAGACATATGGGAATTGATGCATATAATTTTGAACTTGTGATTCATCTTATTGATTTATTGACCCATACATGTTTATTGTCAGCAATATTTCCCCACTCTTAGCCTTCTGGTTGCTGACAACGCTGTCTGAGCAACGAACAACCCCAAATTTTGAGAGTAGCAATGGATTTGGGCAGACCCTCATCTTGTAAGCATTGGAGGCTGGACAGTCATGAAGAATCAATTCCTCAATAGAGGAGAGGTAGCAGAGACCCTTGTAGTCCAGCCTTTTAAGATTTGGACAATCATAGATTTTTAGAAAAGAGAGAGTGGAAGCAAACCTTCACCAGGAAAAGACTTCACATCCAGTTTTCCAACACACAAGACATCTAAAGTGGTGTTGGACCCCAAAGTCTTTTTCAGTGAGGCGACAAGTTTGGAGCAATTTGAGAGATTCATTGTTTCTAGATTTGATGGCAAACCTCCATCAAAGAACAACTCCACTTGTGGACAATCATATATGGATAGGGTAGTAAGAGATGGAAGGAGGATATCCATGCATTTAGGCAATGATTTCATATTCTTTAATCCTTCAATACTTAACTCTTTAGGCAGGGTGCAGAGAATCCCTCATTGGAAAATGAGTCAAATTGAGGACATCCACTAATGCAGAGACACTTCAGATGATCATGATCATAGTTCTAATAATTTTTCTGTGATACAAGGAGCTACGAAATAAGAATTTCACTTCAACCAAAATAGTCATGTGCATTTACAAGAAATTTCTGTTTTCTTGTAAAGAACAAATGTGAGTTGATATTTATCTTATCTTTATGCTTCTATACATATTTTTCTGTTAGAATATCTTAGATATTTTTGGTAGTTTATCATGTATAAATGGCAGAATCAATTTCTGTTTTCTTGTAAAGAACAAATTTCTGTTGGAATATCTTAGATATTTTTGGTAGTTTATCATGTATATATGGCAGAATCAATTAGGAGCAATCTTATGACTAATATAGGATGGGATGTGTGTATAATTAGGATTGAATTATTGTATTTGATACTAATACTTTATCTTTAACAGATTGTTCTTAGAATTCCAAAAGTGTGTCCATTGAAAAAATTTTCACCTATGATGCCTGAAACATTTGTGGTTTGTTTAGAGACCGATTACATAAACTTGAACCCACCCTTCACCTTTCTCTCCATCCATTATTGAAAAACCGGTTGTCTTCTTTCTAGTAACCAACCCTTTCAAAATTTCACTTTTAGATGGCCCTGGCAAATGATTTGAAGAGATAAGGGAGTGCTATGGAAAGTACCAGGGGATGGGAAGGAGGTTGGTGCTTATTTAGTGATAGTTCAGCTTCTTTACTAAAGTGTTTTTTGTAATGTCAGTGCAGAAAGAGTAGGAGGGATAATTTTCTACTCAATTTGTTGATGTTTGCAGGCTTGTCGCAATTATTGGCTACATATTTTGTAATTTCTAAGAGAAATTTAGTTTGTTCCTGCTAATATTTTTATGTTGGTAATAGCTGTTAATTTTACATGCAGTTCTTTTTGTGATCTTTGCTTAACCTCCTGGAGTTGAGAGATTTTAAAAGAAGTGGCGCATTTACTATTTCTATGTTGTTGATAGGCCACTATTTGCCAGTAGCTTGCTAAGAATTTTTCACACCCTGCTGGATCAATCGCGACATGATAAAATGAGAATTATAGGATGTCAAATTCTGTTTGATTTTGTAAATAATCAGGTTGGTTTCACTGTTTCTGCTTCAATTACAAGGTTCAAGTTCAGTGGACTGAAATTGAGGAATTTTGGAAAATTTATATTGCATTTCTCTAAGATTTTGGAATTATTTGTTTGATCCAATCTCTAATTTTCTATTTGGGTTTGGGTTTTATTGTGAGCTTCTTGATCAGGAAAGATTTTAGGGAAGAGGTGTTTGATTCGTTCATTTTTTATTTGGCTGATTGCATTTTTTTATGTAATTTGTAGAGATTTTTAATAACTACAAATTATATTCTTGTATTTTTTTTTTAATTTATGATAATTTTTAACTTTTATAAATTATATTTAAATTTTAAAATAAAAAATGTCATGAGGTTTAATTAGGTTAAAACAGATATTCGAAAAAAATGATATTATAATTTTGTGAGATAAAAAATGAATAAAAAATTTACAAAAATTAAAATCAAATTTTGATGTATTTACTGACGAAAAAAATATTTTAATAATAAAAAATTATAATTCAAATTTTATTAATTAAACTTTCCCTACTACAAAAATTTATAATAATATCGAAAGCACTTTTTGTGCCATGGTATTTGTAATAACGTTTTAATTTAATTTAATATATAAATATTTATAAATGGTGGTTTATTGTGTATCTGGAATCTCCTCAGCGTCAAAAGCGTGCAGGTTCTTTGTGTTCCTATTTGTTAGTCCTTCCTGAGAGCTGCAGCAATTTCGCGGCAAACAAAAACAGGTTTCGGTTCTCACTTTTATTTATTTTTTCCCTTATTTTTTGTGTTCCTTAATCGTAGGGTTTCAGAATTGCTACTTCGCTTTTGTTCATCTCTCTCACACATCTTCTAATTTCCGTTTACTTGTATTTTTCTTCCTGTTTCCTTTGCCGTGTCATATTTTTATTTATTTTTTAATTTTTATTTTATTTTATTTTATTTTGGTTTGAGAATTTGGTATCGTTGTGTTGTAGGTTTTTGTGGTGCAGAAGATGTTCAAGAACACATTCCAATCTGGATTTCTTTCCATTTTATACAGCCTTGGGTATGTTCTGTTTTTGGGGTCTTTGTTTCACTTTCACATTTCTGTTTCTCATGTTTGACACGATGAAGATGCTGAAATTTATCATTTTCTTTCTTCATTTTATATAGGAGTAAACCTTTGCAGATATGGGACAAAGAAGGTTAGTGTTTTCTGATTTTTAGTAGGTAATAATATTTTGGGATGTGGATGCTTCAAAATGAGGGGTGCAATTTTGAGGCAAAGGGGAAAAATGGTAATCATTGATTGAAAAAACAAAGGTTGGGATTCTCATAAAATACATGCATATGTACAAGTTATGAAGTTATTAAAATCTCAATTGTTGGCTTTTCAATCAATGGTTGTATTTTATTTATCTTCTAAAATTCACCCATGTCAAATCCAGTATTTTGAGTTTGTTTAAATTCAATACTCTGCCTTTCTTTTGATCTGAAATTACGTCTAAATGACACTTATTGTAGTTTTGAAATTCAAAGGTTTATTTATTGTTTTGTTGGGAAATGGTAAGATTCCCATTGTGTGATTGACTGATAGCTGACCTATAGTTAATTAGGTCTATTATAGGAAGAGAAGTAGTGGGTTGGTTAGGATGTTTGCTCGGGTTAGCTAAGGGGTCACTATAAGTACCAGGGTGGTAGGAGAATTAACTGTATTTTTCTGAGGATTGTAAAAAAGTTAGGAGAGTCCTGAGTTTGGAATTTCTATGTGATTGACTTTTTGTATCATACTAAATTTGCACTCACATTGAGTACAGAACTGAGATTTTGTTCTTCATTTAATAAAAGATCCCTACCTTTCTGTTTTACTCAAGTACCACTGTAACACCAGACCATCATGTCTACTAATCAGTGTATCATTTAACAATATATGCTTCTGAATTATTTCTTATGATGACACCCTTGTCGTGGTGAATGCTGGGAAATGGAGTGTTAATGTGATCTCAATAATAAGTGTAGTGAAGATGAAAATATTGAAGTGCATCGATGTGATGAAAGGAAATAATAAGATCAGGAATGGATGCATCATGTATTCAGGAGAAAATTGGGGTAGAATGTGTAGAAGAGAAGATGACAGAAACTCGCTTAAGGTGTTTTGCTTGTGGATGTACGGTCCTAGCAAATACCCACACTTGAGATAAAGTCTTGTCCTCAACACTTAGATCAATAGATTGCTTTTGGATAACAACTATCTTCTCCCAAGGGCAAAGGCATGTGAAATTACTAGCATTTGTGAAGATGAGATAACAAATATGAGCAATGGTGGTATTTGAGGTTCTGGCAGAAATTACACCAAGTAGGTTTCCTGATTTCCACCTTTTTATGGTTATCGCTTCTGGTCTGACACCTTTGTTCCTCCCTACTTCACCAGTTTCAATCTTCTGTAGACATTCTTTATCTCTGTTGTTGTAACTAGGTTCAAAGTCAGAACTTGCAAAGAGGTTTGGACCAACAAGGTTTAAAGGATTTCAGGTCACACCACTGCCTGGCACAATCCAAAAACTCTGTTGATTCAATTGGTTGATCTATCCATAATCATAATGTCATTTTTTGCATTGATCTCCCTTGGATCCTGCAGTTCAGACCAATTGGTTGAGTGCCAAGATCAGAAACTAGTGTATGATGAGTGCCAAGATCAGAAACCAGTGTATGAGTGCTATTTGATAAAAAAAGAACTGGGCTGTAGCTCTATGAGCAGCAAATGAAAACAACTAAAGCATAAGCTCCTACACTCGCTCTACAAGAGCTAACGCTCCTTGGGAAGAATCCCTGCCCAAAGTCTAACCAAATTCCACCCATCACACTAACCTTGCCAACTCAGCTTCTCCACACCCCTAGACCCTTCTTCCATTTAAAATATAGAATCTAATAGTTATCACTGTAGCATTAAGACCAAGGGTTTTCGTCAGTTACACAAATCTCGTAATTCTCCTTGATTTGTCTTCATCATATTTGTGGTTTGCTTGATGATAGTAACAATCTTTTTCAATTTCAAGGTAAATATTATGTGACTATTTTTGTCTTGGACTTTGTTTATAGTTGTTGATGGCCACATCAAACGACTACAGGATGAAGACATACAATCCAATGTACTAGAAATAATTGGATCAAATATTCAGTCCACATACATTACGTGCCCAGCTGACCCAGCTGCAACACTTGGTATAAAGCTTCCATTCTTGGTTATTATTGTCAAGAATCTAAAGAAGTATTTCACGTTTGAGATTCAAGTTTTGGATGATAAGAATGTCAGACGACGATTTCGAGCTTCAAATTTTCAAGTATGTAAGTCTGCCCATGTTTGTGTCTGATTATTATGAACACAACGTCAGATGTTTAATTTCTTCCGGGTATTTTTGTGCATGAGTTCTTGCTTCTACCCAATATAGAGAGCTTTGATTTTCTGAATAGTAACATTGTGGCATGATTCTTTTTTTTAGTAGATTGTATTTTATAATTACTTAATTAGTAAGCCTTAGACATGGAATCCACAATTTGAAACTGTGTATCTTGTCATCTATTTCTTTTTGTGGAGGTCTATGTTAATGTAAATTGGCAAATTTCATTTTCTACTATTGTCTTGTATGTGCAGAATTGCTTTGAAATCAAGTGACATCGTTGTAGTATTTCTGTGAGGTGATCTTACAGATTATTTGTATTTAAAAATTGACTTGTTTAATCTGGTACAAGGTGTACATTGCCCATGAGAATTGCGTGGGTAGCATGATAGACAGGAATTAGAATTTTCTTATTTATTCTGCATACTTTGAAATGAAAGACGAGAAAATAAAAATAAAAAATATTATTTTAGGGACTAAAGTGATTTGAATGATTGAATGACTGGAACTCTATTGTTTGATTTGTTTCATACACTCTTTCACTTTTAAATCACCAAAAGACTGGGGGTATATTAGTGGTAAAATAGTTCTTATTATCAAGCAATGTCATTTTGAGGTATACTGTGGCGTTTGTGAAAGGAAAAAAATGAAAGAAATACTGTGACATTTTTGCTTAAACAAAATCTTAATATTTTTTCAGAAATATAGTGATGTCATTTCTATCTGAAACACTGTTCATATGCATTGCAACTTATTTTCTTGTCATTATAGGCGGTCACTCGAGTAAAGCCCTACATTTGCACTATGCCACTGAGAATGGATGAGGGATGGAATCAAATCCAGTTTAACCTGGCAGATTTCACCAAGAGAGCTTATGGTACTAATTATGTGGAGACGCTGCGAGTACAGGTCCATGCAAACTGTCGCCTGAGAAGGATATACTTCTCTGATCGCCTGTACTCTGAGGAGGAACTCCCGCCGGAGTTCAAATTGTACCTTCCAATGCAGGTTAGACATGCTTGCATATGGACAATGAGTTCTTTCATATTTTTTTCTTTTCTTGTCTTGTGCACGTCAAGTCTCATCTTGTATTACTTTGTTTTCTGGATAAAGTCTCACCTTGTGCTTGTCATCATGCAGAAATCATGAAAATGTTGTGGGAGGAAGGAATTGGGTCCACGGGAGTTGGATGTTTTTATTTATCTATGTACTACGTATAATTCTGCCTGTTGGCTTCTTTGTCTACGTCATGCTTGAACTAGTAAGAACTGTTGCAACTGTTCATTCTAGTCACATTCAGCTGTACGATGTTCTGATGCTTGTCTCTGTAATATTGGATGTCAATTTTGATAATGATTTTTGTGCTTTTACATGATAGTGTCTAACCGAAGAAAGAGGATGATAATGTTTTAAGTACACTGCATTCATAATATATATGCCAGATATCTGGTTATCTTATGAAGGCGTTTCCTTCTCCTAGGAAGAACAATGTACAGAAATATGGATATTAGACAGTCGAAAGTTATGAGAAGATATGTTTTTATAAAAATGAATATTTGTAAATTTTAATGTTATTTAATTTTTTTTCCACAAATTTTAGGAATTTAACTGCAAAAATAATATAATTAGTAAGAGTCGGTTATATTTTTTATAAATTGTAATTTTAGAAATTATTGAATGTATACGAATCTCGTAAATTATTTCAATCAAGAAAGACTTATTGATTTTTTATATAATCATAGGATCTAATAAAATTATTTGACTTTTTTATAAAAATAAAATTATTTAATTTAAAAATGTTGAATGTGTGCCAGTGTGTACGTATATTTTTATTTATTTGCCAGACATGAAAGGTGCTACTTGTTTTTCTTCTCACCATTCAAGGAAGGGGTCAAAATAAAAAGAACTATACGACAAATGAAACGATGATTCTTCTAAGTTCAGTACTCAAGGCTGAAAATAAAAGGTTTAGCACTATTAAAGTATGAATAACCACCTTTCCACCAGGTTATAAAGTTTAAGAAGCATAAGCACTTGTATAAAAATTTAAGAAATATAAAAACGGGTTACGAGAAATATCTGGATAAATATGGAAGATTGCCTCAAGAATTGTTCTTGTTAAGTTGAAAGCGTCAAAATCATCCGAAACACAAACCCAAACTTTGATATCAAATATACCCATGGGTCATTGTATACATGTTGGACAAATGTGGTCTTACCCTCTCCACCCATGATAGCTGGTTACAATTGTCAGTGTCAGACGTCAACCAATTAGAGATAATTTCTTTGTCATCTCTCTGCCATAAATGTCACTTTCAACCTCCAAAGATGTTGATGGTAATTTCTGTGACCCTTTACTACCTGATCCAACACCAACTCTTAGACTCTTTCAAACCTAGATAACCCTTTTGGCTTTCAAGAAATTCTAGGTCATCAAGGACTTGCTTCATCATTGCTTCTATTTCCATGTTAAAATTGCATACATGGTTAACGTTGGTCTGAGATTCTCCTTCCACTTCGCATTTGGAGAGTTCATACTCTATTTCATCCAAGATATCCTCTGCTTCAAACACAACATCTCTGATAGCAACAAGTCATGCTTTCAAGCGGGGATTATCAATCTGTTTTTGTTCCACAGCATCATCTACGAATGGTGAAATGAATAGTGATAAGCTATTTTATGAATGATGAATTTAATTTAGGTTGGTGGACGTCATTTTTTTTCGTGGCCCTCATACATTCAAAACTGTATTCACGAACTAATGAATGAATGAGGCTTTGATTTTGCTGATCGAGGTAGCTCTTGGGATATTTACCAAGTTGTTGTGTGTCACCTCTTTATTTTATTAGTCAACGAACGTACCTTCAAATTCATTAACTTGAGGTACAATTTTCTACTGATTTCTAAAGATAGATACAGTACAGTATAGAAATTTTATTACCTTTTTTTTTTTTTTTACAACAGTTTAGGAGAAAATTTATCCTTCAAGAAAGCGGGAATAGAGAACCTTCAAGAAACTTACTGTTGGAGATTTCAAATTGAATATTTTATATAAGAGTCACTAAAAAATGCAAAAAATTAAGTTGAATATTTCTCAATATGAAGCTATTTTTAGAAGGAAAAAATTAGGAATCAAATCACCTTTAACTATATTAAACCTTAGAAATATAAGTATCAAACACACCAATTATTTCTTTAACAACAATTAAACCTTACTTATCAAGAACACAATAATTTTTCATAAAGAATGAGGAACAAAACTCAGCAGTGAAATATCTTGTCCAATAAATAACTCAGACGTCTGCGACCAAAGAGCAAATCTAAGTTTAGAAAACAATTGTTTAATACCTGAATAAAATCCCTTAGAAGTTCATGATTATTGATTTTAGAAGAAATCAAATTTGAAAATTTAGATATGTACTTGCATGATAGCCTCCGGAATAGATAATTTAGTAAATTCTAGATAAAATCTATGTTCATCATCTTGTTAGAAATTTGGCTGTACATTCTTTATAACGCACAAAAATGACAGATATTCATTCATGTGTTTGCACACATAAAACCGAAGTCTAAAACAAACTACAATGACCATCTTCCAAGCTATCAAGTAGAACCTCCGCATCTTATTAACAACCTGCATTGTGTTGAGGCCAACGGATCAATTGGGTGTTGGTACACACGAATTTGAGAGAAAAATAACTTCTATTACTCACAAGAATAGAATTACAGAGATTTACAAAACTCAAAACAAAAACAACTCTCAAACTCAGACCACTGACACAACACTCACTAAGAATTCTCACTACTTGGATGAATTCACTCTTGGTGTTTCTGTGTGTCTAGTTGATGATTTACAAGTGAGGTTTGCACCTCTATTTATAGGCTGAAGAATGGTGTACGTTGGAGGGTGGTGGTAGCCAGCTGGTGGACAGCTTGTGTGCAGCTGGAACTGGTAGACAGCTGGAGAATGGCTGGTACTTGGAGGACAGCTGGTTGGAACTAGGAGGACGGCTGGAACTTGCTGGAAGTCATCAATTCTCCCC
>PYAF01002354.1:542045-578308 GCA_007407185.1 Glycine tomentella | reverse complement strand
TAAATTGAAATGAGAAAAAAGTCTCTCAATATATCTTAAAAAATTATACTTAATTAATTACAAAACATCTAGTATAAAAAAATTTCAAAAAGTGTAGGAAAAATAAATAATTTAATTTTCTCAACATAAATATTTACTGTTGTCCAAAGAAAATAATATTTTTAATATAAAACTATTTGGTTATATATTTTTTCATAATGCATTAATGTAAACTTGGAAAATATATATGCATGTACGAAAAAATAGTCATAAAAAAAAATCAACATAGTCTTTTAGCCACAATTAGTTTGATTTTTTAAAAAATCTTATGACATCAAATAAATTCTACGACTTTCAGAAAGACCAGGATATATATATATATATATATATATATATATATATATATATATATATTGTGGTAAAATAGTTCTTATTATCCAGCAATGTCATTATTTTGAGGTAGGTATACAGTTGTGTTTATAAAAAGAAAAAGAATACTGTGATAGTTTTGGTATTTTTTTCCGAAATACAGTGACCTCATTACTCTCTGCAATACTGTCAATATGTATCACAAATTATTTTCATGTCACTTGAGCAAAGCACTGCATTTGCACAATGAGGTGAGAGATGCAACCTTCAAATGCAGGTGAGAGATGCCTGCTGCATACGGACATGTGCAGCTAGCTAGTTCTTTCATGTTTATCTTTTCTTGTCAAGATGGGGCGGACATGGGAGAAAGTTCAAGCACAATGTTTAAAAACCCTAAAAACACACAAACGACAATCGTGTATGTCTCGTTTGTAACAAAAAGAATATCATAATTATATTGTGCCATTTCTTGTAATGTTTAAAATTTGCCATATTCTACTCATTAAAAAAAATCCACACATGCACAAACACCATGTTCTCATATCCACGTCTAACGATAATGAGTAAGGTGAGTTATTATAAATTACTGTACATGTGTTTAATTTTTATGAATAAAAAATAAAAATAATAATCATGTCCATTTAGTATATAGCCCATATGGTATAATCTAGTCATGTCTTGTAGTCTTTAAAATTAGTCATATTCTACTTATAAAAAAAGTTGAAATATTTTTGAGGTCTTTGATAATTGATTGACTTTTATTCAGGGTTCTTAGCAAAAAAAATTTGATGTTTTGAATTTTCAATACATAGAAACTTTTGTTTTGAGTTTTAGTTATTAACTAAGAGATGACATGTCACCTTGTAAATAGATATTTCCATGGTTGAATAGGGTGATGAGTGTTGTAAATTCTTGGTATTGTGTCGGGTTTGATTAAATACATTACTTGATCAAAAGTTTAAGAGTTGGGTTGGTCGGATTTGTGCATTTTTTTTTTTGCATATCCAGTCTAAAATAATAAGATAATAATCAAGTTGAATTGGGTTAATCAGGTCTAAATATTTTAAAATTATTTTTATTTTGTAAAACTACAGTTGTATAGAATTTGTCCCAATAAACAAACTGAATTGAACCTAAAAAAATTTATGAATCTTTCATTGTGCTAATAGATATTTTATTTTCTTGTAAGATGTTAATTTTTTTTAAAGAAGATATTTTTATTGTTATCTTAAAATTCATAAGTATTAAGTTCTTAGTCAAATTATAATTGCCGTTTTTGGTTTTTTTTTTACACAGATAAAACAAAACTAATAAATGGAATATCAATTTTACTAAATTAGCTTTATTAGTATTAATCTTTTCTTGTTAGAAACGATACAACACAAGAGTAATTATTAAGGGTATAAATTGAAATGGATAATAAACATTGCATTAAAAATTTAAAATGACAAGTAATATGACTTTTCTTTTTCTTACTCGATAATTATAATGAGAATGAGGAGTATAAGTGAACATATAATAACTAATGAATGACTTGAGGGACAATCTAATTGTTTCTCATTTTTAGGCATTGTTAAATGGTGATAGCATATTTAATTTCCAATAAAAAAATTGTTATTCAGTTATTAAGGATTTCTTCTCTGTTGAAGAGGCTTTAGGCCTCAAGGCTCTAGCCAATCCAAAGCAAACAACAACTAACTAAGGTGGCAAGCGAACAAATAAAAAATATTTTCGCATGTGCTTATGTCATAACTCATATTTTACTACTACATGACAAATAAAAAGTTAATGAAATTAATATTTTATCTCGATCATTTATTGTGATATAATAAAATTTAAATTTTAAATAGTTAAAACAATTTTTTATTGCATACGTTTCTTAGATGCATAACTTCTCATTAAAAAGCATTCAAATGAATTATTAAAAGCCATTTAATATGTTTGACTTTTGAAAAATATATAATATATTTATATTACCTAATTAATAACTAATATTTTTTTCATTTTTAAAATTTTTAACTGCTTATGTATAAGTGTATAAGTACCGAGTGAGAGGTTGAGGAAATAGTATAGAAATATAGCAATATCAATCGACAGAATCACAAATCACAAACATAATGTGTAGATCAATTCATGGACCCCTCTTGCTTGTTCTTATAGTGTGTTTGATGAATGGATTGAATTTTGCATACGATCCTTCTGAATCTTCCCTCAATTTTAAACCCGAACCACATGTAGACATCAACGTACTCTTTATTTCCTTTTACAATGGTATGGCCCCTAACAATCAAAATGTGAACTTGTTCTACAACAATCAAAAAGATGGGGTTTATTTGTCACCAGGAAAAGGTTTCTCTAAATTGGACAATCTTAACGGACGTAAATCCGTAGTAATGTATTGGAATGGAAATTGTGCTTCTTTCTTTGCATATGATCCTAGCGCAGAAGGAAACCATCAAAAGATCTATTGGTTAATTAAAGAAGATGGCGTTTATCATAGTTGGGATAACAGCTCTTGGCAAAAAAGGAAAAGTTGGACATTCAATCGTTGTTGAAACCTCTACTTTCACAAGTAAAATAATATTTTCTATTTCTGTATTGTCAATAAATATGGTAGCTATTTCTGGATAGCTTTCTTATTGATCGGGTGTAAAAGTTCAATATATGAATGATCATTATATTAAAAAAACTTTTGTTAGAGCATAGACTTGCTAGAAAAAAAATAAAAATAAATAAGTGTTGCAAAAAGAATTGCAAGCATTAATTTTCTAATATAAAAGGATGTTTGGTGTTTTATATATCTTAAAGATATCTTCACTTTCAATCTGAACAATATCCCAACCAATGCTTAAAAGGTCTTTCATCATGCCCTTTCATTTATTTGAAGTCTTATTAAAGGATCATGAAAATAAAAAAGAGAATATAAGTTACTCATTGATATTGTAAAATAATTTTAGATAATTATTGAATTATAATTCATCATGACAAATTTGTTAAATTTTATAATAACTATTTTAAAGAATCATTGCATTGCCATTAAAATGTGTTGAAGATAAAACGAAAAATACTTTATAAAAAACGTGTTGCAATGCAGTGTACGGACACAAATTGAACCTATAATGACGGCCTATGCATAACATAATTGTATTCCAAAAAACTCACAAAATGATATATTGTTTACAAGATGAATACTTAAAGATGATATATATATATATATATATATATATATTAATTATTGCATATAATATTAATTAAATAAATTTAAGTATTAATTACAAAAGTTATTAAAAATATTAATTCGACCATAGCAACTATCATGCGACCCTTATATATTACAAGGTTAATTACTTTATTTCATTAGATTCTTATCATAAGCTTTAGTTCCACAATTTAGTTCTTATTGCAGGTTTCTTCCCTACCATGCTTTCAATTGATTGCTGTTTAGCTCTCTTTTTTTTTAATTAATTTTTAGCTCTGAATTGAACCTTACTTTTTTGTTTGTCTGGAACATTTTAAACCAATCTGTTTTGCGTCACTGTTTTACGACTTTACCATTAAGATGGGTGATATTAAATTAAAAAAGGACATAGTATCAACATCAGAATTTTTATATATATGTACTGAAAAAAAATTCAACAATTTTAGACATTATGCCAGAACTGGAAGAGTAGGACTAAAGAGTATGTCGAAAATATTTTGATTCTTGTTGAGAAGGGTTGGAGTGAAGGATGAGTGAAAGAGAATCAACAAAATTTGAGCTATTGAATCACGCTACAATAAAAAGTAAGGGAATACATGAATTGAACTTGACATTTTGTATCTACTTTTTGTATTCTCTCCCAGTAAGCTGGATGTAAAGCAGATTTTAGAAGAGGTTCGTTTTCTTCAATATATTTAGGCTAACCCTTATTCTTTTTAGTTATGCAAAGATTGGCCTCTAGATTACATTTTGCCTAGGAAGGCCATAATGTCGACCTACACTTGTGTGTATTTTTTAAGGGTGGCCGGGAGTTGCTTATTATGAGCATGTTTGGATACAAGGTTAGAAATGCTTTTAGGAATTTCTCTATTGAAAAAAGCATTATATTTCTAGTAGAAAAGCTCTCAAAAGCACTTATGACTTGTATCCAAACAAACCCTATATAACTTTCACGCGGGTCTTTTATCCTGATGTATGTCTTGGCGATAAGTTTTTTTCTGAAATACCTCTTTATTGATTGTGTATTGATCTTGCAAAATTAGTGCTACCGAGAAACCAACACCCTTAAGGTCAATACACGGTATCTTTGGACAAGGTTTGCCTAACCATAAACTTGAGATAATCATGCAACTCCCCTCTATTGATACACAGTGTCCTCAGACAAGGTCTTCCACGTGTTCTGAAGAGGAGTCTAATGTGGAGAGTAGTGAGATTGTTGATCTTGAGGACATTGCTGGAGCCTTCGCGGCAGAAGGTGGTGGCTAATGTGGAAGAGAGCAATAAGAAGTTGAATGGCAGAAGGGAAATGGTTACTCCGGTGATTCAAGCAAATTTAGAGAAGAAGTTATATATATACATATTTATAACATGAATTATGTGATAATGTCACATTTCACTTTGTGTAATTCGTGTATTGTTTTCATGAGTTAGGGTTGCTGAGTTTATTGTGTTGCTTGATTAGTGATTGTTCTTAATTCAGAATTAGCAGTTTATAATGTCAAGTTATTATAAAGCATTTTCTAATTTTGGCAACTTACAATGCTGATTTCAGTGATTTGGATGGTTTGTATATACATCAGGAGATCTAGTTTTTAACATCTTAGGGAACTATACCTTGTGCCTTTGTATAATTCTGAACAAAGGGGTTAAAAGGAAATTCTTACCATGATTAAATCCGATTTGTGGTATGAATGAGGGAAGAAAGTGAAGCGTGCTGTTAAATGTTTTCACCTTTTGTTAATTTGATTGGTACTGTGGGATGTTTTAAGGGGTAGTATTGCTAGCAATATATTGATTATTGTGGTAATATTGTGGTCCAACGTTCAAGGGGTAGTATTGCAAGCTATTTGGGTGCTGGGAACAAAACTTAGGACATTAGTAATTTTTAGGTTGGTGGGTTTAAGGAAAATTTACAGGATCAAGTCAACTAAAGATTTGAGGGGACACTTTTGATGATGCAAACCAATGAAATTTGATGAAAATAAAAATGTGAAGTAGAATGTTTGGTTGCTTGATAAGAGCTATTTAACAAGAGTCCTGGAGCCTTATAGAGGTGCTTATTTGGGTGAGAAAGAAATGTTAGACTGGATCATGTACTTTTAAATAGCAAGTTACCCATTACAAAGATAAGCTGATAGGCTAGGCTCTTTCAAGTTTCACTTTGTTTTTCATTATAAATTAATAAATCATATTTTACAAATAACCAACATAATCATTAATTTTATGATTTTTTTCTTTTTTTTTAAATTAACTTTATTTATTTATTTATTATTTTTTAAGTGGACTGACCCGCCGACCCATTAACTCACCTTAAAGTGGAGCGGACTAGCATTTTCAGACTACTTTACAAAAGTGAACCAGCCCAGCCCGTATTTTTGGTGGGCTAGGGCCAGCCCGGCCCATTTTTAGTGGGCTGACCCACTTTGCCAACCCTACCTAAACGTAACCCGTACCAAGTAGGGTAAACAAGGTCAAAGTTAGAATGTAATCACGAGTGACATGCAGCAAAAGGGGCTGAGGAAATTATAGCAATTCCCATTCAGAGCAAGGAAACAACCAGTCCTATTTCACGGATTATTTAGATAACTTAACCATGCCTTGGCATGTAAAAGCATCAATCCTAACTACCCACATAGTCCCCAATGGTTCTCCAGTCAACAAGTCAACTTTACAGGTGGAAGCTCCCTCTCTCATCTTAGTCAAGACAAAGACTACTTTTGATGTTTAGCAGTCACAGAATATAGCAATTTGAGGCAACTAATTTTCTCTACACTTCATCAAGAAGCAGAAACCTTACCACGCAGCCAGGAATACATGCTTCCACTAGAGACAACACCACTACTTATCATAACCCCACTTCCTCTTTCTTTTTCTTTCTTTTTTTTTTCCTTTTTTCATTCTATTTTTTTTTTTTTTTTTTTTACATAGAACATATAAGAAAACTTAGGATTTTGATCATGGTAGATCAAAAGGTGCATTCAGTTAGAAGCCCATTTGAAGTAATGGCAGCGAGCACCTCTAGTCGCAGTCCAATTTCCACATCCAAAGAAGAGGCTCCCTTGCTTGGGACCCGGCTTCCTCACCAAGCCCCTGCTGCTTTTCACCCCACAGAAGCAGAAAGGGTGATACTGAACAACGGGGGTAGTGATATCCTTTGCTTTGTAGGGGCAATGAGGGAAAACGATTGGTTGTTCTGGTGACTGTTTCCACATCAGTGGTCGATCAGCTGTCTGCCACATTATGGAATTGGTAATGGAAAATTTAAAACCCCGGTGCATGAGAAGTGCCAACAGGCTAGCAGTATTTTTGGCATCATCAAGGCCACAATGTGCTCGACCCTGCCAGGCCAAGCCGGCTATCTCAACAGCTTCCTTTAGATTGCACTTCACAGCACCAAATACCTCACGGAAAGGAATCCTTAAGTTGATCCAGCTAACAGAAGTTAAGAAGCAGATAAACAAAAAGTCAGATGAAATGAAATCCTGGTAAACATAGGTCATCATTTCTATGCTGCAGCATTTACCGGTTGAAGTAAGGAGGCTTCCGTATCTTCTTGAATCGGCACTCAGATTCAAGCATCACCCGACAATCCCAGTTGGACCATGTAACCACAGCAAAGTTGGAATTCTTTATTCCCTTCTTCTCAAGCCATTTGTCATGCCTTAGTAGAGCCTCACTCAATGTAACACCTCTGTCCACCTGAACCATACAGTAAGAAATCCAATAAGCAATAGGTGAGTGAGTGTAAAAGTTGAGGAGCAACAGACAGGATAGTAAATATATATATATATATATATATATATATATATATATATATATATATAATTTATAAAGCATTGGAGTATTTATACCATTCAAGGTCAGTTTGGGACACAACTTATAAGTTTAAAAAGGTAATTTGAGGATATAAAAATCTATTGAGCCCATCCTAAATAGAGCTTCTTCATTTACCAACATTAATTTAATGCCTAAACCTCAAAATGGTTATTATAATCCTCCAATCAGACACACACTGTTAGGAATCTGTTTGATTGAAAGTGAAGAGATTATAGCTAGGATGAAGGAGGAAAGAGAGAGGGGGGGAAAAAAGAGAATATGGCTCTGGGTTCTTTATTATGAAAGAATGATACAACACTATACAAAGGAGCACTCTCCTTTCTCACAAGGAAAATGGCCATGTCAAGCTAACAAAACTCCACGTGCCCCCTATTACCCACTAATGATCTATTTATAAGCTTTTCTCTCACTGCCCACTAACCCTTCTAAAAGTTTAAGTACATTTAATGGGCTTTTTCTACCTACTATAATAGACTCATAAGACCCTTGGCTCAGATTGCGGTTGACTTTCTTGCCCAACACACACATGCACACAGTTGACGCTGAAGATGAAGGGATTCAAAATTGCATGAGAAGCAATAGCAGCACTATATTTCCATACTCAAACAAAACCTATTGAATAAAAGGGAGGGGATCAAGAGCGTCAACTAAAGATATTCTGCATTTCTCCATTTATGGACCCATTAAATATGGACTTCTGTCTAACATAATTCAGTTTTGTGCTGCATAGCATTATTAGCATATATCAACCCTACCATAGAGGAATTCAATTTGTTAATATTAAATGTTAAGTTTAATAAGTAGTATTTGCTATCATTAACTCTTGGGTAATTGGCACTTGTTAGCCTAATATAGGAAATGACTCCTCTTGTAGCTAATACAACAGCACATAGAATAACTACTTTTAGAATAAAATTAAGCACGTGAATAATGAGTAATATTCGTTGTCCCTAACTCTAGTAATTACTAATTAAAGATTATTAGCTCTAATTTAAATAATGATGCCTATTGAATTAATAATGTACATGATTAGTTATCTGCAAGAACTGATTAGAACACAGTTTCACCTCAAAGATTCTATTTCTACATTTATTAGGAGTCACCCACTGTGCACTGTGCAGTGTTGTTAAATAGTGGTCAGGGTGGTATCAGGGTGCTAAGGCATAGTCGATTTCAGCAAAATGCCATCTTATGCCAATAGCATTGCTGGTCTGGCATTATAGCCTACCTATGATGGGCATTTTTGCATGTTCTTGTGCCAGAAAAGGTGGCAGTTAAGTATTTTCTTTAAATAAAAAAAAGAAGAGTTCTGACTGTTCAGATACCATCTGATGCGTTTTAATAAAGCATCAGAAACCAAGACTAGTGCTTGTGTTCTCTATAAAACTGACACTGGAACTCCTCAACATTTGCAAAACTGAAAACCTCTATCATCTCCAGCACATGATCCATCTGATCTTCGATGCTAATCTATGTTCCTCTGAGTCTCTCTACTCCTTCCTCACCATTTCCTTTGCTGTTCTCTCTGTTCCTATCTGTGCCGAGTCTCTTTCTCTATACCTCTCCTTTCTATGATTCTTGGTTTTATTCCTCTCTGCATTTGGTGTATCTACCTATTCCTTTCTGTTTTGATGCTCTGTTCATAGCTTCTCACTTTGTGTTTGTTCTCAGTCAGTGGCCTAACAAAATTTATGATATTATTATCCCTTAAATTTGTGATACTTTTGGTAAAGTTTACTTCCTAGAATATGTTTTCATCTACTACAGCATGTTAATAATTTTTCTCACTTTTATATATTTATATTGTAGATTCTGGCTTATCACCATGACCTACCACCATCCAAAAATTAACCATTCTCCATTTATAAAATTGACACCATGTCTTGAGCCCTAACCAATGGCACTTCTTCCGCTACTCTCAGGTGTGCCAACCTCTAGCTGCCCATTTCCAAGTGTGTGTGTGTGTGTGTGTGTGCGCTACTTTCCAAACACCCCCCCACCTGCTGTTTCAGCCCTCTCTATTTTTCTAAAAATAACCACACATACAAAATAAAAAAACTGCACCAAGACCTTCAGGTCCATTATTTTCAACTCCTACTCCATCAAATTCTCCAATTTTGCCTCCATTTTAACTGCCAATAGCATACCACAAAGGTATCGCATCAAGTCTAAACTCTAATCTTCTTATGCATGTCAATTCAATTATCTGCTTCCTAGTATGTCTGTGTCCCTAATGGTCTTTGAGTCAATAGAATCGGCAATTGAAAACGGATCCCCTTATCTCTTGGCAAAACAGTTGTTGGTTGTTGTTGGTTCTATACTCTACTATACTGTCTAGGTAGGAAAAGTTGATTGCCTAAAATAATATCTAGTGGAGAAAGGATATACATAGATATTTGGGCACAATTCTAGAGATACCTATTCTCCTATGGCCCAAGATTGCTTTCCTTCACCTCCATTCATGGCTGCTATTCCATATTCATTAATGGCCACTATATCAGGTTAGGTATTAAGGATACCTTATTACATAGTAAGTTATACAAAGAGATATATATGCAACAACCACAGAGTTTTACAGTGCCAGGGGGGCACAAAACTCTAGTATGCCAACTACACTATATTGAACCATTCTTCATCTAGCAATTTGGCATAATTCAACATGAGGCTGACCTTTCTATATTGTTCGACCATTCTTCATCTAGCCATTGCATTTACTTAAACAGCATTTCTCTTAGAATTTGGGCTTTAGGACCTAACTCAATAAAACTGGCTTTTAAGGTGAGGATTGCCCAACCTTTATAAGGACTATATTGGACATATCTCTAGTTGATGAAGGCTCTCAACTCACTAAGAAACAACGTCCTAGTGCCCAACCTTTTCTGGTCAGCCCCTCCGTAGGTAGCCCTTTCTGTCTTGTGGGCTACAGTTGACCGAATTAAGGCAGCTTTCAAACAATTTCAAAACAATTTTTATTTACCAACAAAAAGAATTCATATCATGTTGCTAAATCTAATGGAGGTGCTGCCATCACTCAAGACGAAAGTATGCTTTTAGACATACTCGAGGGAACAAACATGCTGGATTGTAGACCTACGATATTCCGAGGGATCCCCTTGTCGAATTCCTACTGGCTTAGGGGGAGCCACTCACATACCTTACTAGATATAGATGTCTTATCAGTAAACTCAACTACTTAACCTAACATTAACCAAGGGGCATTACTTCTGCCTTGAGTGTGGTAAGCCAATTTTTTAATGCTCCATGCGAAAATCGATGAGAAGCTGTGGTTTGCCTTCTTAGATACATCAAGAGAGCACTAGATAAAGGGTTGCTTTATGGAAACAAAGGAAATGTTCAAATTATTGGCTATTTTGATACTGGTTGAGCAGGTTTATCATCTACTAGAACATCAACTTCAAGGTATTGTGTTTTCATTTAAGGTTGCATAATCTCATTGAGAAGTACTAAATAGAACATAATTGCTATTGCAAAGGTCGAGTAGCTTAGGCACTAATAACCAACTTAAGAATTGCTTCAGCAGCTCAAACTGGGATAAATTAAGGGAATGAAACTGATTTGTGTACTACAAGCTTCTTTGGACATTGAGATTGACTGCCATTTTTTCAGGAAAAAAAAGGTTCTTGCACCTGAGATCACTATTGGTTCTGTCAACTCCAACAATAGCTTACATATTTACAAAATCTAAGTTAGGCTTAGAGGGGCTCAGCTTGACTTTATTTGTAGAAAGGTTGTCACATATATGCTCCAACTTTGAGTTATAGTGTTAGAATTAAATGTTAGATTTAAGCATATGTACCATGAGTAGTGTTAGTTTAGCAGTCATTACTCTTGGCAACTATTGTTGGTTAGCTCTAATCTAGGAAATGATTCCTCATGTAATACATTTTTTAATATAGTATCTTGTATAAATAGTTGCCTGTATGGGTTGATTAGATATTTAGAATTTAGATGTAATTTAAACTCAAACATTTTTCTAATTCAAACAAATCATCAATTAATTTCTACACCACGAAAATCTTTCTGTTATACTACCACTCTCAAGCAGACATTACTGGTCAACAAGAAGAGTATGAGCTGGTGATATTGTGCCAAGGGAGTTACCATTTACAAACATTATAGAAATCAATACATTTTATATACACACAGTAATGTAATTGTTAGTTCAATAATAACGACTAAATGAAGAGTTAAAAATCACACAAAAAAAGTTCATATATCGGTTTGTCCAGCTATTTTTGTTATCGTTTCATTCTCATAAGTGTAAGATTTGCCTTAACACACCTGAATTTGCTGGATGCCAGTCAGATCCTTGCAGAAATCACTCAGAAGCTGATTGCAGGTGGGCCTCACATATGTTTGAAAACACGCTTCCAGCTGGCCAGTGATGCTACTCACTATAACAGATGGAAACTCAATTATTTCTTGTGGGTGGGGATTTTTATCCTTGTCACAGGTAGCCTCAAAGTCTATCACCACAAAATACTGAAATTCCTGATACTGCTCACGCGGGTAACCCTGAGCAACCATATTAATTGGAACATACTGAAGTGGATTCTCAACAGGATAAGGATAGTAATGGCTCTCAAAAGCATTCATTTGGCATTGCTGCACCTTGTGAGAGTTAAAATGGCAGGGTGTCCAGGTGCTGTAATTTTGGTGATAAGTAGGTTTGGTGTGAAATTCATTGGAAGGCTCAAGAAACTCACTGCCTAAGTCACAGTCAGGCTCAGCAACATCCCCAGCAGGATGAGTACCAGGCTCATTTTTAAGCTCTGTAAAGCCTTCAGTAGAACTCCCATTACTCTGAAAATTGCAAGGAAATCCCTTGCCCTGGAGGCATTTTAAAGATGCCTCACAGTTTATTTGCATATTTTCTGCATAAAAAGAAAGAAAAGATCACAATGGGCCCAAGCATGAATCTGGAAAATCTACAAAAAAATCTTACATCTAGTTCAGAGACTTAAAATACTAATTGCACAAAGAGAACACTAAGATATTCAAAGGAATAGATAATAGACATCTATGTATCCATTTCGTATGAGATGATAACTGACAAGTCATTAAGTTTTCCAATACTTAAAATGCACAATCATAAATCAAAAGATCCCTCACGACAAAATAAGCCTTGGTCATACTCTGCTATCCACAGGTAAGGATAAATTAATGCACATTAACCAATACAGGGGACTGCTGATTAAGTACACTCAAATAAGTTACTATCCAAGTACAGGCATTGCCTTAATCAAACAAGATTTATAATTTTATTTAATGAACTAAGTTCCAAAATTCTACTCCCCATCCTGGTATCCCGCAGGTTTCACTCCGGCATACACCCCTTTAACACTAAAGTCTAAACTATTCACATGTCAGCTCCACTGAATCCGTCAAACTCAAACCCCACACACACACATACGCCACCCACTTCCCATCCTCACTCCTACACACCAAACATCCCAAATCTCAACACCTCAGTCATGTAACCACAAAATCCACCTATCCATGCAGTTTAACAAGCAAACTCAGACCCAAAAACAAGTAAAAACCGCTCAATCCAAACCCATTTCTCACACACATTACTCCCAACCGCACCAAAGCACCGATCAAACCACAATTGCAACCACCACGAAGCAAACACACAATGACACAGTACTCTCCACTACAAAAATTCCCACAATCAAACACCACTACACACACACCATAAAATCAAAAACCAAAAAAAAGAAAAAAAAAATTGGCATCAATCAATAAAATAAAAAACGAATTGAATTAAAATTCCAAAAACAAAAATCGCGAATAGGGACAAAGAACGAAAGACGAACCAGCATTTTCAAGGGCCATCACGATCGTGAATATAGTTGAGATCCACGAGCGAGTACATCAGATCCTTCTATTATAAACAAAATCACCGCTGCATCGAAAACGAAAAAAAAAAAGGATCAGAATCGAGAGCAGAATCACATAGTTGTTTTTGTTGGCAGAGAAATTAAGCGTGGGAACACGGGCGAGAAAACGCGAGACAATAAAAGACAGGCAGAAAAAAAATCAAAGGAACGTACAGAGAGAACCTGATTCGAGAGAGCAAGAGGGGTTAGAGTGAATTACCTATCGGATTTTATATACACACGAAAAACTCTTCTTTTTCTCTTCTCTTTCGTAGGAGAGTGAGTTAAGCATTCCATGGAGAAGAGTGGGACCCACGCAACAGTAAAAATATAAAATATTATTATATTTGAAACTAAAAAAATATATTATATTTTATAGTATAAATTAGATTATTAGAATATATAACGGATATTTGGATGTAGCTCGAATATAGTTCAATTTGTGAGAGAGAGGATTTTGAACCTTGACTAAGTCTTGAACAACGATTAATCACACATCCGATTTAAAGGATCTAGTGAGGATAAGTAGATATTAATGAAGAGTAAGAGACCCTAATTATGGTAGTTATTAAATAAAAGTCAATATTATTCATGATATGAGAAAAATATTAATCTTGTATGAGTTCAAAAATTTTGGCAAAGATTGATAGTTATTTTTGATAAAAAATATTTCATATTAATAATAAGATTTTAAAAAAATTATAATTAAATCACAATATAAATAACATTTACATTGTCAAAAAAAATTTATCAATACTTATAAATAAACAATACATATTATTCAATTACAAAATGGCATGTGTTTTAAAAATTAGCTAACATTGTAAAACGCTTTGCATTGTGAATGTATGTCAATTAAATTAGTAACTAGTATTTTAATATGGCAATTAAATTAGTAACTAGTATTTTAATATGGGTAATACATTTTATACATATTTATTTATGTAATTAAAAAATTATAATAAATAAATGTTTAATATATAATTAAAATTTATAATAAAATATTTTTAACATATAAATTATATTTTAAATTTATCATAAATAATAACCTTGGGCCTTAGGCCTCTTTGGCACCAAAACAACAAAAAAAATTATATTGTGAAGCAAGATTATTTTTAATTATTCATAACTTTTAAAGTAAATATTAAAACTAAATCTAAGCATAAAAAATGATAAAATAAGGGATTAAATTATAATTTTGATCTTCTTATAATTTTTAATTCTTAATGTTTTTTTACCCTATATTTTTTCGTGATTTTTGTCTCACTATTTTAAAAATTAATAATTTTTGTTTAATCCTCAACTTTGCATACATTTTTTCATTTTATTTTGGTTCAATTGAATCCTAAACATATAAAACATGAATGCAAAATAGGGATAGGTATACAGACCGATTCGACCCATGAAGCCTTCATTTTAGATAGGTTAGATAAGTTTGGTTTGCGAAATAAATTAATTTTTTTCAATGTTCATATCTGACCTACAAAAATCCATGGATAAATGTACAACTCCACTAACCCAACTAATAATTTTAAAAAACTATTTTTCATAAAATAAATATTTTTAAAAGAGTGAAAATATATATAATTAAAAGAAAAAAATTTGGTTTCAATTTTGAAGTTAAAATCCATCATACTAAAATATATCATCATTTTAAACATAATAAATTAACAATAACAACCTAAATTAAAGATTAAAATGTTAACATAATTAGGTGGGTTAAATAGATAGTCCGCATATAAAGCCCGTCAAGTCCAACAGCTTAACGGGTCAGACTAAAAATCTAGATATAATTATACAAATTTTTTAAAATGATGTCTATTATCCATCGGGTTCACCAACCTAGATCTATATATTCATCCCTAATGCAAATTTGAGAACTCAAATAACATTTTCAATTTTTTAAAATAGAAGGCCAAAATCATGAGAAATAAAGTATGAAAATCAAAATTACTATGAACTTCGCATTATTAACGTGACACTCCAACCAACTGAGCTAATAGGTCAATTATGTTAAAAAATAATTAATGTCGCTATATATAACACTAAAAAATTTAATTTATATTTAATAGACATAAAAGTTTACATAATAAATTTTGTAACAATTAATTTTGATCTAATAATTAAAGTATTTTTTTATAGATAAAAATAATAGATTTAATATATATATATATATATATATATATATATATATATATATATATATATATATGACATGTGTTAGGTCCCTTAATTATTTGTCTTAGTTTTAGAAGTATTTATTTAGCATATTCAATTCAATAGTCAATGTTACATTAGGTGGCATGGGTTCTGACATTAGCTAGATAGAACTTATTATAATCTCAAATTATTTATTATTTACTATTACCCCAAAATTATGAAAGATTATTATTTATCTCTATAAAAGTGGAAAATTCACTCTAAAGAAATTAACAGCGGAGTCTCAATTGTTGATGAAAAACATTACAAGAGATTTTTTTAATAAATTCATCATATTTTATTAAAGACGTGCATGTTACAAGTGTAGTTTTATTAAATTCATAATAATTTGTCAAAGACATCATCTAAACCTTAATTAACCAAGTTGCTGTAGTAAACAAGCATCTTATCTCTTGGGGGCAAGTTGTCCTTATCATAGAGTGGTGAGAAAATTGGTCATCTATTAAGTGATGGCTGAAAATTTCAATGGATCAATTATGTGCATCAATCCAACTTCTTCCACAACAAAAACAAAAAGAGAGTTGAACATAGAATTTGAATTATTATTTTTTTTATATAGGAAAAAAAAGCTGTTAATATTATCAGTATAAATATATTTTATTTAAGAGGTGAAATAGAATTAATGAATAAATAAAGAGGAATATACTAATTATCTTGATTTATGCAACATGGTATCAGAGTCATGACATTCTCTATAAACCACAAAAAAAGAGTCAAATTCTCTTCATGAATCAAAGTGATGACATTCTCCATAAATAAAATTATCTTCGACTGTCATGAGAAAGTTTTTCTTCTATCTCTATAAGTTTTTATTTTCTTCTTAATTGTAATTTTTTTCTCATTATTTCAATTTATTCCGTTGCCACAAAAATCTTTTTCTTCTTCACATTCACATACATATATCTCTTTTTTGTTTCCCATATCAATACATGTATTCTACTTTTATTTCTTTCAAATTCCTAAATCACTTCCCATATACCAATTCTCTTTCTTCTTCACATTCTCATACATACATCTCCTTTTTTTTCCCATATCAGTACATGTATTTCACTTTTATTTCTCTCAAATCCCTAAATACCTTACCGTATCCCAATTCTCTTTCTTCACATTCTCATATGTACATCTCCTTTTTTCTTCCCAGTACTTGTATTCCACTTTTATTTATTTCAAGTCTCTAACTCCTTTCTTCGATATGCATATTGGTGCTTTGAATAATAATGAATTTCAATTTATCGTTTGTGAATTGGCCAAAGGCCATTGTATGCCTTTTATTCCTAGTAACAATAAAAGTTATATTCTTTTTCGTGAATTTGACCCCTACTACTCAGGAGGAGTATTAGGCTCTTCTCCTCAGAGGAAGAGACAGTCTACACATCTTGGAGAAGAAGACCTCTGGATCTGCATTTAAACAAACACAAATTTGCCAAAACCAAGTATACCTCACATAACCGAAGCACTTGCTGTGAACTATCCTGAAACACCTCCTTAACGCTGAGATGTACTTTACCAAAGTCGTTTATGAAAGAGTGTTTGAAGAAACAATTGACAAGTTAGGCATGACCGATATTCATGCACCAATTTGAGGGGAGTGTTGAATATAAAATTTGAATTATTGTTTCTCTTAGATAAGAACAATTGAAGATAGAATTTGAATTATTTTTTTTCTTAGATAGAAATAATTGAAGATAGAATTTGAATTTGAATTATTATTTTTCTTATATTGGAATAGTTGAAGATAAATTTAAATTTAAATTATTGTTTCTCTTATATAAGAAAAAAATTATTAACATTATTAGTATAAATATACCTCATTTATTAAGAGGTGAAATGAATTGACGAATGAATGAAAAAGAAATTATTATTACAATTTGAATATTTACTTTTTAAAGATCCATCCAAGTGCAATGTCAAGGTACCCTATATTGTCCCCTCCGAAATATTTCTTCCCCTTGATCTCTTCTTCTATTCTCTCCAGTCTCCATTACCTCTCTCGTTTCCTTAAGAGCCTTTTCACGTGGGTTCATCCCGGCTGGTTGTCATGGCTTTTTGTGCTGCCCTCATAAGCTAGTACGTATATAAAAATATACACAAAGGAAGCATTGAAAAATAATTAAGTTGTTGAAAGTGTGGCTTTGTAAATCTAAAAAAAAATGGTACAAAATAAACCTATTTGTTAATCAAACATCACATTGCACGTTGTAATATGCATGAAATATATATGAACTTTTACCAGAATTTCGCTAGTGTTTTTCTGGTGTCATCCCTCGATTATTAATTCGTTAATGATATGTAAATTGTTTCTAAAACCTCAGTAACAAATGAAACACATCCTCATTCTTAGTGTCTCTCTAAGAAATTTATATTGCTAAAAATGGATGTAAAATTCTTTTACAAGATTTATCTCGTCAAATGGAATCTCCAAATTGGTTTAACAATTAAACCTTAAAAAAATAGAGAATTTGGTAAAAATACCTTTTGCTCAGCGAAATGAGCCCAAAAGCGAGCAAGTGTTCTTTGATAAGGATCTTGGGGCAATAGTGGATACTGCTTCCATGTTTCATCAATGTATTAAAGAATGATGAATGACTCAGCTGCGATCGGTTTCTAGGCATGAACAAGAATCGGAACCTTCTTGTGAACCGGATTCAATTCCATAACGAAACTGTTCATGTCGTTGTAGACATCTTCTTCAATATACTCATAATTTACACCTTTCAGTTGCAAGACCCATTCAACCCTTTTGCCAAATGGACTCACCCAAAAGTTCACCAGCTTCACATGATCTTCACTTCCCATCTTGTTTCAGAATTCTGAGCTTCGCTTCACTTCTTTTCTTCGATCTCCTTGTGTTTCTTTAATTTGTTGTTATTTAATTTATAGTGTGTTGTTGGTTATTTTTGTAATTTAATTATCAAATTATTAACTTGTTTTATTTTATTTTAACAATGCCGTTTTTATCTTGTAATTTATTTTATTTTATTAATCTTAGAAATATGTAGTCATTGCTTTATGAAAACTATTCATGACTTGTATAATTCTATAAATATTTAATGTTGAACCTAGTTAATGTAAAAGGTTAGTTTTGCCTAACTATAGTGGTTTAGATGTTAGCTTTTTGGCAATGAGTTTGATTTTTGCTCCCCATGCTTGTTTTGTCTCTTTTATTTTGTCTCTTTTATTTCAGTAAAATTTCAGTGTGCTCCAAATGATAGATAAGAGGAGGAGGACCAACCTTGTCAATGTTTGTGCCTTTGTAATATTTTTGCATGTCTTTTTTTTTTTTAAAAAAAATTTTAATGTAACATATAGTTTCCAATAATCAGATCACTTTACCTTTTTTTTAATCTATTTTACATGTATTTGACTTTGACTCAAATAAAAAATTAGCATTCAATTTTTTAAAAATAAATAAGACTTAAATATATTTAAAGTCCATAATAAATAATTGATTTTGATTATGAATCCCTAATAAATTTATTTATGATTTTGAGTCATCGATATATTGAAATTTTTATTTTGAATCACAATTATCAATTAAGTAATGATGTGATAATATCACAATAATTCATAGTATTAAAATTATCAATTTATAAGGTGATATATCATCACTTGATTAATATAAGTTTTAATATATCATAGACTTATAACAACTAAATTTTTTTATTAGAAATTCAAAATAAAATTTAATAATCTATTAGTGACCTTAAATATATTTAAGTTAATAAATAATTATAATTAATTTAAATATTGCTAATAGTCAATAACACTACCTTACTTCAACACAAATAAAAATAATAGTGACTTTAATATGATCTCTTAATTGAAAATAATAGTTACTTCCATAAATAATTGCATTTAATTTAAATATTGATAATAGAGTCAATAATTGGCATTTTTGTATCTTTGATTGACATTAACTTAGGCAACTTTTCTTTCCATTAATTCAACTTTTTTTCTTCAAATAATTAATTTAAATGTTGAATTTTTTTTATATGTATTAGAGATATGTACGGGAATGACGAAACCAAAATGTAAGTTCTATAATGGTTCTCTGAAATCCTCTCATAAGGCTTATATATAATTTATTTACCAGCAGAGATGATTCACAACCCAAGATAAACGTATATAATATGCATCATTACAATCGAGTCAATCCCTATGTCTTGGAATATAATTGACTCTAATAGGTTTTTCCCTCTGCCTATAACATATTGAATCAGACATAGAAGAAAAAACATGAATCAACGACGAAAAGTAGAAGAAAACTCATGTTTGCGACGGTGGGAATAAGCAAGCATCTTGTCTCTTGGGGGCAAGCAATCCTTGATGATAGGGTGGCTGAGAAAATTGGTGTTAACTAAAATTGATTGTTTCAACTACTAGATGTTAACTAAAAGTATACTACTTCTACTAATAAAAATCTATAATTTATGAGTCAATGGATTTAGTTATGTGGACTTTTTATATGAGTAATTATAAGGTTAAAAACTTAATTTTTTTTAAAATATATTATGTTAAATTTAATCAAACTTTTCTACTGGATTCAAATTCAATCTCTTATGCCTATTGCTGTAAGACAATTACCAACTACTTGTACGACTTAGCTCATGTGTATTCTTGTTAAATTGATAGTAATAATTTCAAAATATATAAAAAAATAAGTTTTTGGATTGAACCACTTAACTATTTTTTTATTTTCTGTTTTGAACGACTTAACTATGAAGCATTGAAGCTTGTAAGAAGCATATACGTAGCAGCGTAACCATACTAACCACATGGATCTGACAATAAATAAAAAATAAAAAAACCACATGGATGAGTTGGAATCGATTCTACAAGTTTGCATGAGGATTAGTGAGGATTGAAACTTACAATACAATGCATTTTATATGCAATAGTTATACTTAATTACACAAAAGTAACAATACTTACACAAGAAACGTGGGAGATTATAAGAAGTTACATGAAATATTTTTTGCGGTATTCTTGTAAGGAGGGTAGAATTGTTGTAATGTAAGAATTACGCGAATGATAAATCTGGGACTTATAACCATTAATAGGTGATAAAGATTTATAATCACCGGATCATATACAGGAGTTACAAGTGACTTTTAAAAAATTCACATATTTTTTTTTCCACTGATAAAAAAAACTCAAAAAACTCGCGTAATTGGATGGTGGTTTTATGATTATTCATAATAAAAGCTAATGTTATATGTTTAATTTTTTTCATTATCCTAAAATAATTCAACCCTTTACTCTACTCGAAATGAGAAGAATAAATTTAGATTATATAATCATATTGTATATACAATAAATAAGTAGTTTTTAATTTTTTTTCTTGAATTAACAATTAAAATCAAGAATCAAATCAATTAGTTTTAGTTATTCCCTTTCCCATACTTTAAATCCCTAGTGGATAGTGGCTAATTAATTTTTTCATCAACTCATTTATGTGATATTAGTTGTGTTTGAAGATTGAAATTGAGTGAATATCTTCCTTTAATACTTATTTAATAAAAACTTAATGCGTGAACATATTCTGATTTATTAAATTTATTGAAATAATTTCAATGAAAAGATAACAAGAAAGACAATTTATTTTTGAAAACTTAACCAAACAAACTTCTTAACATAATAAGAAAATGTCTAAATAAAATCCACAAAATTATTCCACAAGTTTGAACTATATTATTCTAGTTTTCAATTTACTGGAAACCACCAGCTCTTGATCCATAAAATTATTCCACAAGCTTGATCTCGTGGGCTTCTCGTCAACTCGTCCACAAAAAATTCTTTTTGGGGTTTCATTTTGTTTGATAACACATCTTTATTCTGAGCTATTAATAAGATTTTACAACCCTTGTGGTCATTCCCATCAAAGGGTATTCCAATCTTGGCCAAGTTGATTTCACCTTGAAGATCATCAAGGATGATAAGGATTTTGTCCTCCATCTTTATCCTCTCACACAAACGGGTAGCTCTTTCCTCTAGAGTTTTCTCATGGAATTGTAGATCCAATGCGTTCCCAAGTTCTCCTTGAATTCTCTTCAAATCTGGCTTTTTCATCACGCTTGTCTTCACAATCACATTAAAGAGCCTGTCCCTCTCAACTCTCCTACTGACTTTCTCCACTGCATTTTCCCTGTTCACATTACTTGATCCATAAATTCCAACCATGACAATATTTGGTTGTGTCAGAGCCCTCATTATTTCTTTCAAAATTATGCTTGTGGATTCAGGGGGCATAATACTCCTGTGCCGGCCTGAATTTATCGCTGGTAGTAAAATAAATAAAAAATAACTTATCACGTATCAATTATCATAAAAATCATAATTATACTAATTAAAAAGTTACAAAATTATAGCGCTGTAATGAAAGAAAGAGATTCTACCATAAGATATATCTAAATATCATTATTAAAACTTTAAAAGTGTAATTCTGCTTCAAATTTTGTTAAAACAAAATTTAATTTTTAATTTATGAGATAACGAAATACTATTCCTATTATTATTAAAAATTATATATGTATATATATATATATATATATATATATTTTAAGGTGATATTATGAATAAATATTTGTATGGGATTTGGGGAAAGGGGAGGGAAGTCCACCCTAACATTCATATTCCGTTTATTAGGAAAATTGTAAACATTTATTCTATAAGAAGAATTGAGATTGTAGAAAGAGAGATGAAAAGAAAAGAAGAATAATAAATATATATAATAAATTATGTACTAAGAAAAAAACAAAGAAGAAAAAATAGATGAAAATGAAATAAAAGAAAATAAAGTATAGGTTTGTAGGTACACTTACCTAAACCTTGACTCTTAAACACATCCACCCCCTGTTCCTTGCGTGGCTCCTCCTTTGCAACACAAATTAGACATTAGACAAGTGTGCATCAAAGCATGCATAAAAACAAAAAAGGAAATGAATAAAAATAAAAAGAGATCCAAATCCATGAGTTAGTTAGTTACCGGCGGGTTCATTATGAATATTTGAAGAAAAAGATGGAGGAGATGGGATATATTATAGCAGTGAGACAGGAAGGCAATGAAATTGTGTTTGATTCTCTCCCTTTCCTTGTTCCTTTTACGTTTTTATAAAGGGAAATGTACGTCTAGGTCTGTTCAATGCAACGCCGCTGAAACTTCCAAACCAACCTTCGTTGACTGGTGCAGGATAACAAATCAATGTTTACGGTACCTTCGTTAACTTGTAAAGCTTCCCGGCAAGGATAATGTCACAATACATTACGTAAAATATAAGATTCAAACTAAAATTTATAGTCATTAATCATTAAGTTAATTTTTTAAAATAATATAAATATTTTTTTAAATATTCAATCAAGATTTTTAAATAATAAAAATAAGTTTTATAATACACAATCAACATTATAAAGATTTTTTAAGAAATTTAATAAAGTCCATTAATATTTAATTAAGATTTTTTATAACTTTAAAAATATTCTAATATTAAAAAATGTACAATTTTTTATGAATTATTTTTCATGATGAATTTTTATGAATTTTGGATTTTTTATAAGAAAATATACATTAAATAATCTCACCCAAACCCTTAAAATTTCATGAAATTATCTTTTTTCCTTTATTTTTTTCCAAATTGACATATTTTTTTTTATCACACATAATATATTGTCTCTTTGTTGAAAGTGGTAGACATTCATATTTTTTTACTATTTCGACCAATGGTCAACATGTTCTAGAATATGTGATATGAGAGACTTTCTCATTTCTTTAAATTTTTGGGAACATCTTGATTATGTGCTTATACATATAAATGAACATGAATATATTGAACATGAGAAATATATAATTTTAATGAACGTGAGAAGTTGACTGTATAAATAGATAAATACTGAAAGATTTCACAGAATATGCGGAAGCGTATTGAACCTAAGTTTAAATGTTATAAAATCATTCTTGCCTTTTTAATCAAAAGAAGATAATTATTATCTTCAAAGTCCTTATCATCTCTTCTTGAGGTCTCTTCCAAATTACTCTTGTAGGCAGTCTTATTAGGAAGTGAAATTGTCAGAACAAGATCAATTTGATGTTCAATTCCTATTAAAAGAGGCAAGCCATGGAGTATGTTTTGTGGAAAGACATCCTCAAACTCTTTTAAAAGTGTATCAAAATCTTAAGACAACTCAATGACACTAAAAGATAAGCACATATAATTTAGAATGAGTAAATACATTTGTTGTTCAACTACTATTACTCTTTTTACCTCTTTAGGTTTCATGAACAAACTCTCTTTTATCACTAATTATTTTTTACTCTTTTTTTTCTATTTTTGTTTGTTCATTCTTTTCACTATTTTTTCCATCATTTATTGATAATACAAAAATAGAAAATATTATTTTACTTATGAAAGTGGAGGTTTCAACAACGATTGATGGCCTGTTTGGATGTTAGCTTCTCTAGAAGCACTTCTAGAAGAGAAAAATAAGGAGAAAAAAATGAAATGAGCTTTTCCATAAGTAAAAATAAACTCTCCATTAGCTAACTTGTAGATGTCATCTCATCTTTTAGAGAAGTTACATTGGTGAGCTTTTATAAATTAGCTAATGAAGAGCTTATTTTTACTTATGGATAAGCTAATATCATCTTTTTGCTCTTATTTTCTATACTATTCCTTCAACCCCTCTCACTCCATTTTTATACACTTAAAACATAAGTAGTTAAAATTTTAATATATGACAAATATTAGTTATTAATTAGATGATATAAATATATTATATATTTTTCAAAAGTCAAACATATTAAATAGTTTTTAATAATTCATTTGAATATCTTTTAATGAGAAGTTATGCATCTAAGAAACGTAGATAATAAAAAATTGTTTTCAACTATTAAAAAGTTAAATTTTATTATATCACAATAAATGATCCAGATAAAATATGATTTTTATTAACTTTTTATTTGTTATGTAGTAGTAAAATATGAGTCATTACATAAACACATGCAAAAATACTCTTGAATTGACATTCTCTCAAGTTGTTCTCTTGGCACCTTATGAGCTAGTTGTCATTTGCTTTGGATTGGCTAGAGCCTTAAGCTTTGTTTGGGAGAGAGATTTTAGAGGAGAAAGAAGAGAAGGGAAAAGTTTGGGTAGTAACATCTCCTTATTTGAGAATTTTAATTTTGAGAAAAAAATTTGAGAATTTTTAAAACTATTTTGAATTCCTCCAAAGCCTAAAAATTATTGTCCCCCTATCTGGGATTTTTAGAAGGAAAATAATTAAAATTACTATTCTATCCCAGCCTAAAATTACTATCCTCTTAATTAACAATCGTATGATAGTACTCTATTAATTGAACAAATTCAAGACAGCTCAGCCTAAAAATTGTTGTTCCTCCAAAGCCTTTCCATTTTCCTCTCTTAGGCTTTGTTTGGGAGTTAGGAGGGGAAGGAAAGAAAATGATTTAAGGGGAAGAGAGGGAAAGGAAAGAGAGGAAAATGAGGAAAATTTATTCCTCCTTGTTTAGGAGTTAAAAATATATTAAGAGAGAAAAATTGAGATTTAATGAGATGTTAAATATGAAAATTATATAATTTAAATGTAAAAATATATTAAAAATATATTTTAATATATTTTGGAATTTGTAGTTGGGGTAGATTAGTAATTTTAATTACTTTTCCTTCTAAAAACCCCTCAAATTGGGGGAACAACAATTTTTAGGCTTTGGAAAATTTTGGAGGAGTTTTAAAAATCCTCAAATCCTTTCCCTCAAAAATTAAAACTCTCAAACAAGAAGATGACACCATCTAAACCTTTCCCTTTCCTCCCTTCCCCTCTAAAATCTCTCTCCTAAACAAAGCCTTAATATATTCTTAACTCCTAAATAAGGAGGAAGAAACTTCCCTAATTTTTCTTCCTTTCCTTCCCTTTCCTTTTTCTTGAATTTCTTTCATTCCTTTTCCCTCCATTCTCCTTGAATCTCTTTTATTTTTTTTCCCCTCTTAACTCCCAAATAAAGCCTACAGACCTAAAACCTCTTCAACTTAGAAGAAATCCACCTGAAGAACAATTTTTTATTGGAAATTAAATATGCTATCACCGTTTAACGATGCCTAAAAATGATGAAACAAAAATAGATTCTCTCTTATTATCCCAACTATGATAAATGCCTTAAATATACTATCGCCGTCAAACGATATGAACAAATTTTGCCGACCAGAAAAAATTTCCGAAATTGAACATAACGTCTATTTTTAAAAATTTAATATTAATATTACCTTATGTGTTATACGACTTTTAATGTGATTATCATGAAAATAAATAAATTTATCGTAAATAATACTTTTTTATTGAATGCGAATATAAAATAGTTATGCATAAGCTATTTTCTTATATTCCTTTTACACTTTCAATAATGCACAATATTTTATTTTACTGATAAGATAATACAACGAAACAAATCATTTTATCTGTTTATGATTAAATATATCTAACATCTTTTTAAAAATAATATTTTAAATAATATTTTTATTATAAAAAAGTTTGGTACATGAAAAAAAATATTGAACTTTTTGTACATTTTTTTTTTGCGAATAAGTGAGTTTTTTTAGTACAGGAAAAAAAGTGAGTTATTAAAAGTTCTTTAATATAATATTCATATTTCATTATAAAGTGAGAAAGAAACATTAAGTACATCCATTATTAATTCAGAAATTACATTAGATATATCTTGTTAACTAGATCAAGGAGAAGTGCTACCTACAACCCTCAAATTGTCATGTTGTAGTAAAATATAAGTAATGACACAAGCACATACGAAAATATATACTCTAAAATTGCACGTCCCTTCTCTCATGTTGTTCTTTTGCCACCTAGTTGTTGTTGTTTACTTTTGGATTGGCAAGAGCCTTAAGGCCTAAAGCCTCTTCTTCAACCTAGAAGAAATCATTTATAACTAAACAACAATTTTTTATTTATTGGAAATTAAATATGCTATCACCGTTTAACGATGCCTAGAAATGACAAATAAAAAATAGATTCTGTCTCAAGTCAAGTCCACTTAAATGATATGGACAAATTTTCCCGAACAGAAAAAATTGTTGAAATTGATCATAACGTCTATTCTTTTTAATTTAATATTTATATTACCTTATGTGTTAATGGTAAATGAGTGACTCAAAAGTCAAGCCTCGTATAGAGGTCTAAATTGAACATGTCTAATTTCTTTCCTAAAAAAAATATATGATTAATTTATATCTTTTAATCAAATGATTTAGAAATTTTAATTAAATTTTTAATATAAAATAAATACGAATTAATATTTGAAATGTTCTCTATTTTTATTTTTTAGTTACATATTGTATTATTCAACTCTCATAAAATTTTACAAATTTTATTAATTAATTTTTTTTTATATCACCATTGATGTAAGATAAATGATTTTCACTTTTAATATCGATTTTAACTATAATCATACCTGATATAGAAAATCACTTAATTCACTTTTATATATTAATTATAACTATAACACATATAAAAAATCTAGAAAAAATAACTTCTTAAATCATTTTATTATCAAGATGATGATAAAATCCATAATAGTTAAAAATTTGAATTGTAAAGTTTGTGAAATATTAGAAGTTAAATGACAAAATACATGGAAAAGAAATTTTGCTGATAAAATTTGTAAAATTATGGAAGTTAAGTTATAAAGTTAAGGAAAATAAACTTAAATAGTAAAAATTATAGAATCATAAAAATTTGATGATAAAATTTGTAATTAAACCTATTTTTTTAAAATATAAATAAAACCCTGTTATTATAGTCCGCGGTACAAGCCATAAACCCCTCTTCTCCCCTACTTCCTTCTTCGTGCGTCGCCTCCTTCGCCCCTCACAGACTCAAAACGCCATCAAATCGACGCCGTACCCCCATCCGCCACCTTCAAACCCTAGTTTCTTCTTCTTTTGCTCCTTCGAGAGAGTACCGAAGATGGTGACTAAACCGGGTTCGGTTCCGGACTTCGAGGCGCTGCGGGAGCTCTTCAAGCATCACATAGAGTCCTTCGATTACATGGTCGATGCGGGATTGGATACCATGCTCAGACACATCAAACCCGTCGAAGTTTTCGATGATTTCACTTCCACAAAGCTTAGAAATATCCTTTTTTTTAATGAAAAAACTCTGTTAATTAGCTCCACAACATGCGTGTTTTTAGTGTTTGGTTTCAGAATTTTTTTTTTTTTTTTTTTGGAATTGGTGTTGTTATTGTTAAGTTGGTGGTTGTTGACTTATTGTCAAGTTACAGTTTTCTCAAGCCCTGTTTGGACAAATTTATTTATAAACAATTAATTGGCTCCACAACGTGTATTTTTAGTGTTTGGTTTCAGATTTTTATTTTTTTTTTCTTTCAAAATGGGGTTGCTATTTTAATTTGCAATTTTCTTAGGCCCTGTTTAGACAAATTTTATCTATAAGCCCTTATAGAAGAAAAAAAAAAAGATGGTGAAATGAAATGAAGTTCTCGTATTAGCTAAAATAATTTGCTGCCCCCAGTGGTTCTATCCGGCTTGAACAGTATTGCCTCTAGTGGAGGATACTTGTGGTTTAGACCAAAAAAATTAGCTAAAATAAACTTGTGTGCTTCAGTTTTTGGAGAAGTTAGATAAGAGTTTTCCTCTGAAAACTAAGCACATATATTATTTTAGCTTATTAGAGAAGAAGCTCAATTAATCTTTTTTTTTTTTTTGTTAGTGTTTATAGAGAAGTTTATCCAAATAGTGCCTTAGTAGGTTTGGGATTTGAGTTTAATTGGAGTTGCAAAGTTGTTGATGGAGTTGGTGTTTGTTCTCTTAACTTGGTTCTTACTTTGGTTGGATAATCCAGTGCTGTATCCACCGCAGAAGGAGAGGATTTCGAGGACGATGCGGGAGGCTTTACTTCCATTTGAAGCAAGTTTCAGTTTCAACATTTCATGCTTTATAGTGTGCAGAGATTTGTTGGTTTTTTAATTCAGTGATTGATTCAGTTGGTGTTTCTTCTTTTTTTTTGAGCAGTGTAGGCAGGCAAAGATTTCATATGCAGGGAAGATTACTATAGATGTTTGCTTTCAATATAATGATGGGCCTATTATCAGAGAAAATGTAAATTTTGGGCAGTTTCCCATAATGCTGCAGGTTTGTTGCTTTGTACTTAAATTTTGGCTTTCCCATTGAATGAAGTTTTCTGTTGTTTGCTTTCTATGATGTATGGCTTGAGAGGTTTATACAGGCTCTGCTTGAACTAGTTGCAGAGACAAACCAAGTTACAAAAGTACTACTCACTTAGAAACTTTAGCATTTGTCCCCAAAGATGAAAGAGCAGCATAAGCTTCCCACTGCTGCAAAGCTTTAAACTTGCTATTTGTTTTTGCATTTTTATCCTCCAGCATTTCATGCTTTATTTTAGACATGATTCTAAATTCTGTAATATTAACATGTTTTCCCTTTATTAAACTTGAGTGTGTTTGAATTGAGTTTTACATTATTTGTTTGATATGCTTTTAGAAGCATAACAAGTTGTTTCTTATGTAGAAATCCCAGTTTGTTTCTACGTATATTTTGACTTGCCTATTTTCTTACTTGTTAGCTTGACAAATACATACAACTTGTGCATGTGTATATAACAGTTTGTTGTTTTGAGTGCTACTGTGCTCTGAACCTTACTAGTAGTGCCAGAAAATCAGCTGTTAATTATCTAACTCCATAGTTATGTTGAATGTTTTATCTTTCACCTGGACTGATGCAGTCAAAGTTATGCAACTTGAGAGGTGCTGATCCCCAGAAACTTGTGTCCTACAAGGAAGAAGCATCGGAGATGGGTGGGTAGGTAGTTAAACCCTGTCTGTGTAATATGTGTGTGTGTGTGTGTGTGTGTTGAAATATAAAAGTTACTTATGTGCCTGTATTTAGGAGATTTGGTACTTCACTTAGTATAAGAGCTTCTATGACTCAGGAGTTTATTTCATTATAATATTATGTTGATGGTTTGCTTTTTTCTGTCTCTTATACCTCAGCCTTCTTCAGCTTCTGCCTTATGCAAGCACATCTTTATTCTACACAACATAAACTTAACTAAAAAATACAGTTAATAAATAGCAATGTTGTACATTATTACTATAGACTACTGTCAGTGAATCAAGTCCTAATCGTTATGGCACTTCTTTTGGGAAGCTTGATATAAGAACTTAGAATTTTGTTTATAACCATTATTCAATTTCCCTTGTTCCATTGCTTTCCTTAATCTGTTTCAAAATTGTTTGCTGATAATTGGTTTATCAAACACCTTTTCTTTTCAGTTACTTCATCTTGAATGGCCTTGAGAGAGTTATCCGACTGTTAATTTTGCCAAAACGGAATTATGTAAGCAATCTCTTTGCCTTATGTGCTTACATTGCAGCAAGTAAGCCAGAGCAGCTGTATACCTAGTTTCTCCATAAGGCTAGTCATGGATTTCTGAAGTCCTTGTCATGGCTTATTAATTCCTTTTCTGGTTCCTTAAATGTTGTAGCCAATGAGTATGGTGCGGAATTCATTTAGTGACCGGCGCGAAGGATATACAGATAAAGCAGTTGTAATAAGGTTTGTGTTATCTGCAGTTAGTGCTACATTAAATGATTAAATTATCTCTTGGATGTTTGCATCTATAAGGCTTATTTAGATTCCATGAACAAATGATTAGATTTTATTCATATACAAATTTAGAAGTTAAAAGATGATTATCTTTAACTAATTCTATCAAATATGATTCATTCTCTTTCCCTTTTTCCTCTCTCCTTTCTTCCAATGGGTTGCTTTTCTTTTATAAAAAATGGGCAAGCTGCTATTTAGGATGCCAGGTGACATATTTCTAATTTAGTATGATTAACCAAAGAGTGGTTAGCATCTTTCAAAGATAGTGATTATGACTGATTAACCAATACCATTCTTTTGGTTAATTCATCCTAAATTGGAAATATGTTTGGCCAGATATTCTAATTGTGATTTCCTCGGGAAAAATAATTACCTTCTATAATGATATTAACATCTGATGCTTGTTTATTTGGTATGTACAGAATTAGATGCCCATTGCATGCTATTCTGCATTTGCCTGATTAAATGCCAACAGAATAAATAATTGAAATTGATGTTGATGAGTGGAATGCCAAACAGATAATTGTGTTCGTGTTTTCTCCATGCATGAAATATCAACTTGTTTGTTTATCTTAGAATGTAGGTTTGGGTCTAACTCAACCCCAAAAGTTAGCTCAAAAGGTGAGGGTTGCCCCCCCACTTATATACTCTATTTAGGCCTTATCTCTAGCCAATGTGGGACTTGGGTTTTTCCCAATAGTTTATCATGTTTTTCAGAAATTATTCTATTCAAAAGTGAAATATTTTGATTTCTTTGATGTTTAACTCTTCATTTTTGAATACTTAAGTACAATTTCTTTTAACGTTTTATATTTTAATGTATAGGTGTGTAAGAGCTGATCAGTCCTCATTATCAGTAAGGTTGTATTACCTTCGTAATGGGAGTGCAAGACTTGGTTTCTGGTAAGAAGCCTTATGTTGATTTAAAAGACCTAGTCCAAACTATGCTTCATACTCCTGTTTTACACCCCTAAAAAAAGTTCCCATGATTTGAGATATAAGTAGACATATTTCATCATGATATCATCTTTCAGGTTAAGAGGAAGGGAGTACTTGCTTCCTGTGGGCATTATTTTGAAGGTAATGATTGCTGACTATTAATTTACAATAAAATTCTGTTGTAACTTTCTTTTTTGAGTTGGCTTACTATAGGTTCCTTCATTTATCTTATTTCCCCCTTATTTGGTTTTGGTTGTCTGAAGAGTTATTTTATGGTGCTAATGGTCATTTGTAACAGGCTCTCATTGACACAACTGACCGTGAAATTTATGTAAATTTGACAAGCTGCTATAATGAGAAGTATGAAAAGGGAAAGGGTGCTGTTGGGACCCAGCTTGTTGGTGAAAGGGCAAAAATAATCTTAGATGAACTTCGAGATTTGTCTCTTTTCACTCGTATTCAATGTCTAGAATATATTGGTACTTAACATGGCACTCTGCAAGGTTTCTCTGCCAACAATTTCTATATTTTTGTACTAATCTCCATTTTAAATTCAGGAGAGCACTTCCAACCTGTTATGACTGAACTTAAGAATGACAGTTATCCCATTGTAAGTCTTTATGTTACTATTATGTATTAATGGTAAATTATACTCCCCTCTCTTGAAAAATGCTTAAATTTTACTGCCCTCTCTATTTTGAAATATTACACTTGCCTCCTTGTATCTTATTAATAAGAAATAGGGATTTCTCCCTTAAATATAGAACTTAACTTTGAGGGACTGCATCTCCCAAGCCCCAATGGCCCAATTCTCTCATAAATTACCAGATGGATTTCTCTTCACTTCCCCTCTTATTTATAGGCAACATGCCTTATTTCCTCACCAACCTAACTCACTCGTATAACTAACTAACTGGTAAGAACCTTGGGAGTACTACACCACAAAAGCTAGAAATACCAAGTTTTCACTTTCTGTTTGAGAGGATAACTAGGAAGGAGAGAAGTTTTTTTTTTTTTTTTTTTTGTGGGACCCTCATGAAAAAACTCTCCCCCCTCAATTTGGCATGATAGGAGAATATCTATCATTTTCATTTTTTTTGTTTGTTTCTTTTAAAAAAAATTAATCAAAAATAAAAATGATTTTAAGTTAATAAAAATGATGGAGTAAAAAGTTCATTTTTTGTGTTACATTTAATTTTTAATTAGAATAAAAATATTTTCATACAATATATTTCTTTCCACTCTCTTCTACTTATCCAAACAAGTACAGAGAAATCTATCCAAAAATACATCTTTTCTACTCTATTCTCTTTTACTTCTATTTTTTCTCTTATTTCTTTCTCCCTAATCCAAACAAAGCATTAGGGTAAGGGGGGTGTAATTTACCCTTTTATTTATTTAATTTGAGGAAAGGTTTTATTTGTCCATATGTCTGTCTAATGATTATATGAGTTTCTTTGTTTACTAGGTGGCTGATGCTGTTTTGAAGGACTGCATATTAGTTCATCTGGATGACAAGTTTGACAAATTCAATCTTCTCATGTTAGGCATTTGCTCTTCTTTTTTATGTGATGATTTTGTAACTAGTCACCTTTAATTATTTCTTATGGACAAGAAATATTTTTGCTGGAGGATTTATGTATTGTGTTTTCTCACATTTGAGTTTTGGTTGGCTCTTACTTTCTTCCCTCTTTAGCTTCATGTTGCAGAAACTTTTCTCACTTATAGATCAGACATCGGTGCCGGACAACCCTGATTCCTTGCAAAATCATGAGGTTTTACTCCCTGGACACCTGATTACACTTTATCTCAAGGTAGAAAGCTTTTCACTATTTTCCATTTTATATTTATGGTTATCAATAAATAGTGTTGAGATTGAGAGTATGTCATCCAGACTATGGATCTGATTACATTTCAATCATAATTCGATGAATCTAATGCTGTTAATGGCATATGCTTACACTTTATATTTGGTCCCATTTGGCATTTGGAAATTGGCTCTGAATTCAAGCTTAGAATGGAATTGGGCCATCAAATTCTAAAGTTCCTATTTGGTTGTGCCTTTTTGAATTAGTCAAATTCCTTATAGAAAAACCAATTAAATGAAACCTTTATTAATTCTTAACCCTAACCCTAAAGCATTCAATTGCAAGAAGCAAGAATGAAGGTGGCGGGGAAATATTTTGTCGTTTGATCTCCACACTTTACAATTGTTTGAACTTTGAAGTAATAACCAAAGCCACTATTTTGACTCAAAATTGATTAGGGGAAAAGAAAAGAGATTTTATTGATAGAATGGTAATGCACATAATATAGGATAAAATAAATCTCTCCTCCTAGGTTTTTCCCTTCACAAAAAATCTCTCCTTTTACGAAGAACTGAAGCTCAATTTACAAATGAGACCAAACAGAATGAATTCTCCTCTCTTCAGTCTTCGTATTTATATGTCATTAACTAATATTCTAACTATCCTGACTAACTCCTTACCCATGGTCCTAACTGTACCACCCTTCCTTAAATGCAACCTTGTCCTCAAGGTTGAAAGCCTCCACCTAATGACAAATTGAGTTCATGTTATTGTTCCCCCAAAATCTACCAGTACAATGGCCCTTCTACATATCCCTATTTATATCTTCTTGACTTTTACAGGGGTTCGTTGTCAACTGAATCCTGCAGCAACCACCCATAGGCTCTCCGTGGTTTGCAATTTTTATTTGGCTAAATGTGCTTTTGGTTGGGCTTGATGTGTTCGACCTTGAATTGAGCTATATAAAGCTATTCTAATTGACTTTTGCATGAGGCCTGATATTGGAGTCCCAAACAAAAATCCAATTTGAGCCCATTGTGTGGGGGTGTTTTTGATGCTGAACTTCTCTTCAACAATGGTTTCCTTGTCATCCATCTCCCTCTCTGCAGATCCTTCTGCACCTTCCACCTCAATAGTGATGGCTAACTCTATGGAAGATGCAGTGGTAGTGTGGTGACCAGATTTTCCTCCACAATAATGCCCCATTTCTTTGACCTCAGGGATTCCAGTGATCTCCATGTCTTGATCTCCTCCCACATTCCATTGTCTTGACCTCCTACTCTCTTGTGATGTCATCAAAGGTGGCTCCTCGTTTGTCCAAGAATGAACAGCTACATACATCACTGCATTCTGAATCTGAAACACCTCTACACTTGTTCACATGGTCTATTGAATGGGAATCAACTTCTTCGTGAGTGGGTTGTTCATTTTTGACCTTGTCCCTAAACTTGATGCTTAATTTTGCATCCACCTTTCCAGTCACTGCATGATTTCTTCAATTCCCCTGACCTTGACATAGAGGGTTGTGTGCCTCTGCCCCTTCTCAGGAGTGATTCCTTGATTCTTCAGTAGCTTGTGCTGCATTTGCTTCAACTCTTAAGTGTTTACCTTGTCAGAACAAGGCTGCAACCCACAAGAATTGGCTAGCTCCTTCAGGGATTCTGAACTTCATTGTGGTCACTGCTCGATTCTTGTTTGGAACTAAGCATTAGCACTGCAGTAGAAAGGTGAACCCTTTGTGTAGTGAAAACCTTTTCAAGGAAAATATTCTCCTTAGGTCTTTGTAATTGAATAAATATTCTACTTAGGAACCCTAGGAAAATATCAATTTCCTGTCTGTTTTGGCATCTCTGAGAAGTGATACCTCGGAATATGTTTCTGGGTTCCTAACACATTCTCCACTAGAGCATGTGACAGTGTACCACAACCAGTATCTCTGCCACCACTACCTCCATCAACACTGCTGTTATAATAATTAATAAAATATTTAATTTTTTATAGAGAAAATTACACCAACACCCCGAGGTTTTGTGTAATTACACATGCACCCCCTGCTTTTTTAACCATTACTTTCACTTCCCTTGTAAAGGGTGTTAGTGTAAGATTTGAGGGGGTATTCAGGGAGGTGTCATTGTAATGTTTCCAAACATATAAGGGGGTGTTAGTGTGATGTTTGCAGACTTAAAGAGGGGTTAGTGTAGGAAAATCAAAAGGGTGGGGTTATGTGTAATTTGATAAAAGTTCAGGGGGCGTTGCTGTAATTTACTCTTTTTTATATTATATACATTTAAATATTATGGCTTAAGATTTTTTTAAAACAAATCTAGACCTATGTTATCAATAGCGGGCGTCGTGCCCGCGATCCTGGCGTAGCGGAGCGGACATGTGCCGCTACAATGGGTAGAGTAGCGGTGCGTTTTACTGTTGCGACTGTTGTGTCCGTGACGGGGGGTAGTGGAGCGTGCGATCGTGGTGACGCGTCCGCGATTCTTTGTGCGAGGGAAAGGTGTCTTTCTTCTCCGTGCACGCAAACCTCCGACGATTCTAACTGCTCCGGCCAGCGGCTCTTCCTTCTCCGGCGGCCTTGTCTGGAGTCGTCTCAGTCTCTGACGTCTCTTCTTCTCTGGCGGCTCTTTCTTCTCCTTCTCCTTCTCCTTCTCCGTCGAGGGCAGCTGCTGTAACATCTACTTCTAGGAGGGGAAAAGAAATAGAAGTGGAAGAAGTGTTGGAAGAGGAGCATGGAAAGACAAGAAGAAGAAGGGGAACTGTTGGGGCGCAGCAAGCACGGTGCAGCGGCAACTGTTGGGGAAGAACGAAGAAAATATGCTTATATATGTATAGGTATTAGGTTTTTCTTTTGGGCCTGATTTGCTTCCTGCACCCCTTTTATTGCTTAATGTACTCCTCTGGCTATTTTTATTTTATTTTATTACTATTTAATACCAAGACGTATCGGGAACGTATCGAAATAATTGTATTTTTTTATTATAAATTTCTTAATACATGTATAAAAACATTAGAATAGCGGTCATCCCGCTATCCGCTATCCCAGTTTTGAGGGCGGCCGCTCCGCTTCGCTATCCGGAATTGATAACTATGATCTAGACCATACATACCCAAATAATAATGATACAACTGAGGTTGCAATTTTATTTCCTGATTCTTTGTGTAACCCATACATGAATTTTAAAATTTTGATCAATTATGTTGAACCCTTAATGGATTTGTAGTGTCTATTTACCTCATCATGGCTTTGATTTTAAACAGAATGAGTTTCACTAAAGCATAAGTTGGTCTACAAGTCCTACACAAAAGTGGTTTTTTTTTTTTTTTTTTTTTTTTTTTT
>PYAF01002354.1:514510-535183 GCA_007407185.1 Glycine tomentella | reverse complement strand
ACTTGACAGCGAATTTCCTTTCATGACTGTTTTGGCAGACAGAAACTATTGACTTAACTGAACAAGGGGGAAGGTCAGACCGATCTTCAAGAATGTTCAGAAAAAGTAATATAGAGAAATCAGCTTGTCCGTCAATTGATTCAGATGGACTTCCACATGTTGGTCAGGTATTATGCCTCCCCCCCCGGCGACACACACACACATCTTATCCCTTGACTTCAATTTTGTCTGAAAAAATCTTAATGTATGACTTTCAGATGATACGGCCAGATGAACCCTATTGTAGCATTTATAATGAAGTAACAAATTCCATACACACCTTAAAAAAAAAGGGTTCTGAAGCTGTTTATGTTGACTATGTTGCTGCTGATGTCAAAAACAAGAAGCACCTTCAGAAGGTGCGTCAAGAAAGTTCATGATAATTCTCTTCTCTTTATTTAGTGAACTTTTGTTGTTTAAAAGAAAGAATAGTATAGGTGTTTGTACACGTTTGCACAGATTGATCTTGTCAATGATTGAACCATGTTATTTACTTCCCTTGACCTTTGGTGCTCTATTCATGTTTTCTTTGAGTTCTTTTTCCATTTTGATATGCAAGGAACTGAGAGCTGTATTATGCTGATTATCCTTTTTTACTTGCTGTTGTCCTTTTGTTAAAATTCTTGAAAGATGATATTTTAACTTCCCTGTTGCCTGTGTTTATTTCCGCTCTTCAATAAAACTTATAATTCATGAAACAAAAATTGTATACCTTGATTTGATTTGTTTATTTGTCACAAGAATATTTTGATTTGTAATTGAAGTTTCTATTTTTTTCTGATCCCAGATAAATTTTTATTTTTTATATTGACTGCTACACTGCATAATCCTGGATTTGTAATCTGAATGTTGTTACAAGAGATATGGTACTAGCAACGGAAACATAAATTCAAGCTAAATAATCTTATACTCAGTATTGTTTGATTTGGTTAGTCAGTTGATATTTTTTTACTGGGCTTCTAGTTCTTTGTTTGATTATTCACTTTGATCTTCTAATTTTTAGCTTATGCTCATTGGAGCAGGTTAACATACGTTTTCGACATCCTCGGAACCCTGTTATTGGTGATAAATTTAGCAGTAGACATGGGCAGAAAGGTGTTTGCTCTCAGCTGTGGCCAGATGTTGATATGCCATTTTCTGGAACTACTGGGATGCGCCCAGATCTCATTATCAATCCTCATGCATTTCCTTCCAGGATGACAATTGCTATGCTTTTGGAATCTGTTGCTGCTAAGGTACTACAACTAAAAAATTGCGTGAAGATTATCATACAACAAAAGCCTTATGCGTGGTGATTATCATATAAATTATCAATTTTTTTCATTTGAAGTAGTTGATAGCATAGTTACATAGTAGTTGATAGCACACTATAGCGGAGTGGAGTGGCACTGGACCGCTATAGGATTCAGATATTGGAGCAGTTTTCAATAGCGACCATTGATAGCAGACAAATGGTGACTTTTTGTGCACTATACCGGTGCTGCCATGATATAGCCTTCAATAACCAATTTTGACCCCTGGAACACCGTTTTTAGGTTTTTTTTGGGGTAAAATATTTCATAAAACAGTACCTTTGTTTTGGCATCTGTTCCATCACAGTTTTATAAGACTTTTATTTCCATGTGTTCTGTCCCTTTGTCTTCCTCTAGACTTCCCTGTTCACATACTGCTAAATTTTATCTAGTCTGTTTCGTTCTTTTTCTATTAATTTCACCATCTTTCATTTTTTTACTTCATTACTTTGTTCTTATTGTTTCTAGGTGAATGCTGATTATAAGTGTAAACTGTGACTTATTTTTTATTATATATTTCTTTAATTTTGGATATTTTGTTTTGTTTCTTTGAGTATTTGTGTAGTATATATACTATTTAGTTTGTATGCTAGCATTTAAAAAAGTGGTCAGTCCACTATCCAGCTATAGCATTTTCAAAGTAGACTGCTACTCCACTATCTGAAATTGATAACTATTGTTGACAGAAGATAAAGATATGACCAATGTCAAGTGAGAATGATATCATTATTATGTTTTCCTTTAGTTATTTATCTGAGGGTCATTTTTGTGTTTAGGTGTCTTCACTTTTTAACGATTAAGAACTATGAAACACCATACTTGTACATCCAAAATGGTTGTTGTATTAGTGTTCAATACGAATCATGTCAGATTCTTCTAGCCTACTTTCAGTTATCGATTGAAATTTTGTACCAATACAAGTGGGATTGCTCTATAATTAGATAAATTATAGTATTTTACTGTGTCTACAATGACTTATGCTGACTTAGTAAACTTTGATATCTTTATTCTAATCAATATTTGTGTTTTTATGTTAACATTATATCAATTTCTTATGCTGCATCTTATCCGTGCTGTATCTGTCTCATGTTAGAAGGCATAGATGATTAATAATAATTTCTTCTTGCAGGGAGGTAGCTTACGTGGAGAATTTGTAGATGCAACTCCATTTCGAAGTTCAGTTAAGAAAGACAGTGGGGAGTCTGATTCAAAATCAGGTTCACTTGTCGATGATCTTGGCCTTCTGCTAAGAGAAAAGGGATTTAATTATCATGGTTTGGAGGTTCTATACAGTGGTGTTTATGGAACAGAACTAACATGTGAGATATTTATTGGACCTGTTTATTATCAGCGGCTACGTCACATGGTTTCAGACAAATTTCAGGTGAACAAATTCACTGTTTTTTACTTCCAATAAAACCATCAGCGAAAATGATACTTCTCCTTATTTTCTGTGTTGACACATTAAAAATGTTTGGCCCTCTAGTGGTTGTGATAGTGTTGTTAGATGACAGTGTAAAAAGCTTCATAGTGTAATGTGTATATCAAATTTAACACAATAAATTGTTAGGATTTTTATGCTGGCAGGAGTGGATCAGTAGAACTTCTGTTTGTTCTTTTGAATTGCTTTCTGTAGACAACAAATTCAAGGACATTTTGATAAACAATAATTCCAATATTGACTCTTGTTGATGAGTAGATTGCTTGGTATTTTTATTCACTTTTCCCCCTTAATTGCAATAAAGGGTTATCTTCTATGTTACAGGTTCGATCTACTGGCACAATTGACCAGGTCACCCGGCAGCCAATAAAAGGACGAAAGCGTGGTGGGGGAATTCGATTTGGAGAAATGGAACGTGACTCTCTGCTTGCACATGGAGCTGCATATCTTCTGCATGATAGGTTGCACACCTGTTCTGATTATCACATTGCCGATGTTTGTTCACTTTGTGGAAGCATGCTTGCAACAACATTCATCCAACCTCAAAAGCGGCCAGTTCGGGAGATTGGTGGGCTACCACCTGGAAGAGCTCTGAAAAAGGTCACTTGTCATGCTTGCCAAACGAGTAAGGGCATGGAGACAGTTGCCATGCCCTATGTATTTAGATATTTGGCTGCCGAGTTAGCAGCAATGAATATAAAAATGACTCTTAAGCTCAGTGATGGAGCGGAGTCGGAGCGTGATATGTTTTGACATTTGAGTAGTCTCAGTTGCTAAGATGACATATACTTAAATTTATTGGATGTGTTAAGTTTGTGATTTGCATCAACATGAATGACTAATAGTAATGGAGCTCAGATGCTTGCTCACATCATGGGGAGTTAAAAATTTTCCAGGCCATGCATTCTTATTGGTGACACCACTGACTGTAATCTGAATTACTGGCTGCTTTTAACAGATCCAGATAGTTGTGCAAGGATTTTAGTTCTTCATGTTGTCAGTTGTCATGTGGAAATTGTTTAATGGTTTCAGATGGTGGGAGGAGATAGGTTGATTTTATAATATTGTAGATTGTATCATAGCCTTGAGTTGTGGTGAAAGCACCCTTATTTATTGTTTGAGAACAGATACAGTTGTCTATTATTTTGCATATTAAATTATGTTATATCCACCTTTAGTAAAAGTTAATTCATACAATATTTATTTTAATTTTGATACACCCTTACTCTTAGCATTAAGATTTTTATATCAACCAATTAGAAATAACTCTAAATATAACTTTTGAAATAATTATTATTAATAAAATTCAGTTATGTGACAATCTATATTTGGGTGAAAGTGTTAAATTTGTAATAATCAGTAAATTAATTATGATTGATTGTTTAGTTTGACCAAATAGGTCCAATTAGTTGAATTACTACTAGAGGTAAACATGGCTTTGGCTAGGTTATGCATTTTACAAGTATTAATATTAACTTGTTTCTCAAATCAAAAGACTAAATTTGGCCTATTCTTTTTTGTGTGTGAAAATTTGACCTACTCATTTGATACAGACTGTTTTTAAGACTTGACTTAAAGACTAAGCTTGGAAGTCTGTTAAAAACCCAAATTTGTTGGGACACCTGACAAGCATACCTTTTTAAAGTCTATCTAGAATTATTGACTGACTAGATAGTGGCTTGTGTTTTGCACAGGCAGGGTAAGAAGAAAATGGAGTGATTAACAGTGACACATGTTTGAGTGTTTGAAACTTGGAAATGGAGTGCACTAAAAATTACAAAAAAGAGAGAGAAGAAGTGTAATCATGCAGTAAAAAAATAAAACAAAGTGTGTGGACCCGCACAACATATAATCAACAGGTAGACACCAAAACGGAGGCTGAATGGTTTTTATAATAGTATTGATAAGCTTGCATTTATATGTAGGTTAACGATTAAGGCTTAAATATGTTATAATAATAAATTAATATGACTAAAAACTAATGATAATACTATTGCTATATTATTTATTCTTTTTTAATAAGTTAAATTGCTAAATCTAAAAATCTTTTTAAATAATAAAAATTCTACCCATATAACTAAATATGTTCTTCAAAATTTCTGACATGTTTTATTTTGCAAAATAGATTTGGAAAAGAATTAGCTTTTATCTATAGAAATTACATGTATTTTTTTATTAAAGATAATTTTATTAAAAATAGATATGATTCACTATGAATGATTTCATTTTTCTTTGGAAATGACTAATTAAATATATCAAAAACTCGGAGTTACATAAAAAGAGGATATAGGTACGTGTGGTACCAATCCACGTAATAACAACAACTGAAATAGAATCAGCAAGCCCCCACACAACCCAATGTTATACCCTCTCTCCCCATACAACAAATTGAGTCAACATATCCCCTGTAAACAAAAACCAATGACCAACGATATATTTGAATATTTGAATTTGAATATTTGAATATAAGTCAGTTTTTTAGAGTTTCTTTACTGAAAAAATATTGTACATAGAAGAAATTCAAAAATACTTATAATCTTATATCCAAACAAGCTCTAATAGTTTAGCCTCTTTAGACATATGAGAGGGGTTTGATTTTTATTATTTGAATAGAGCAACATTTAAGATTTGCTTCTTAACTGATACTTTATTGAAAATTAATCTCATGACTCTTGATTATGTGAATACCTTATTTTTTGAAATAACTCAATATTACACCTCCCATGTTCATATACAGCCCTATTCTATTGGCTCCATGAGGGTAAATTAATTACAAAGAAAGCAAACATGCAGGGATTAGATACCCATTGCACGTACGAATAGGGAAAATCACCAAAAGACTCTTTTATCCAGAACCAATACCAAAATATCACATCCTCTACCAGCTATTCCAAATCCAAGGAACCCCCTTTAAATATGCAATTATTCCTGTTAGTCCACATGATGACAGACCAGATTATTTTCCAACACGATTTGAGCCTTAAGGATCCATTCAGGGTCCGTCCAAAGATAAAATAATTAAAATTTATACTTTAGACTCATCAGAAAGAAATATTTATTATTAGTATTTATAAAGTAAAAAGAGACCTCATATTCTGATAAAAAAATTATATATATTAATAAAAAAGCTCAACACATTTAATTTGTTTTTAAAAATTATTTTAGGTCTCGGTTTATAATTGAATTGGCGTTGGATCAAACAACCATCGAATGCTGTAAAAAATGAGCTTGGGGATCTATCGGAAAGACCGTAAAAATCCCTAAGCATGTAGTGATTCCATAAGATTTTCGAGCATCTTCCCTTCCCATTTGAAAAATAATTTCCTCCACTAAAAATCTCACACCCACTCTCCTTCAATCCAACTCCACACCTCGTCTTTGTTGTTCGGACACCATGAAAATCCTACTAAAATATTCAAGTACTCATTATGGGTGTTAATACGCTTCCATCAAACATCAAACAATTTATATAGGCTAGATCAGAAGTTCTCAATGAGTGCTTAATTTATTTTTTATCCCATATCACTAGATACTCATTGAGATACTCATACATTACCTAAATAAGAGAAATGAAAAATTATCGGTAACAGAAATATGTTTTATACCAAAGGCTGAGTCTAATTAGAAGGAGAAAAAATCTACAGAGATTTTACTTTTTAACCAATATATTTTTACATGTATTATTATGAAATTAGATTTATTGGGAATTCAAATTTATGGGTTTCTATACTTACTTTTTATTATATATCTCTAGATTAAAACTAATACTTCATTAAAAGCTACTACTCGAGAAAAAAAGGTAAGGCATTCAACTAAGATGAAGAGACTTTTTGGTTAAATTCTAAAAATTTGATTATAGGAACAAAGAGATACTATTCAATCAAAGTGAACTAAACATTCTTTCCAAAATATCACTTTTGTTTGTCACTATTTTTTTCACCACACATATTTTTCTATCGGGATGATTCACTTATCTTTTTAATACATTTTAAATCTTATATATATATATATATATATATATATATATATATATGGAATTTCTTTAGAATGTATTGAAAATATAAAAAAATTATACTGAGATCTAACTGCAAATAATTATATATGAAATATTTGTCAACTTTTATATAATTACTTTAAACATTATAACAAAAATGATTTCTAATTTATTAATACTTTAAAAATCCTTTAACTTTTTTTATTTTATTTTTATTATGAGGAAAGGAAAAACAAGAAACTACCGTAACTCATCCCAGCAACAAGAAGGAAATGGGTAGCTGTATTAGCTTCTCGATTTAGATGATAACATGAGTGAAATTAAGCTTCCATCTATGCTTTAATAAACCTAAAGACTTGACTCAATAACGCAACATATTGATGCAAGGGAGGGTATAAGCATCATGGTTACGAATGAGGCCACCCCAAACAATAGAAGATATTTGGTGAATGAAACTCCCGTCCACATTTAATTTATAACAATCCACTGGAGAGGGATACCACAAAGAGATAGCTTTTAACACCCAACAACTGCTTCTTAGTCCAAGAGTGAGGATTAGGATCAAAGAAGAAAGGTTGGGATAAGAAATCAACCCTAGACCATACTTCCTTGCCATGGGGACAATTGCGGATACAACGAAGAATGTCTTCCAAATTATGCGAGCAAGCATGGCAAAGAAGAAGAGGTTGCTAACTGATAATTTTCATATATTCCTATATTTTGGTGTCATTTTAGAATATGTTTCTTTTAATCGGTCAATGTTAGTTATTAAATATTAATTTTTTGTTAGTAGAGAGATTTGAACCTAGGAGCTCTTCCTTCTTCTCTTTCTTTCCCTCTTTTTTTTTTATTACCCAACCAATCTTATATCTCCTTCATTTTAGAATAATTAATTGATATCTCTTATGCTTTTGAATTTTGTTTATGTTGATTTAAGTAAAAAAAATTTTAAGAAAAAAAACTTGGTTTAACTAGGATTTGTTAGTTTATACCTTCTATTTCTGGTTTTGTTTTTATTTTTTATTTTTATTTTGTAGAAGCTTTGTGGAAGCAAGAATCAAATAAGTTGATGTTCTAAGAGTGATTTTGATGATTTTGATCGTTTGTTCAAAGTCTAGAGCTTTATAGGTTTTGTAGAGACAAAAATAATGCATGCAAAATGAAATCATAAATTTAATGATTTTAAAATATAGAAATACTTAATAAGTAAGAAAAATAGAAAATTTAAAAAATATGTTGTAGAGAATTTAAAATGAAAAAGAATTAAATTATACCCGTACAACTTATAATAATTATTATATTATTCAACAATCTTTAGTTAAATAATTTTATTTCAAAATCTAATATTAAATTAAAATTTCCTTCCAGATAAATTATATTTGCAAAAAATTATATTAATTTAAATCTATTTAAAATCTTATTCATATACATAAAAAATGACGTAATATATATAATATAAATAATTTGATCATTTCTTTTTTTATTGGTGTTCAATTTTTTCAAAATTTGACATAAATAATTATAATGATGCATGATTATAATTCAAACATTTAATTGATAAAATCTAATTTAATTTTACATATAATTTTTCATAGTGTCATAATTAGTGTAAGCTACACGGAGATGATTTCTTATCTTGTTTTCAAAATTATCGTTTATTGTCATAACTTTTTGACCAGATTCTTTTCTTATTGGTACCTGTTACAAGATGAATTGCAACTAGGTTTCCAAGTACTAACGGCAGTGTCGCTTTTACAGGTAGATTAGAATCAGGAATATATATATAGTGATGATTAATTCTTAATTATCACCCATCCAATTAAATAATACTAATAAACTCTTAAGAGGGAATAATAGATTTTAAATATATGAATAAATTTTGAATTGAAAATTAATTCATAATTGATCTAAATGATCAAAGTTTATGAAAAAAATTATCAAGAATCAAAAACCTTAATTACGATATTTAAAAAAACTAAAATATAAGAACAATAATATATATATATATATATATATAATGATGATGATGATTAATTCTTAATTATCAGCACTCCAACTAAATAATACTAATACACTTTTGGGAAACGACAATGAATTTTAAGTGACTAAGTCCCAAAAATTAATTCCATAATCACTCCAAAAGATAAGGTTTGTAAATATATCTTGAAATTCCACATAAAAAGCTAAATTCATTTTTTTTTGCTAAGTTGAGAACCAAATTTTTAATTACAGTGGTTAAAAAAACTAAAATATAAGAATAATATTATATATAGTGATGGTTAATTCTTAATTATCATCACTCCAACTAAATAATAATAATACATTTTAATGGAAAAAAAGACGTATAATTAAATTTTGAATTAAGAATTAATCTGATAATCGATATAAAGGACTAAATTTATGATGATACCTTAAGATTCCAATAGAGAACCAAAGATTCTAAATATGTTGTTTAAAAAAACTAAAATATAATAACAATAATAATAAAAACTTACGCAGATCTACATAAAATTTTGATTTTCTGAAAAGCAAAAAAATTAAACATGGACTGGATTGGATCCAAAGCCGAAAATTGAGAACTCAAAACTGCTCCGATTTCTTCTTCTCACAGCTCAGCTTAGTTAGCTCTGCTATCACTCACAAAGTCATCATCACAGCTCAAAACTCAAGTGACCAAAAAAGCTTCAATTTTCGCATCCAATTCACGTACCCATTTGACTTTTTCTTCTTTCCCTCTTCTCCATTCTCCGCATTTTCAAGATCCATTCAGGTAACCCTATCTCTCTCTCTCTCTCTCTCTCTTTGGTTCAGTTGAAAAGAAAGGGAAACTACTACTGCTTCAAAATCAAAATGGGTTATTGTCAAGTGTTTCACCACCCAACAGGAAAAAACAACAACTTGGTTTCTTGTTTTTTTGTTGAAAGTTCTAGTTTTCCACTTTTGATGAAATGGTTGAACAATCTGAACTGGGTCGAATCTGATCTCGGGTTTTGTTTAATATCACTTTTCTTCTTCATGTTTTTTTGGAATTACTTTGATTTATACTGGGAATGCATGGTTTTAGTTTTTCAATGTTTGATTTTTCGGTTTTGTATGCTTCTTAATATCTTTTAACTTTCAGTTTGATAATTATTTTCAGCACTTTGTGTTGCTGAAATAGCACAATTGCTGAAGTTGGTTGGAGTTCAATATAAATTGTAGCTTTATAAGCAATGGAAGAGTAAGTGTCTCTTTCTTTGTTCCTTCATTGCTTGTTAGATTTCTGGTACCCCAAATTCTGCTAAGTGGAGTTATTATCATGTGACCCTTACTTGTGGTGATTTGATGAATTTCAGAGAGAATGCCATAGAGCTTCTCCAGAGATACAGGAGGGACAGAAGAGTGCTTCTTGATTTTATACTTTCAGGGAGCTTAATCAAGAAAGTTGTAATGCCACCTGGTGCAGTTACACTGGATGATGTGGATCTAGATCAAGTCAGTGTTGATTATGTCCTCAACTGTGCCAAAAAGAGTGAGTTGAATTTGGTCCTTTGCCTTGCTTATCAGTTATCATCCTTCTCTCTCTTTTTTTTTTTTTTGTTTACCTTGTCTTAATTGTAAATTCTTCAATGCAGGTACGTTGCTTGAACTTTCAGAAGCAATTAGAGATTATCATGATCATACTGGGTTACCCCAAATGGTATGTTATGATATGGTCTTTTTTTTTTTTTTTAATTGGCAAATGTTAGTTTGTTAGTTTTGTTAAAATTGTCAATGGGGGGATTCAAACCCGCGACTGCTCCCCCCTCTTCACCCTTAAGGCCCCCCCTTCCTCACTACCAGGCCATAATTATATCTCTATGATATGGTCTTTTTGATGTTGATATATTTTTGTCAATTGTGTATTTGTGTATGTATGTCCATTTTTATGTATTAATATTATGAATGAAGTACTGATTTGGCTTGTACACTTGCTGATGACAATTTTATACTATAATAATTCTTAGTTCCTTACTATGTTTAGATGTCATTGCTGCATTTTGCCTTTTTAAACATGTTATGGCTAGTCTGTCAACTCTTCCGTTTTATAATACTTGGAAATGAATATGATGCATCTTTAAAAGTATTGAGCTAATTTAATTACTGTCATGACATGCTTTATAAGTTTCATTTCATTTAAAGCTTTTTTTTTTTATCAGCAAAGATAATAATGTTATTAGAAATATAGTAATAGCAGTAATTAAAGCTTTTGTTTTTAATTGTTTGTGAGTATCATGTGTGGATTTTAAATGCTTCTGGCTTTAACAGAGTGATACAGGTTCAGTCGGTGAGTTTTATTTGGTCACTGATCCTGGGTCTTCAGGTTCACCTCCCCGGAGGCCACCACCAACTGTTCCTGCTGCAGTGCCTCCTGTTGCTGTTTCCACTCCTCCTGTTTTTCCACCATCCCCAATTGTTTCTAATGTATCAGGATCGGAGTCTTTTGACTCTACTCAAGAAAAGGAGCTAACTGTGGATGACATTGAAGACTTTGAGGATGATGATGATGTTGCGGTGGTTGAAGGTTTCAGAGCTAAAAGGACTCTTAATGACGCTTCTGATCTTGCAGTGAAATTGCCTTCTTTCTCCACAGGTGATTGTTCTAGAAAACTTATCTGTTGGATAAGTTCTTTCATCCTCACAACTCCTGATCTGTCTATATATTATCAGTTGAATAATATTTTGATTTGAAATATGTGCATATCATGGAAAAAGGGAGACATATGATTAAGAAAATTGAATGAACCAACAGTGTTAGCAATGGTTGTAAGGTAAACTGTCATACATAAAGTCACCATTTGTTTATTGCTGAGTCATAGAAGTCATTGCTAAGGTGGAAACCTGTATAATTGAGGCATCCAACATTTCTATGATTACGCTTGTGCCTTTGTATGGGTCAAGGACACATCTTAACCAGAAAATTCTCCCTTCTCATATTTTTTTGGCAGATTAGTTTTTTTGGATTCTATCTGGTGTCAGCCCATGGTTGTTTTAGGGGGTGTGTCTATTATAGATATCCATAGAGATTTTGCAGGTTTTTTTTGGGATGATGGTTTTGTAGCACTAGCAGGACTTCTTATGCTCCTTCGTACATCTCATCCTTCATAGTATCCTATAATAATTTCTTCTTTTATAGAAAAATACTAAGATATAACTTTTGGATGATTTATGCCTCAAATTTGAATTGAAAGGTTTAAACCAAAGCTATCATGAACTTTCCTAATTTGTGGTTTTACTGATTCTAGGCATCTCAGATGATGATCTTCGTGAAACTGCATATGAGATCCTCTTGGCTTGTGCTGGAGCCACAGGGTATGTTACCAATATATGTTTAATTTGAGAGGATCTCTTTTCCTTGAGAAGGATTTTTATGTATGTTCCATTCTAATTGTGAAAACTTTGATCTTTTTCTTGTTTATCAGGGGTCTGATTGTCCCATCAAAAGAAAAAAAGAAAGATAAAAAATCCAGCTTGATTAGGAAGCTTGGGCGCAGCAAAAGTGGAAGTGTTGTATCCCAGTCCCAGAATGCTCCTGGATTAGTTGGCTTGTTGGAAACCATGCGTGTTCAGATGGAGGTATATAGGGGCTCAGGTTCCATTTACTTATATTTTGATCCTTTTCCACTGATTTTTTGCACCATTATGTTTTTATTTATTTTTGCAGCATACTGTAGTGTACTCTTATATTGTGCAAGGGCCTTTGGTTTCTCTAATGAATATCGTATTTTAGTAAAATCTTTATAATACTGTGGCTTCCTCTTTTCACTGAGGTTGGTGGTTTTGAGGCTGAATTTGGCATTTACTGAGATGGACTCTGGAGGCTTGTCTATTGTGGTTATATAAAATTAATTATCATATGGTGATAACAGCTCAATTTTCGTTTGTTCCTTTTTTTTTAGGTTTTGTTGTTTGTTTTTGGTTAGGGAAGGTCTAAGTTTTAGTAGCTAAAGTGGAGGTAAAGTGAAACTGTTGGGAGTCAATCCATAGAGAGACTTTGTGTTGCTTGAGCTAAGGCTCCTTGGAGTTTGATAGGTTTTGAATCTGTGATCAGCTCAATATACATTCTGGATTCTGTTTAGTTTTCCTTATTCTGGATTCATACTCGTAGTTATAACTCTTAGCCTAAAAATTTATCTCCAAAACTATATAGTAACCAATCCCTTTTCCAACTGATCTACTATCTTTATTTGGACTTTTACTGATGTCACCTAGTACTATTGCTATGGCTAATTCCTTCTTAATAGTTTTGCATATAGTTTTTCTTGGTCTGCCTCTACCTCTAGTGCTATCGCTATGGCTACCCTCCATCTGATCTACTTTCTTTATTTGGACTTCTACTGATCTCGCCTAAAACTTTGTTTCCCTACACATGCATGTTTTAGCAATCTTATTATTATTTAGTTAAAATGAGACAGCTAATGTTTGGAAACCATCTACATCAACAAAATCTTGAATTTGTGTTTGCTTATGTTTTTTGCTTCCTGCACCCATATTTATAGATAATTTTTGGATGCAGATATCTGAGTCAATGGATATTAGAACAAGACAAGGCTTGCTAAATGCTCTGGTGGGAAAGGTGGGGAAAAGGATGGATACTCTATTGATTCCTTTGGAGTTGCTTTGCTGTATTTCACGTTCAGAATTTTCTGATAAGAAGGCTTTTATACGTTGGCAAAAGAGGCAGGTAGTGAAATCCATTATAGAATATTTTCTGCTCTCCTTCATATACTCTATTGGCTTGTAAATATGTTGATGAGAAGATGATGATGTTGGTATCATAATATATTTTTTTGTTGAACATTTCCCAATTTGTGTCAGTACAGTTAAAAGTTTTAGAGGAGGGGCTTGTTAATCACCCCGCCGTTGGATTTGGTGAATCTGGACGCAAGACAAATGAGTTGAGGATTCTGTTGGCCAAGATTGAAGAAGCAGAGGTGTGTGATTCTCCATTTGGATGTTCATACTTTTACTGTATCCTCTGTTAGCATTAGGTCATAAGAAATGGCTTTCCTTTGTATCATGCCTGATTGGCTGTGGCTTACATGATTTTAATAGTCATGCTTGTTTCATTTTACTCTTCTTATTTTATTTTATTTTTTTTTTTAAGTTTCTCCCATCTTCAACTGGTGAACTTCAAAGGACAGAATGCTTGAGATCCCTAAGGGAGATTGCCATTCCACTTGCTGAGAGGCCAGCTCGGGGTGACTTAACTGGCGAAATATGCCATTGGGCAGATGGTTACCACTTAAATGTCAGACTATATGAGAAATTACTTTTAAGTGTATTTGACATGCTAGATGAAGGAAAGCTGACAGAGGTTGGTGTCTTTTACTTTCTAAGGCCATTTTATAGCATGGTTGAGCCATTACATCCTTCAAATTGTTATCACTAAGCTATGCTTCCTGTTTTTTTTATTTGCTTAATATTTCCTGAGTACATGGGCTGTTCTGGAAGGGAAAAGAAACAGAGGGTTATTGTGTAACATGTATTTAGTTGCAATCTGCAGCTAAGATTCTATTTTATCAAGAAGGAATAATTATAATGAAACTTTTATTTGAGAAATAGAAATTAGATTGTATCACTTTTTGTAGATTCTGAATTGTCATCTATGGGTCATCTAATTTCTAGGAAGTGGAAGAAATTCTCGAACTTTTGAAGTCGACTTGGAGAGTTTTAGGAATCACGGAGACAATCCATCAAACCTGCTATGCATGGGTTTTATTTCGTCAGGTATAGCATCACATTTTCTTTTATTGTTATTTTTAAGAACCACTGTCAATTTTATAGTTGGAGACTTGTGGTTGGACTGCTATACTGTACTGTTGTTGATTGCCTCAACTTATTTGTAATTACCATAAAAAGGTTTAACTACTTTTTTTGTCCCTGCATTTTAGCGTTTTTTTTTTCGTTTTTGTCCTTGCAATTTTTTTTCCGTTTTAGTCCTTGCAAAATGTGTTTGTTTTGTTTTTCGTCCTTAAAACACTTTAGATAGTGCTCTTAATAGAAAAAAGTACTTGAACAGTGAAAAAAGGCTATCTAAACTTCTAAAGCGCTTTAAGGACAAAAAACAAAACAAACATATTTTGCAAGGACTAAAAGGTTTTTTTTTTTTTTGCAAGGGCTAAAAATGAAAAAAAGCCCTAAAAAGCAGGGACGAAAAAAAGTATTTAAGCCTAAAAAAATAACCCTGAAGGCACTTGTGTGTCTCATGTAGAACTAATTGCCTATTATCACTGTGGCCTTGTTTTTCTGTGTTTTTTCGTTCATGTTTCACTCTCCATAGATACATAATGATTCATTTCTCCTAATTTTTGTTCTCCATTTTCTCTACTGAAACGTAAGCAGTTTGACTTGTATTGCTTTATAATCCAACCTTGTAGATGATACCATTAGGGACATTGAATATGAATTATTATTCTCCTTGACAATGATAGTAATCCCTTATGTAGCACCGATACCGATACGGCGTTTTCGATACGTTCCCGATACGTCTTAGTATTAAATAATATATTTTTTATATAGAGTGTATTTTATATTAATAACACCCAAACTAATTAAGGGTGCATACATGAACAATGGAATGATGTAAATAGCAGTGTGTAGTTATAAAAATGGAGAGTGTAAATAGCATTCTTTATATGAACCTTGCGTTATCGATGACTCCCACGATGTTGTGACTAAGGTTCCGTAATTTTTGAAAAAGACAACAAATTGCCTTATATTCCTGTCCCTGACCCTCTCTCTCTGCATTCCAACTCCAAACCCAAACCTTGTCCCTCCACTCCCTCCCCCACCAACCCACGCTCTCATGGCCCGAATCCGAACCCCTCTCAAACCTGACCCAGAAGAAGAAGCTTTCTCACTTCACCTCCACCACATAGACGCTCTCTCCTCCAAGAAAACCCCGGAGCAGCTCTTCCAGCTCAGACTCCAACGTGACGCCAAGAGAGTGGAAGGCGTAGTCGCACTCGCAGCTTTGAACCAAAGCCACGCGCGCAGATCCGACTCCAGTTTCAGCAGCTCCATCATTTCAGGCTTAGCACAAGGTAACGGCGAGTACTTCACACGCATAGGCGTGGGCACACCCGCAAGGTACGTCTACATGGTTTTAGACACCGGAAGCGATGGCGGAGGAGCAGCGCCTTGCGTTGTCGAAGACTCGAAATTGAAGAGGTAATCTGATACGTAAAATGACATTTTTTGAGTATCCGTATCGGACGGGTGTACGATACGTTGAAAAAAAAAGAATTGGCGTATCTGTGCTACATAGGTAATCCCTATGGATGGTGCCATAAAGCTTTTGTTGAATAAGGAGAAAACTAAGAGATGTATGAGTGAATCCATGTATAGTTACCCTAATTACTATAAATACCAGACACTGTACAGCTGTTACCCTATTTACATTCTTTCTGACAACTTCAAAATGAGCATGAAAAATATTGAACTTCAGAATGTTTACAAACTGTTAATATATTTCAAGTAAACATTTGCATTTAGCATAATCTATAAATCTATTTTCCTTGGATGTTTGCCTCTATAATTTTTAATATGCCCGTGTCTCTTTCATCGTCTTGATTTAACCAAAACAAAGTCTTTTATTTGCTGGTAATCAAGATTAAGGTTGCTTGGTTAAAATTTGACTCATTGGGATATGCTGACTACATGCCATTCAGCTTAATTTCTGTTACTCTTCGGCTGTTTTATTTTTATTTCATTTTGTGATTACTGTAATATTTGATTAGCTAATATTTGTTGAATAATGTGACACGGCTCTTTCTTTAATCATTATTTGTGTTATATTACTTTATTTTATTATGGGGATGCAGTATGTTATCACAAGGGAGCATGGGGTTTTGCTGCATGCTCTTGAGCAATTAAATAAAATACCACTGATGGAGCAAAGAGGCCAACAAGAGAGGTTGCATTTGAAAAGCTTGCATTCCAAGGTTGAAGGCGAACGAGATATGGCTTTCTTACAGTCTTTCTTAACACCAATTCAGAGATGGACTGACAAGCAGCTTGGAGATTACCATCTGCATTTCAATGAGGTTTGTTCAACTCTTAGGTTGTTAGGTATTACCGGATCTGATACTTGGATATGTTTCTGTGTCTGATTGTTGAAGAGCTTTTGTGAAGTAATAATTTGTTTTATCTTACTTTTTTGATATTCGATGTTTTAGGAGCATTCTTCATCCTCCTTTTTTTGGTAAATATTTTAGTGTTATGATTTTGATTGCAATGAAAGAAGTTCACAAATCACAGTTAATAATATTTTTAAGTTGGAATCCATGTCTGCATTTGTGAAAGTAGCCACCAGAATTTGTTGGGTGTTCCTGTAAGAAGACGACTTTGGGGGGTTCTGGTCAATTCAAACCATCAAGAACGAACATTGAATTTAGTATAACAAAGAGAAATTGATTCGTGTTGCATCTGTTGCTAACATATATCATTTCACCATGTATTTAGATGTTCCCACTCATTACTAGCTGTTGTAACTTATGATTGTATGCTCTTCCTTGTTTTTCTTTTCAAAAGAAATACTCTTGAAGTCTTCTCCCATTTTCTTTTCTCTTCGAAACTTTGTTTTGATTTTATACCAATTAATTATAATATCTTGTGTTGCACCTTTAATTCTTTTTTTTTTTTTTTTTTTGCAAAATTTCTACTTTTTAGGGTTCAGCAACTATGGAAAAGATTGTAGCAGTTGCAATGATTACCAGGAGGCTTCTACTGGAAGAACCAGAAACTGTATGTAATTCAGTTTGATGACATCTTTTGCTTTTAGATAGATCGTTTTGTAAAAAATATTATGGTAGGCATAAATTTCGTTTATTAGAAGTTTCTTTTACCATTTTTTCCTGCAGACCACAAAGTCCTTGCCAATTAGTGATCGTGATCAGATAGAGATATATATATCATCATCAATTAAGAATGCATTTTCAAGGGTGAGTATTAATTTGCAAAGATGTTTGAATATCTAAAGTTCAAGTTCTATGTTCATTGAAATCCTAATTTGGTAGTCAGAATTATCTTCCACTTAACTGATAAATGGCAGACAACTCACAAATCTTCCCGTTCATTGTTATTGATTATATACATTTTTAAGTGGACTTTTGTTAAGCATGACATAATTATAATTATATATTTTTACATTTTGATAGAATTTGTCTTTAGCTTTAAATATATATCATAGAATTTCGAAGCAAATGTGTACCTAAAAGTGTTTTGTCTTTTTCTTGATTCTGCCACATGATTTGAATGTGCATGGGGACATTTGCTTTTACTTCTATCGTTTTTAATTGCAAACTACAGTTTGTTTTTGTTTCCATTTTTATTTTATACCTATCTTTATATTTAAGGAATCTCTTTACTTTCTGCAGACAGTGCAAGTTGTTGAAAGAGTAGATATGTCACATGAGCATCCATTGGCATTGCTTGCAGAAGAACTGAAGAAGCTCCTAAAAAAGGAATCAGCAACTTTCTTGCCTATTTTATCTCAGAGGCATCCTCAAGCAACTGTTGTATCTGCATCATTAGTTCACAAACTTTATGGCCACAGACTGGTGAGTGTGTATATGGTTTGTTTATATTTTTTCTGATCACTTTATGGAATATATCTTCAAAATGACTGAAAATTTGTTTTTGTATTTTCAGAAACCCTTTCTGGATAGTGCAGAACATTTAAGCGAGGATGTCATTTCTGTATTTCCTGCAGCTGAAAGTCTAGAGCAGTTCATAATGGCACTTATTACATCTGTGTGCCATGAAGAAAATGCTGAGATCTTGTTGAAGAAATTAAATCTCTACCAGGTTAGGTGGATAAATTGCTTTTAGAGTACGCAAAATTGTATATTTGATCAGATATATCTTGTTATCACTTTTACATTAGAACCTGTTCACATGTTCCATATAATTCATTCTTGTACTCATTTAAATAGGTCAACTGAGATAAAAGGATGTTTAGATCAATCATTATTTGTTGGTCAAACGCCATGTTGTGATTGACAGTTGGAGGGCATAATTCTGATTATCTACCGACATGTGTTTTCTATTGTCATTTAGTTTCATCACATTTATGTTTCAAATAGATTTACATTTGTCCACTCCTAGGCAAATTTAGCATATAGTTTTTTGTCATATATCCTCCTATAGTCTTATTTTATTTATTCTAAACTTTGGTCCTTGCCCCTTTTTTTTATAGATTGAGACGAAATCTGGAACATTGGTGTTACGTTGGGTCAATTCACAGCTTGGAAGAATTTTAGGTTGGGCAGAACGGGTTATTCAACAAGAGGTAAATCCCCTAATCAACAGTGCTATACTGTCAAATGCCTGGGATTTTGAATATGTCTATTTGTGACAAGATGGGACACAGGCTTTTCTTAAGGTCTAATTTCATTGTTCATTTTTAGAAGTTTTTTTTGGTAATATCTATTGTATATTCAAACTTAGCATCGGAGTAGTTAATTGTGGATAGTGGTTTGGAATGGCTGACCCCAAACCTGGTATAATGAAGTAGCAGATGATGGGATGACCAATTTACTGAATATAATGGATTAAATGCGAATAATTAATAGTGCACACCCATAAGTTCTCAAAAATAGTAAAAATGAATTACTAAAAATTGGGGTTTTCTGTGAAGCTCAAGACAGCTAGGTTTATCGACTGAAATTTGTTGAGCGAGATGGGTTTTAAATCCTAAAATCCTGCTGATGCTAAAAAGGATTACATTCACTATGAAAAATTCATTTGTGTAGAATTGAGTTAATTTAATCTTATTTTCTCTCTCTCTCTCTCTCTCTCTCTCTCTCTCCATATATATATATATATATATAAAATAAAAAATAAAAACAACTAATCAAGATATCAATATATTGTTAAAATAATATTTTTCCTTTTGCTATAGTGTAACACTCAGTTTTCTTCATTTTCTATGCTGCTTCTACAGTTCTAGTAAGCTTCTTCACTGAATACATGTTTTAATAATTTTTTAATATACTTTCACAGCATTGGGACCCGATATCTCCTCAACAACGACATGCCAGTTCTATTGTGGAAGTTTACAGGATTGTTGAGGAGGTAAGAATGTGGTAGTCTTTCTGGGATTTATTACAAGGTTGTGCAACAAATAGTTTTTCATGATCTACCAACTTGAACAGTCACTACCTTGGTCTGTGTGTGGATCATGTATTTTTCCCATTTCTGCATCACTTTTCCTTTTTTTATTGCACGTAATAAGAAAAAAAAAAAACCGTAATTCTGTATACCTCAAAAAGAAAAATGTAGCAAATGTAACCTCATTAACAATGGAAAAAGTTCAAGTACTCAAGATGCTCCTCCAGGGCAAATGGATATTATTTGTCAGTTTCTTTTACATCATTTGGAACCTTGATTCTGCAATGTATGTAGGAAACTTAGTTAAATTCATTATAAATGGATGCTTCCTTCTTAAATGACACCTAAAATTATAGAAATATGTGACATTTTCAGTTTTCAACTTTCATTTTTTCCACCTGTAAAAGCACAAGAGATCAAATTTAGACCCTTTTTGTGTTCTTAATGTGTGTGGAATTTTCCCAACTATCATCTGAGGTTAATTGTCACTTCAGTGCAATGATAACTGGTTGTCTATACAATGTGCTGATGAGAAATAGTAGCATATAAAATATTGTTCTCTTTTGGTTTCAGGTTTTGTAGCAGAGCCTGTTACTTATTAGCTTATTTTTATTATAACAATAATTTTATTAATTTGATATCTTATTGGGTGCAGACGGTTGATCAATTTTTTGGTCTTAAAGTTCCAATGAGGTTTACAGAATTGAACAGCTTGTTTCGTGGCATTGACAATGCTCTCCAAGTGTATGCAAATAATGTTGTTAATGAGTTGG
>PYAF01002354.1:456424-514410 GCA_007407185.1 Glycine tomentella | reverse complement strand
TTTTTTGGTCTTAAAGTTCCAATGAGGTTTACAGAATTGAACAGCTTGTTTCGTGGCATTGACAATGCTCTCCAAGTGTATGCAAATAATGTTGTTAATGAGTTGGGTAAGTAGATACTTAATATTTATGGTTTTTGCTGACAGTTCTCGTAGGACATAATTTAATGATGGATTGGGGATCTGTTCTCCATGAAAATGAGATTCAGAAAATTATTTCCACTAGAGGGATATGGCTCAACTCATGCTATATAATGCTTTCATTAAGAATTTTCTCTGCATTATTTTCTCGAAAATTAACTGTCTGATTGTATAAGAGTGTCCAAGACCCTAGAATAGCAAATTCACATGTGCTTATTTTAGTCTTAGTCATAAATAAAGTTAACTACCTTTTAATTATAGTTCACAAAAAAATACCACCTTTTAATTATTATGCTTTGTTATCACGAGTTTAAAGTTCTAATCATGTTCACCTGATGTAGTGTCTTATTAGCATGATAACTATATGAAGCTGGTGTGGTGAAGCTTTTGTTTAATGATAAGTTACAATATTTTACCTCGTGTTAATGTATTGCCGACATTCTTACTCTTACCATTTTCATAACTATACCTTCATTAGTAGATGGTGTAATCCCTTGCATCTCTTTCAACATACTTTTCTAATGTTTTCTCAAAAGATTTTCTTATATATTAATTTTTCATCCTCTTCTAAGATTATGCATATTCTATAGACATTATGTTCTTATGAATCTTAAGGTGTCCCTTCAATTACACAGCAAGCAAGGAGGAATTGATACCACCTGTGCCTATTCTTACACGATACAAAAAGGAAGCTGGAATAAAGGCTTTTGTAAAGAAGGAACTGTTTGATGCTCGTGTGCCTGAGCCTGATGAAACAAGGCCCAGCCAAATTAGTGTCCTTGCAACTCCAACACTTTGTGTTCAATTAAATACATTATACGTGAGTTCACGCAAACTTGGTTGTACCTGGAGTATTTTCACTCTTGTTTATGTGGTTGGATATATCTCTTTCTTTTCTCATTTCAAGCTACCTTTTTAATCAGCTGTTGTTCCTTATCATATTATTTTCACTCTTGTTTAATGTGGTTAAAGTTTTTTTTTTTTTTTTTTTAATTTCTTATAATTTTCATTAGGTCTTTTTCCTTCATCAACATTTTATTAAATTTTTTGAAATCCATAAAATGGATCAAGGATAGCATTTTTTTTCCAATAGAAAAATGTGGTTAGATGGAACCTCTTAGTCCTTTTTAATAGTAGTTTATTGATGGATGCTGCCGTGCTGCTGTTAAAATTGTCCAGTCTTAAGGAGATGATGCTGAATTGGATTTTGTTGTTTTAATACCTCTCTTTATACTTGTGCTGCATATGCTGAACCTTCTTTCATTATGTTGTGACATTAAGTTTTTTCTGCCATTTACAGTATGCGATTAGTCATCTGAATAAATTGGAAGACAACATTTGGGAGCGATGGACAAGTAAAAGGTCCCAAGAAAAACTCATAAGTATGTGCTGAGCTGTTATATCTGTATTTGTTTTGTATGACTATTAAAATTATGGTGTTTAGGTATAGAGATGGATGAAAGAGAATGAAACACGGAATTGATGTTAACTTAGATGTATTACAATGTGTTGATGTGTTTGATATGTTTGTAAAACCTAGCTGGAGCACTAGCCCTTATTTATACTGATGGTAATCTTAACTAATTAGGGAAACAAATCATGAGAAAATATGAAAACTAATCCTAAGAGATAATGAGGAAATAGAGAAATTAATCCTTGAAGATAATCTTAGATTTGATAATATTTTTTGGATATAATAAATAAATACTTTTGAAAATATAAATTATATTATAATTAAAATTCGTAATAAAAATTGGTAAGATATAAATTATATTTTAGACTTATGAGACACAATTTATATCTTGATACAAGGTTATTTTTAACTACTGATGATTTCTTTTAAAAGATATTGAAATTCAATTTAGAAATAAAGATGAAAGGGGATAGATTGAAAGAAATAACAGGATAATAAAAATCCCTTAAAACACTCTCGTTGAAGAAAAACTCCTAAAAATGCACTCATCGAAGAATAATTCTTAAAAACACTCTCATTCAAGATAGTTATTCAAATTTATATATATAAAGGATTTATTTTTATGATTCTATGGCGTATTTATTTAAAGAGGAAAGTCTAGAGGTTGTCTCTTTGCTGTTACAATTTTATTGTGTAGGATCATGTTTATGTTATCCCGTTGGTTCTTTTCTCTTAATTGTTTAAAGGGAAATTTTCATTACTGAAATTCAGAAAGATTGAATGGCTGTGTTGCATTGTTCGCCTCTTTGGCTTGTAGATATTTTTTTCCCTGCCCCCTCTTCCTTTTTTAAGAGGATTTCTTATCCTCCACTCACATGTACCTTTCCTCTTTAATAAATTTATTCTTTTATTAGAAAAAAAAGGAATGTGAATCTCTTTATTCATCTTCATTAATACAAAATTGATAAAATTTTGACACCATTTTTGGTGGGGAGTGGGGGATACCAAGATAAACTTCAATAAGTACTTATAGGAAAAGAAGATAAGGTAAATAAATTAAACTTCTCCCTCTTAGAATGTGCTAATTTTTAAAGCAAATATAGGATCCAATTGAATTGGTGGTGTCTGATAGGATCCAACTGCAAGATATGGGACTTGAGCCCTATAGCAGTAATTTACTGTAATGTTTTGTGATGAGGATAACCATACTAATCCTTTATTTATAATGAGCAAATAGGATCTACATTAATTACATATAATCAATCTAATCTGAGTGATAATGAATAAATCCCTAATTGCTCTCTAATCATAATTAGCAGAATAATATGTAACTTAACAAGTCCCACATTAGAAGTGTGGGATTTATAGGCTTTGGGTTCTCCAACTACAATAGCTAGCTTTTGTGGTATGGTTCTCCCAAGGTTTTATCAGTATCCTTGCAAAATTATCTTAAGCTGTGTATGTACTTTTTTTGGTTTATTTCTGAGTTTGCGACAGTTCTTGAATTGCATTTTGGGAGTGAATTGTGGGATGTGAATTATTTTCTCTACTTCATTTTCTTCCTATATTGTTATTCTCTTTGCATCACTACCTATTCGCTCCTTTTATTTCCTCCAAATTCTCCCAGTTACTGTAATTTTCATTTTCATTCTCTTACTGAAAGCACGAAATTTGTTTCTTTCGCTACTTGTCATATGATTAATAACCACATGGCTGTGTATGGACAGTGAGGGGCATTCATCATAAAATACTTTTTCTCCTCTAATTTCTGTAAAAGTTGAACTTTTTTCTGTCTTCAAATGAAACTTCTATTATTGGAATTAAGGGATTCAGAATTGCAATGCTAGATATGTTTCAACATTTCAACCTATCAATGAAACATGTGATTTCTGCAATACATTGATGCAACCATGATTATGCATAACAATTTTGTTATTAATGCCAGTTTTGATCTTTCTATTGTTGCTATATACATGAGAACATGCCAATATTCCATTTGTTTCCTCTTTTTATGTCTTGCTTTCTCAAAATGATAATAATAATAATTATTAATCAGAATACTGTTTTATTTCTGACACTTTTCCTTCAATCCTCTTGTCAATAGAGAAATCCTTCGATGACAAGTCCAAAAGTTTTTCCCAAAAGGATACCTTTGAGGGAAGTAGAAAAGTTATAAATGCTGCTTTGGACCGCATTTGTGAGTACACAGGTGAGAATATGGAGCTTTGTCTCATTTTGTTTTTTTCTTGCATATTAAACTTCTCTAATCACTTTATTGGGTTAATTCTCAACTTGCAGGAACTAAAATTGTCTTCTGTGATTTGAGAGTTCCATTTATGGACAACTTATATAAACCCAGTGTCTCTGGCTGTAGGTTGGATGCACTTATAGAACCACTTGATATGGTAATGTTTATCTTGTAGAAATTTGTCTTTATTTTATATTATATTTATTAGATTGCTTTTAATTGCAAATACATTGTGAGTATTATATGTTGTCAAAAGTAAAATCTTAGCTTGCATCAATCTCATTTAATTATCAGATGATATTCTGAATTTCTGATTCAAATTTGGGTATAAAGAGATGGCTGTAGGTATAGGAAACGAAACAGAGGCTTATGCCTATGGCCACACATTTATGGGTATCACCTGTTTCTGAACCTTCTAGACCACAAAATACTCACCCTACGCAGACTAGAGCTAAGTTTGGCATAGTCAAACCTATGGCAGGGTACCTATTGGCCGCAAGTGGGTTATTTAGGGTGAAGAAGCTGATTGTACAGTAAATAAGAATAAAGGCTAGACTTGTAGCCAAGGGGTTTCATCCACAATTTGGTTGTGAATATACAGAGACACTTTCTCCAGTGATTAAATCTGTCACTGTTCGGCGCCTCACAATGACTTAAAAACTATCTATTCACAGGGTTAAAACAGGCTCCCCAGGCCTTGTTTGGCAGACTAAAATCCACCTTGCTAGCTTCTGATCAGTGTGCTGATATCCTAAGTCCTAACTAAAGATCTCTCTCCCACTAGTTTTGTTTCTCTGAGCAAGTTCAGTTGGGTGATTCTTCTGTATCACATGCCTCTTGAGCTTAGGGGTATTATAGTGTTACTCATGTAATAATAGGGTACTTTTGCTTCTGTAACTAACCTCAGTTAATCTGTTTTCTGTGAAAGTAGACTTGGGGGAGCTATAAATACCTGAGCCCTGTTATTCTCCGTTGTAATTCAGATTTTAGATTCATTTAGTCAGTTACCAAGTGCAGTTATCTTTTTCTCATTCACACTGAAGTCTAACATAAAGTTTTGAAAAATGTAATGTGTATGCAATGTTATGCTTTGCATGAACTAAGTCATGCTATGTTAATAATGAATGTGTAATGTTATATACATTGTGTACACAAGATTATTATTTATGTTTGATAAATGAAAATAAAGTAAAACGTAAAAGCATGGCGGCATAGGTCACTAAGGCCTATGCTGACGCTGAGGGCTTCACTTTTGAGAAGGCCAAAAAAAATTCATTATGTTTTGATAAGAACCTTGAGAGAACCACACCACAAGAGTTAGTTATTGTAGTTGGAGAGTCCAAGGCCTTATAAATCCCACACTAGAATCCCATACTTCCAATGTGAGACTCCAAGTCCCATACCTTGCAATTGGATCCTAACATCCCACCACGCTCCGCAGCTCCAGCGCCCACGTGGACTGGCTGTGCACTAGCCCTTTGACTAGTCCCGGGTGAACACTGCAATGCCAGTGTCACCACCCGCGCCGCTCGTTTGCAGCTGGGAGTCATGGTGGAAGGCTCTAATACCAATTGATAAGAACCTTGAGAGAACCACACCACAAAAGCTAGCTATTGTAGTTGGAGAGCCCAAGGCCTTATAAATCCCACACTAGAATCCCATACTTCCAATGTGGGACTCCAAATCACATACCTTGCAATTGGATCCTAACAGTTTGTTTATATACATAATTATAAAAGTAAAATTTAAATATTTAAGTTTCAAAATTTGTTTTTAAACGTAGAAATTAAAATACCGCTTGAAATATTAAATGTGGATTCATTTGAAAGGTTTTTAAATGTCTGTTAACAAGCATCACTCACCATATTTAATGTGGATTCACTTGAAAGTCTGAAATTTTTAGCAATTTTTTTTTTTGAAAAAGCAATTTTTAGCAAATTTAATTGATCATTAGGTTACCAATTTTGAATAATTTTAGGAACTTAGCCAACTTTGTGATATTGTTGTGGAGCCTCTCAGGGATCGCATAGTGACAAGTCTTCTTCAGGCATCATTGGTTGGTATCTTAGCCTATCTTTGATAAATTCATTACTAGTATTGTGATTTTGACACTTTTCTGCATGCCAGGATGGCTTACTCCGTGTTATCTTAGATGGGGGTCCATCAAGAGTTTTCTTTACTGGTGATGCAAAATTATTAGAGGAAGATCTGGAGGTGTTAAAGGTAGGTTATCTACTGATCTAATCTAGTCAATTCAATGCCATCTACAATTTGTAACAGACTAATTAGATTTTTGGATTTTTTGTACTTTTTTCCCCTATAAAATTGAGAGTTTGAGTAGGTTAATGTTTCAAAGTCAGTGAATGTTGACGTGCTTCTTGTAGGAATTCTTTATATCTGGAGGTGACGGCCTCCCTCGGGGTGTAGTCGAAAATCAGGTTGCACGTGTTCGGCATGTGATCAAGTTGCACGGCTATGAGGTTGGTTGGTTCACCTATATCCCTTGTTTGGTATTGGATTAGCTAGGTATCAAATAGCCTTAGCCATATCTTAAGACCATGTTTGGTGTTAATGATTGTGTTGGTATTGCTATGTTGTCAAATTCATCATTATATTTAAATTCTCTTATATACTAGTTTTCACTGTTTGATGTGCCCTATAATTTAATACAACAACGCAAGCCTTATCCCACTAGGTGAGTCTTGTATCGACGAATTTTATGTTGACTGCTGATAAACTTAATACAATCTTCCTCCTTTATCTGAGCTTGGTGGGACCAGCTATAATTTATTAATGATAGAAAATATTTTCTTGCATCAATCATGTCTCAGAAAGCATGAAAAAATCATCTGTATTATTTTGCAGACGCGAGAGTTGATTGAAGACTTGAAATCTGCTAGTGGCATGGAAATGCAAGGTGGCAAAAGCAAACTGGGAACTGATTCCAAAACTCTATTAAGAATATTATGCCACAGGAGTGACTCAGAAGCCTCTCAATTTCTGAAGAAACAATACAAAATACCTAGTTCTTCTGCTTAGAGGAATGTGTTCAACAAAAGGGAACCAGCAAAATTTTTCATTTTGGTGTTAGCTTTCTGTGAATATACATTGCTGCCAATTTGTCATTTTTTGTCAGATTATTAAAATTACCCATTCGGTGCATAATTAGGGGCCATAACTGATTTTTTTCCTTTCCTTTTTGTTTTCGTTTTTAATATAACTACAATGTTGTTGATGTTCATTTGTAAAATTTCCTCCATGTGAATACTGTAACTGTAAGAGTTCAGTTAATGAGGCTGCTATTCTTTTTTATAAGGGTAGTTGTTTCATATTAAGAAAACTTCAACTGAATGTGCAATTTATTCCTTAACTTCCTAATAAAGCAGTTTTATTTCTATACATTGTACTTGAATGAACAAAGTAAATAAAATTTATGTAAATCATCGTTTAGTAAGATAAGATCATTATACCATAATTAAATGCATGTTTGGATTAAAGTTGTGAGAGTTCAAAAGTATTTTTATTCTATACGCAACATTTTTTTTCTTATTTCATTTGGTGCATTAAAATTGGTTATTATACATCAAAATTTTCACAAAAATATTTTCCAACTCTAATCCAAACATAACCTAAATTAATCAAGATTGGATATACTGGTACTGATAAAAAAAAAAAAATAGATTGGATATACTGGTTTTGGTAGTGATTAGATAAAATACTCTTATTTGCTCTAAAGGAACCTTTCTCCTAAATTCTATAATATAGTAGATTCTGTATTTTCCGAAAATTTCCCAAGAGCCAAGACAGTGAGCAGAATCAGTGATTCATTCATTCATGGAAATATACAGCTGCTGTTATATGTGAGTATTGTAGGGAAGATCGTAACATGCATGCTACTGTATTTGCTAGTAAAGATCGTTCATAAAAATTTCCTATTACTTAATTCATCAGTACATTAACCCTGCACTGAATCTAGTCACCCCTAATATATAAACTTAATGGTGTATATTTGAGTTATTTAATTAGTTTGATCAGAGTTTTCTATGCTCTGTTGAGCTATTTAAGTTTTTTTTTACACATACAATTTAAATTATTGTTTTCATGGTTATATAAGTAACACACCGTCATAGCTTTTATATATATATATATATATATATATATATATATATATATATATATATGATGTTAGGTTTCTTGAATTCTTTATTGATAAGTTGGTCACTGAAGTCTTCATTAAATGTGTACGATGTATATCTTGGATTTATTTACTCATAAGTTAGCCACCGAACTAGACTAAACTCTCTAAAGCGAATTATATGGATTATGTTGCCTCATGTTCAGAAGACTTTAAACCCTGAAATAAAGGCATGAGTTAGTCGTTCACATTATATAAAATTATTTTCTGTAGCCAATAGTGAATATTTTTGGATGAAAATAATATAATATTCATTAATCTTATACTTTTGCTAAATGTATATATATTAGTATTTTATGTAATTATGCGAAATATGATAAGTTAAGTGATGCACTCAAGTTTTGGAGACGTGCAAAAAACTGTACCAAGTCTCTAAAAATAAAATAAAGACAGAAAATTGTAACAAGTCTCTTAAAATAATAAAATAAAGACAGAAAAAAAGATGAATAGACTACCTTCGAAAAAGGCTAGTGATGTTGGAGTTGGATCAGGATCGGGTAGTAAAGTGCCACAATCAACATCTTCGGTGGTTGAAAGTGATATTTGTGGCAGAGATGATGACAAAGAAAGGATTTTTTAATGGCTCACTTCTGATACTGATAAGAAGCTATCAATATTCAATACTTTCTATCATGGGCATGGGCGAGTTGGCTAAGACCACACTTGCCCAACTTGTATACAATGACTCAAGGATAGATAGTAAATTTACTATGAAAGCTTCGGTCTGCGTCTCAGAGGAATTTGATGTTTTCAACGTATCAAGATCAATTCTTGACACGATTACTGATTCAACTGATCAGAGTAGAGAGCTAGAAATGGCTCAGAGAAGACTAAAAAAAAATTGGCAGATAAAAGATTTCTTCTCGTTCTGGATTTGGAACGAAAGCAGGCCTAAATGGGAAGCTGTGCAGAATGCTCTTGTTTGTGGGGCTCAGGGGAGTAGGATTCTTCTCACGACACGCAGTGAGAAGGTTTCTTCTACCATTCTGTCAGAACAACATCCCTTGCAGCCATTACAAGAAAATTATTGCTGGTAGTTGTTTGCGAAACATGCATTTCAAGATGGTAATCCTCAACCAAATTCAGAGTGCGACGGGATTGTTATGAAGATAGTTGAAAAATGTAAAGGACTTCCTCTAGCCTTGAAGACAATGGGAAGTATATTACACAACAAATCATCTGTTTCAGAATGGGAAAACATATTGAAAAGTGAGATATGGGAATCAGAGGATAGTGATATTGTTTCTGCTTTAGCACTGAGCTATGACCACCTTCCTCCCCATCTCAAGATATGCTTTGCTTACTGTGGTTTATTCCTGAAGGATTATGAGTTTGACAAGGAGTGTTTAATTCAGTTGTGGATGGCTGAAAATTTCCTACACTGCCATCAAAACAGTAAGAGTCCAGAAGAAGTTGGCCAGCAGTACTTCCATGATCTACTATGGAGGTCACTCTTTCAACAATCAAGCAAAAATAAAGTATTTGTCATGCATGGCCTTCTAAATGATTTGGCAAAATATGTTTGTGGGGACATCTATTTCAGGTTGGAAGTTGATGAAGCAAAAAGTACACAGAAAACAGCCCGCCATTTTTCAGTTGTAATTGATCACCATTAATATTTTGATTAGTTTGGAACTTTATGTGATACTAATAGATTGTGTACATTTATGTCAACAATTAGGAACGTGAATGAATATTACTATCGTTGGCATTGCATTATATCGATACATGATTTGTTCTCCAAGTTTAAGCTCTTGTGTGTCTTATCTCTGTCTGAGTGTTCTGACATTAAAGAGCTGAATCCACATGTTCACTTTACAACTTGCAAAGACTGAAGCTAAACAATTGTCCATATTTGGAGGAGCTGCCCTTGAATTTGCATGAACTCACCAATTTGCATCGCCTTGAATTTATCAAACAGTTAGCAGAGGAGAGTCTTCCCAAATCCATTTCATATCTTCAAATTGGGGGGCTATTGTCCTTTGCTCAAACAGCGTTGCCAGAAACCAGAAGGCCAAAGATTGCTCATCACATTCAAGACGTGCTGATATAGTGATGTTGATTTTTAAGAAACTTATATCTGCTTTGTGTGTGAGACGTCGCTGAATTGTTTATTATTGGATAAAATATTTCACATTTAAATCTTGTTTATAATTTTTTATCAGAATTTATTTTGTTATTGATAACTAATTTTTGGTATTTGTTTAATGATTTGAAGAGTTTACCTCTAAAAAGATAATTGTCATTCTTATATTATAAAAAGTTTAATATAGTTAAAACTGACTTTCTTATCTCCTAAATTTCACTTCTAACAATTGTACGTAGAGCTGCACGCTGTGTAATATGGAATTTATTTAACTTGTTACATTATGAAAGTCTAAATTCAAAACAAAATGTAGTCAAAAGAACATTTTTAAGTGCTTAGTTGTAAATAGTTTTCATCGTTTTTCTTGTCTTGAATTTTAGATGAGGTAAATCATATTCTTACAACCAGTGAAATCCTTGAACTTTCATTTGATCACATTGATTCTCAAATATACATATAATTATGGAAAGTATTGCAACCTTTAAAATTTTCAACTTTTGCAGTATTATTTACTTTCAAAAAAAATTACACACAATTTAACATGATTAATAAATTTATTAACTTTTAAAATAATTATCTTAAAATGATTTAAATAATAATTTATAATTATTAGTGCATAGACATTAAACTTATTTTCTTAACAATGTTAATTTGGATTAAAATATTTAAGGTCTTTATTGTTTGAATAAAAATATTTGTTTTTTGAAGACTTGAATAATATTTAAGATTGTTATCCATTTAACAACTTCTAAATTTGTAATTTGCAAAAAAAAAATTAATTACTCCTACTTATAATTATATTAAGGTTGTAGTTATTGTTTATGTTACAAGAGCTCTTCCAGAGATATTTACAAATTATCCCATATTAACAACAGAAATCGCATGGACCAATTTTTTGTGACATTATATGGTTGTAGTTAAGTTCCTAAAAATATTTATTAAAAAATATTAAATAAGATATTAATAATTAATAATATTTTAAAAGGAAACTTAAAATAATTTATCTTTCACCCTCTTTTAGTAACTCACAAATTCTAATTTATAGATTATTATCCTAGAAACCATGGATTTCTTGCTTCACCCCTTATGTATTGTTTCCCCCAACAAGTTACAACAATTTTTAATTTAATTTATCTTGATATTTTTTTTACCTGATAAAAAGTATTAAATATTTTATTATTACCGTATATATTGATTCAGACTACGATTTAATTAATTCAAAATTGACACATGATTAAAATAGTTGAAGATGCTGTGGAAATTACCTAGTCATTTGGTTGGACACTATAAAAATATATATTCAGGTAATATTTAACTTTTTTATAAACTTCTCTTTAAATGTAAAAACTCTTATTTTTTTAAAAAAAAAAAATTCCATCCCAACTTCACTTTCAAAGAAGGAAAACTGAAAAAGAAAAAGGACTGCACTAAGTTAAATATCAGGCTTGTACATTTATTGATACAATGCATTTAAAAGACTATCACCCTTCTATTATATTTAGACACTATCATATATATATATATATATATATATATTAAATTACAAATCATCATGAATATTGGCTTCCAATCTTACGTATAAAGGCAAGCATCGGAATATCCTACAGTCTAACGCTGCTAGAACGAGCCATTGCAATATTTCATATTAGTTCTAGAAGAAGCCAATTGCTAAAACAACAGCTATGCAAGTGAAATAGTTCCAAATAGAATCCATTTAATTTTCCCAGTCCTTCCTTTCAAAGTATGCAAAACAAATTAGATAATTCCAATTCATATCTCGAACAACATAGAAACACAATCTCATGGACAATGTTCACATAGTAATAGATTGAACATTTCAAATTTTAAATTCCTGTTAATATAACTAATAAATCATAATTAAATACCAAATGATAAATAAACTAATATCACCTAACAGAACAACTACAACTGATGTCGCCTAATCTCATAGCAAACTAATGCATCAAGAAGATGAATTTTTTTAATTTACATTGACATAGACCTTTACAAAAAGAAATAGATCACAGGATATATATGGAATCTGAAATTGTAAAGTATCTGGACTAAATATTTGCATGATCCAATTATTTCCTGTACATTGGAATGTGTGTCTTCACTCTTCATCATGTGTTTGTTTAAAATATTCACAACTATAAACAAAGTGCAAGATGAAATTGGTCACATAATATTTACTTTGAATAAGAAAAAGATTGTTATTATGATCAAGGAAACCACAAATATGTTAAAGACAAACAGTCAACTATTTGAGACAGCTTCATTCATCAAATATTAATCATCAGAAAAGAAATAAAACAAAGGAATCGATCATTGTTTAAAATAACATTCCGCAACCGCGATTGTGATCGTAATATGAAGGTATTTTGACTAACTGTAATTGTAATTGACGCATCAGCTGCATTATCCCGCAATTACCCGCAATATAAATGTTTTTTACTCACTACAACCACAACTCAATTTAAAATGATGGGATGGACCAAATAATGGAGAGATCAAACTCAAATTATTAGAAAGATTACGTTAGGAAACGACAAATCACTAATATTTATATTAGGAAATTAAAGAATGCATAGAGGCAATCCAAGGGAATTGAATGCTTGATGAAACAGATTGCAAGAGATGCCATCAAGGGGAATTCATTGTTTTGTGTAACATATTTCTAGATTTTGAGCAGGGATTTTTCTTTGAGTGTTATCTTTGGAAGAGAATCTAGCTAGGAGACCGATGAAATTAGTCACATAATATTTACCTTGAATGATACGGAGATCGATGAATGAAAGACGTCATGTAAAAAACTTATTAGATTAGATAGTGACAGTAGCATGCTGGTAAGAAATTAGTAATAGTAATCGTTTAATTACTAAAAAGCACAGTGGAAGATAATGACCATAAAGGAAGCCCAAGAAGTATGAATAAAAAAACCATAGCCACATACACTCTCATTCAGTCATGGAATACAGCTGTTGAAGTTTGAGAGACTCGACAATTATTGGTTGACTGACCATCAAAGAAAGATATTCACCCCACTACCTTAAAGTAAAGCCATCATTCATTGGTATAAGCTGCACTGTGAAATTTTGTGTTGTGGGAAAGAATCACTCAATTATTGTCATAGGCGGCAATGCATTGAGTCATTGGCTTATTCATCCACTCCACTCCTTTTCCTACCATGGCATTAGAATTCGTTGGTGGTGCTGTTCTCTCTTCTTTCCTTCAGGTTACATTTGACAGGCTGGGTTCTCATCAAGTTCTGGACTTCTTTCGTGGAAGAAAACTCGATGAGACGCTGCTGAGCAAGTTGAAGGTGAAGTTACTGTCCATCGATGCTCTAGCTGATGATGCAGAACAAAAGCAGTTCAGAGATTCACGTGTGAAAGCATGGCTTGTTGCTGTCAAAGATGCGGTGCATGAGGCAGAGGATGTCTTGGATGAAATAGACTATGAACTCTCCAAATGCCAAGTGGAAGCTGAATCTGAATCTCAAACCTGTACTTGCAAGGTACCGAATTTCTTCAAAATTTCTCCTCTTAGTTCCTTTAACATGGAAGTTAAATCAAAGATGGAACAACTCATTGGCAGCCTAGAATTTCTCTCGAGCCAAAAGGGTGATCTAGGTTTGAACAATGCTAGTGGTGGTGGATCGGGATTCGGTAGTGAAGTGTCACAGAAATCACCATCAACATCTTTGGTGGTTGAAAGTGTTATTTATGGCAGAGATAATGACAAGGAAATGATAATCAACTGGCTCAATTCTGACACTGGCAACGATAACAAGTTATCAATACTTTCTATTGTGGGCATGGGCGGAATGGGTAAGACCACACTTGCCCAACATGCATACAATGACCCACGGATAGATGATGTATTTGACATCAAAGCTTGGATCTGTGTTTCAGATGATTTTACTGTTTTCAAGGTAACAAGAACAATTCTTGAGGCAATCACTAAATCAACTGATGATAGTAGAAACCTACAGATGGTTCATGAAAGATTGCAAATAAATTTGAAAGATAAAAAGTTTCTTCTTGTTTTGGATGATGCTTGGAACGAAAAACTGGACGAATGGATAGCTGTGCTGACTCCTCTATATTTTGGGGCTCAGGGAAGTAGAATCATTGTCACGACACGCAATAAGAAAGTTGCTTCTAGCATGAGGTCAAAAGAACACCATCTGCAGCAATTACAAGAAGATTATTGTTGGCAGTTGTTTGCAGAACACGCATTCCAAAATGCTAATCCTCAATCAAATCCAGACTTCATGGAGATTGGTATGAAGATAGTTGAAAAATGTAAAGGACTTCCTCTAGCCTTGAAAACAATGGGAAGTCTATTACACACCAAATCTATTTTGGAATGGAAAAGCATATTGGAAAGTGAGATATGGCAATTAGATAATAGTGATATTGTCCCTGCTTTAGCACTGAGCTATCACCACATTCCTTCTCATCTCAAAAGATGCTTTGCTTATTGTGCATTATTTCCCAAAGGTTATTTGTTTGACAAGGAGTGTTTAATTCAGTTCTGGATGGCTCAAAAATTTCTACAATGCCATCAACAAAGTAAGAGTCCAGAAGAAATTGGTGAGCAGTACTTCAATGATCTATTATCGAGGTCCTTCTTCCAAGAATCAAGCAACATAGAGGGGGGAAGGTGTTTTGTCATGCATGACCTTCTCAATGATTTGGCAACATATGTTAGTGAGGACATGTGTTTCAGGCTGGAAGTTGATCAAGCAAAAACCATACCAAAAGCAACCCGTCATTTTTCAGTGGTAGTCAATGATTATCGATATTTTGAAGGGTTTGGAACTTTATATAATACAAAAAGGTTGCATACGTTTATGTCAACAACTGACTGCAGAGATTCTCATGAATATTATTGGAGGTGCAGGATGTCAATACATGAGTTGTTCTCCAAGTTTAAGTTCTTACGCTTCTTATCTTTGTCTTATTGGCAGAGACTCACAGAGGTGCCTGACTCTATTGGCAATCTTAAACATCTTCGTTCTTTAGACCTTTCCCATACTAGCATAAGAAAACTACCTGAGTCAACTTGTTCACTCTACAACTTGCAAATACTGAAACTGAATGATTGTAAATATTTGAAGGAGCTGCCCTCAAATTTACATAAACTCACCTATTTGAGATACCTTGAGTTTATAAATACTGGAGTGAGAAAGCTGCCAGCACATTTGGGAAAACAGAAGAATCTTCTAGTATTGATAAATTCGTTTGATGTCGGCAAAAGTAGGGAGTTCACTATTCAGCAGTTAGGAGAACTCAATCTTCATGGAAGGCTATCAATTGGTAGGCTGCAGAATATCGAGAATCCATCGGATGCTTCAGCTGTGGATTTGAAAAATAAAACACACCTTATGCAGCTAGAATTAAAATGGGATTACAATCGGAACCTTGATGATTCTTCCAAAGAAAGGGATGAAGTTATAATTGAGAATCTACAGCCTTCCAAACACTTGGAGAGGTTGTCAATCAGGAACTATGGTGGTAAACATTTTCCAAATTGGTTACTACATAATTTTTTATTGAATGTGGTGTCCTTAGTGTTGGACAGATGTGAATCTTGCCAACGTTTGCCTCCCCTTGGACTCTTGCCATTTCTCAAGAACCTGGAGATTTCAGGCCTTGATGGGATAGTGAGTACTGGTGCTGATTTTCATGGGAATAGCTCTTCTTCATTTACATCCTTGGAAAAATTGAAGTTCTACAATATGAAAGAATGGGAAAAATGGGAATGTCAAGATGGGACAAGTGCTTTTCCAAGACTTCAACATCTTTCCATAAAGGAATGTCCCAAGCTGAAAGGGAACCTGCCAATGCCCGTGCCACTTGTTCATTTAAGGACACTAATAATTCAGGACTGCAAAAATCTTCTGGGCAATGATGGATGGCTGGAATTTGGTGGGGAACAGTTCACCATCAGGGGACAGAACATGGGAGCATCGTTGCTGGAAACGAGTGGCCACATCGTATCTGACACTTCTCTTAAAAAGTTGTATGTTTATTCTTGTCCAGAAATGAATATTCCCATGAGCCGTTGCTACGATTTCCTTGAATCATTGACCATCTGTGATGGCTGCAACTCTCTAATGACCTTTTCACTAGATTTATTCCCAACACTTCGGAGACTTCGTCTTTGGGAGTGTCGTAATCTACAGAGGATTTCACAGAAGCAGGCTCATAATAATGTCATGTATATGACAATCAATGAGTGTCCTCAATTAGAATTATTGCATATCCTCCTTCCATCTCTGGAGGAGCTACTCATAAAAGATTGTCCAAAAGTTCTGCCTTTCCCTGATGTAGGTTTGCCATCAAATCTAAACAGGTTGACTCTCTATAATTGCTCCAAATTTATAGCCTCACCAGAAATAGCTTTGGGAGCCCATCCATCTCTAAAAACCTTGGACATTGGAAAACTGGACCTAGAGTCTTTTCTTGCTAAAGATTTGCTGCCACATTCTCTTCGTTATCTATGCATCTATGACTGCCCCAGACTCCAATACTTACCAGAGGTCTCTGCCACCACTCCTCTCTCCGGGAATTGTTTCTTCTAAGCTGCCCCAGGCTCCAATGCTTGCCAGAGGAGGGTCTTCCCAAATCCATTTCAACTCTGGTAATTCGGTACTGTCCCTTGCTCCAACAGCGTTGCCAGAGACCAGAAGGTGAAGACTGTGGAAAGATTGCTCACATTAATATTGAAAATCTCTTTATTGTTGACTGATTCTGATTCTGATTCTGATTAATTATCACGTTGAGAATTCCATAGGGTGCTATTCTGCTTAGTGATTCTTGTAAATCACTAAATAATTATTTTCTGAAATTTGCTTTCTGGTTCTAGACCCCTCAGTTATTTGCTAATTTGACAAAATATTACAGAGTAAAAATTTGTTTCCAATGTTTTACGAGAATTCATTGTGGCATGCATTGACAACTATTTCTTCATACATTATGTATTTGATAATTTGAATATATAGCCGATTTCTAAAGAGATAATTGTTCTTTTTATATTAAAAATGTTTGATATAGTTAACACTTAATAGTGATTTTAACACCTAAATTATACTTCTGTTAGTTTTTAGAAGAACAGAAAAGCGGATGTAGTTATTGAATGGTGATTTTACGTCGTAAAACATTATATTTTCAGTAAAACATGGGTTTATATGCTAATATACATTTTATTAATTAAATATAATAGATAATACATTAAAAAATTATAATATATAAAATTTATAAAATATAAAATTATTACTATGCAAGTACGAGCACTAATTATAAAATTTATAAAAGCTAGTTAATTGTAATTTGTAAATCACATTATGATTGCAAGAAAAAAAAAGTAAAATAAATAATTCAATTAATACTATAAATTCATCTCAAATTTCTTTTTATTTCTCCACTAATTTCGCCTCTCCTTCCTTTCATTTTTAAATCAATCTAAAATTTTATTTCCTACATTATGAGATGGATATTTTTCCTACATTATATTTGCATTGTTGGGTTCATTATGAGATGAATATTTTTCCATAATTTTTCTAAAAATCATCTTTTAATCTCTCATTTATGAAAATGTGACATATGTGGTCTTTATTTCCATAAACAAGGGACGAAAAAGAGATGATATTTTGTAAAGAACAACGACCACATCTGACATTTCCAAAAATTAGAGACCAAAAGGGGACAATTTATTTTTGAGGGACTAAAACCAAAACATTGTCCTCTTTATAGATACTAAAAACATATTTAACCCCGTGGATAAATACAATTGTATCCATTAAATACAAATTAATCAACTCACTGAAACCAACAACAAATTATCTAATAGAGTATGTGTCTAATTTTAGGAAACTAATGATATTCAACAAATTATATCTAAACTTATTATGAATTGTATATCTAAATTAGTATGAATTGAACCAGTATTTGGTGAGTGGTTATTAAATTCAAATTTTATTAAATATCACTTTTGGTTGTCTCAATTTTCTTTATCACTTGTTAAATATCTGAAGTATGTTTTCATGTTCAGGGATGGAGTTAGTGAATCACAATTTGAACTAGTTTTAACTATCGAGCTTAACCAGATAATCAAGATTATTGTGCAACTCTGTCATTGACCAGTTTGATAATCTGATTGATTGCTATAATCCTTATAGTTACACATTTTTCTGTGTGTCTGTTTGAATTACTCATTGTGCTATTTAAAAAAATGGGAAAAAGTTAAATGATACACCTTTGATGATGCTTTCCTAATTTTAGAATGATGATAAACTATTCTAATTACAGGCCTATCAACATCTTGGCGAGGTTAATGTTCCCAACTTCACTGTGATTGTGGCACTAAAAAAGCATCATACCAAGCTGTTTCTGCCTAATGTCCCAGAAAATGTTCCTCCTGGTATGATACGTATCTTGTTCACTTGCATGCAGTATCACCCAGGATCGTTGTAATATAAATTTTCCTCTTCAGGGACGGTTGTGGATACAACAATCACGCATCCAAGAAATTATGATTTTTACATGTGTGCTCATGTAGGGATTCTTGTAAGTTTACCTATCTAGCTTCTACAGCCGATTTCTTCATTTATATCCATTTTACAAGCATCTTAGTTGCTGTGGTAATAGTGAAGTGTATTTGTCTACCAATTAAATTGCTGATGTTTCAACTTTCTCACGTGTCTTCTTTTTTCTGTTTCCTCACCACATAATAGGGAACATCAAGGCCTGTACATTATCATGTGCTACTTGATGAAATTGGTTTCTCGGCAGATGGCTTACAAAATTTGATCCATTCGCTGTCCTATGTGTATGCATTCTACCTTTTTGTTTATACAAAGTTTAACTACCCTTGGCTTATGCATGTATATACGTATTTCATGAACCAAAGGAGCACAATTGCAACCTCAGTTGGTAATTTAATCTACTCCTCTGATATATAACTGTCAGAATTGTCTTTTTCAAGAGAAAAATGGTTAAATTAATAATTTATGTTTTATAATAACTTGCCCTCATTTTTTTCTTCAGTGGCACCCATATGCTATGCTGACCATTCTGCAGCTCAGATGGGACAAGTTTTGAATTTTGATGATTTATCAGAAACAGGTTAATGTCCTGCTTCAGAGGGAGACATCCCCATCCCAGAGCTTCCAAGGTTGCATAGGAATGTCAGGAGTTCCATGTTCTTCTGTTGAGGTGTGTAGATGACAGGTGCTAGTAAATACGTTTAGATTGATCAAAAGTGTAAATGTACATTTAGTATAAACTGCAAACATATGAAGCCCATATTTTGTTTGATGGGGAGATGGATTCGTGGGCTTGGGTACAGTCTACATATTAGTGATATGAATTGTCATTTTGAGACAATCTAACACAGTAATTGAGTCGCATTGGCTTACTAGCTTTTTGCATATATTGCTAACTATGAAATAGTTCTCCCCTTCTTTTTTTAGAAAAATGTGATTTTATGATATGTCAACTGCTCTGATTTAGTGTGTTTAAGTTAGATATTTGGGGAGTTTATAAATTAATTTGATTAGCTATTAGTTGTAACAATTTTGTTTGACACATTAAGGTTTTAGAGGAGCTTATAAATTTTTTTTCTAACTTATAAGTTATTTTGATCGAATTAAGTTTAGTTAGTATATGAGTTTATTTTAGTAATTTTTTTCATAAATTATTTTAAGCAGTTTATTAAGTAGTTTATTTCAACAAATTACTTGAAATAGTTTTAAAAAAATAAGTTAACTTATAAGTTATTAACTTTTTTTTCCTTCTCAATTTTATCCTTATTATTTTATTTGAAATTTTGTTTTATTTTCTTATCTAATTTTACCAATCATTCATACAAATTAAAAACAATTTGATTTGTATCATGTTTTTAATCATGTACATGAGAGATATACACATTCAAATTTTTATATAAATAGAAAAAAATGAATGCTTAAGAAAAGAATATAAAGAATGCACTCTTTTTTAAAATAATATTATTTATAAAGTATTTAATTGTTAAAAAAGTTAAAACAATATAATTCCAATAAAATTTATTTTATTTATTTATTTATTTTAAAAAATAATAGTTAAAAAATATTTTATAAAAAGAATAAAATAATAGTTAAATATCATTATCTTATCTAAGATAAAAAAAAATTGTCTTACTATTTATTTGTATATATGTCAAATGCTCTGATTTAGTGTGTTTGGTTAGATATTTGGAGAGCTTATAACTTCATTTGACAATAGCTATTAGTTTTGACAATTTTGTTTGGCACACTAAAGTTTTAAAGGAGTTTATAAATTCTTTTGACTAGCGCTATTTTGATCAAATTAAGTTTAATTGGTATACGAGTTTATTTTAATAACTTGTTTTTTATAAGTTACTACAAGTAGTTTATTTCAATAAGCTATTTGAAACAATTTATAAAAAATAAGTTAACTTTTTTAAGTTCTTATATAAATAAATAAAAAAAGTGGATGTTCAACAAAAAAAAATATAAAGAATACACACTATTTTAAGATAATATTATTAATAAAATATTTAAATGTTAAAAAAAGTTAAATAATATAATTCCAATAAATTTTATTTAATTTATTTATACTTTTTTCAAAAATAATTTCAAATGTTAAAATTATTAAACGTCGTTTTACGTCAATTGAAATTTTGTTTTTCTTTTGCCCAACTTCTTTTCTCTTTCCTCTCCTACTTTTTTTAATTTTTTTTAATACTTGCACGGATTTATATACTTAAACTGTCCTTTATATATAAAATTTATTTTATACTTTATATTACAGTAAACAATCATAAAAATGAAAAATCATTGTGATTTTATCATGACATTTCATTTTTTAAAAATATATAATATGATACGTATTATATAAAAATATGCTAATACTAATTGCATAATAAATTGTATTATTACTTATTACTTATTAATTTGCATAATTTAATATTATTATTGTATAATTTCTTCTTTGCTTTCTTTTTGTGGATTTAGTGTATGCATTTAACTTTTTACACAAAAAAGCTAAAAAGTTTATGCTAAAAAATAATGTAATTCTAATCATATAATATACTTATTACAATAATATTTTGACACCGTTTAATAGTACGTTTGTGTGCTCGGATCTGGGGGCAGGAGGTGGCGGCGCAACTCATGGAGTCGGGGTTGGGTGGCCCGCGTGCGGATCTGGAGGAAGGAAGTGGTAGCGCGATAAGGAGGAAACAGGGGAGAATGGGTTGCGACGAAGAAGAACGGTAAAAATGAAATATAAGAAAATCGGAGGTGCACCAAGGAAACAAAGGGTGGGTTAAGTAACTCAGTAACACAGATCATCATAAACGGGCCACGGACCCAACACAACACCCGAATTGACCAGTCTAAATAGGGACAACCCACTCTTTTAAGCTTGGGGCAAAAACGTCATCTCATATTTCTTATTAATTTAATAAATAAACATGTACTAAATGATAAATGTTAAAACAATAAATAAAAAATATCAAAAAATAAATTAAATATATTAAAAGCTCACCAGTTAAGAGAATTGCCCATTTTAAATCTTGGTCATTCAATATTTTATCAATATATCCAATGGGCAAAATTTACTTCCTCACCAATATGGAAGGAAACTCGCTACTTCATATTAGACGCCACCTTCATGATTTTCCCCTTACTAGTTAAATATTGTTTTAGTCTCTAAATGGAGAGAGTGCTTTTTAAGTTTTTAAAATTTTGAAACTGTATTTTCTTGAATTTTGATAAATTACTTTTTTTAGTCTCTAATTTAATAAATTGATGCTTTGTGGTGATTTTTAATTATTATGAATTAATTTTTATTTGTTAACCGGTTGAAATCATTTTAAAATTGACGTAATGATATGACTGAATCCATATAAGAGTTAGCTCATCTGGAATTCAAGACAAAAAAGATGGAAACTAAATATTTACAACCAATCAGTTATAAGAGTTCTCTTTTCTTTTCTTTTTTTTAAAATAAAAAAAGTTATATAAATGACATAATGCAATAAATTTGAATTCCATATTACACAATATGCAAGGGTTAAAAATCACTTTTAACCATATTAAACAATTATTTTGACCAATAATAAATAACTCAGGCTAGTGAGGCTACGTCTACCAAGCAGAAAGCAAATATAAGTTTAGAAAACAATTAATCAGTAAATTCCTCGCAATAGAGAAGCATGTAGAAGTTTCACCATAATTCTTAAACAACAACATCACTACCTTATAGACACGTGTTGAATGTGAGCAATCTTTGGCCAGTCTTCGCCTTTGGGTTTCCGGCAACGTTGTTTGAGCAATGGACAACACCCCCAAATTTTAAAAGTTGAAATGGATTTGGGCAGACCCTCCTCCGGTAAGCATTGAAGGCTGCGACAGTCTTCAAGACTCAATGTCTTGAGAGAGGAGAGGTGGCAGAGACCTTTGTAGTCCAGTCTTTTCAGATTCAGACATCTGAAGATATATAGAGTAACAAGAGAGTGTGGCAGTACACCTTCCTCAGGAAGAGACTCAACATCCACTTCTCCAATCTCTAAGCTTTCTAGAGAGTGATTGCCTCCAAAGGCACTTTTCCATGAGGAGATAAGATTGGAACAACCATAGAGACGCATACTTTTTAAATTTGATGGCAAACCTCCTTCGGGAAACATCAGTTGCTGGCAGTCCCAAATTCGTAGTGCCTGTAAACATAGAAGTTGCTCTGGCAGGTGCCCTTTCAGCTTGGGACAATCATACATATCGAGATATATAAGACGTGGAAAAGCACCTGTCACATCCTGACATTCCCATTTTTCCCATTCTTCCATATGGCCGAACTGCAGTGTTTCCAAGGATGTAAATGAAGAAGAGCTATTCCCATAAAATTCAGCATCAATACGCAATATCCCATTAAGTCCATCAATCTTCAGGTACTTGAGACATGGCAAAAGTCCAAGGGGAGGCAAACGTTGGCAACATTGACAGTTAGCCAAGGTTAAGTAAGCCACTTTCAGTAATGAATTATTGAATAACCACCTTGGAAATTGTTTACCCCAATAGTTCCTCATCGTCAATTTCTCCAAGTGTTTGGAAGGCTGTAGATTCTCAATTACAATTTCATCCCTTTCTTTTGTTGAATCATCAAGGTTCCTCTCCAAATTCCATACTAAGTTTAGCTCCAAAAGGTGTGTTTTATTTTTCAAATCCACTGCTAATGCATCTGAGGGAATTTCGACATTCTGCAGGTTCTCAATTGATAGCCTTCCATGAATATTGAGTTCTCCTAGCTGCTGGATACCGTACTCCCTTCTAATGCCGACTGTAAACCGATTCATTAATACTTGAAGATGCTTCAGTTTTCCCAAATGAGCTGGTACATTTCTCACTCCAGTACGTATAAGTTCAAGGCGATGCAAATTAGTGAGTTTATGCAAATTTGAGGGCAGCTCCTTCAAACGTTCACAAAAATTCAGCTTCAATATTTGCAAGTTGTAGAGTGAACATGTTGATTCAGGTACTTTTTCTATGTCAGTATGCGAGAGGTCTAACGAACGGAGATATTTAAGATTACCCACAGAGTCAGGCACCTTTGTTAGGTTAGAATAACCATACAAAGATAAGACACGTAAGAACTTAAACTTGGAGACCAATTCATGTATTGACATCTTGCACTGCCAACCATGGAAGGAACAAAAATCCATTCTCTCACCTGTTGGCATACATGTACGTAACTTTTTTGTGTCACAGAGAGTTCCAAACCCATCAAAATAACGAACGTGATTGACTGCAATTGAAAAATGACGGGCTGCTTTTGGTGTACCTTTTGCTTGATAATCTTCAAATCTGAAACAAATGTCCCCACAAATATATTTTGCCAAATCGTTGAGAAGGTCATGCATGACAAAATCTGTTCTCTCTATGTTGCTTGACTGTTGAAAGAAGGACCTCGATAATAGATCATTAAAGTACTGTTCACCAACTTCTTCCGGACTCTTACCCTGTTGAGGACATTGTAGAAATTTTTCAACCATCCACAATTGTATTAAGCCCTCCTTAACAAACACATAATCTTTGGGGAATAAGGCACAGTAAGCAAAACATCTCTTGAGATGAGAAGGAAGGTGGTGATAGCTTAGTGCTAAAGCAGGTACAATACCACTATGCTCTGTTGAAAATTCCCATATCTCGCTTTGCAATATGCTTTTCCATTCCGAAACAAATGACTTGTTGTGTAATAGACTTCCCATTGTTTTCAAGGCTAGAGGAAGTCCTTTACATTTTTCAACTATCTTGATACCAATCTCCTTGCAATCTGGATTTGGTTGAATATTATCATCTTGGAATGCATGTTTAGCAAACAACTTCCAGCAATGATCTTCTAGTAATTGCTCCAGGAGGTGTTCTTTTGACTTCATGGTAGAAGCAACTTCCTTACTACGTGTGGTGGCAATAATTCTGCTCCCCTGAGCTCCAAAAACAAGAGGTTTTTGCACAGCTTCCCATTTAAGTCGATTTTCGTTCCAGACGTCATCCAAAACAAGAAGAAATTTCTTCCCCCTCAATTTTTCTTTCAATCTTCCGTGAACCATCTCTAGGTCTCTACTATCATCAGTCGATTTAGTGATGGCCTCAAGAATTGTTCTTGTTACCTTGAAAACATCAAAATCATCTGAAACACAGACCCAAGCTTTGACATCAAATTTAGCCTCCTCGATCCTAGGGTCATTGAATACATGTTGAGCAAGTGTTGTCTTACCCATCCCACCCATGCCCACAATAGAAAGTATCGATGGCTGGTTAGGATTGTCGTTGTCAGATGTCAGCCAATCAAAAATCATTTTTTTGTCTTCATCTCTGCCATAAATATCACTTTCAACCATCAAAGATGTTGATTGTGATATCTGTGGCACTTCACTACCCAATTCTGATCCAACACCAACACCACTAGCATTTTTCAAACCTAGATCATCCTTTTGGCTTGAGAGAAATTCTAAGCTCTCAAGGATTTGTTCCATCCTTGATTTAATTTCCTTGTTAAAGGAACTAGCAGGAGAAGATTTGAAGAAATTTGGTACCTTGCAAGTACAGAAGGTACAGGACTGAGATTCAGATTCAGCCTCCATTTCCCATTTGGAGAATTCATATTGTATTTCATCCAAGAGATCCTCTGCATCAAAGACGATATCTTTGACCTCAAGAAGCCAATTTCTCACACGTGGATCTGCGAACTGCTTTCGTTCTGCATCATCAGCCAGAGCATCGATGGACTGCAGCTTAATTTTCAACTTTCTCAGCAGCGTGTCATCAATTTTTTTCCGGTGAAAGAAGTCCAGAACTTGAGAAGAAGCAAGCTTCTCAAATGCAACCTGAAGGAAAGAAGAAAGAAGAGCACCAGCAATTAATTCTACTGCCATGGGTGTGGATGAATGAAAGTGAGTAATTAGAAAGTGCAGCTTATGCCAATGTCTCAATGCAGATGAAATGAGTATTAATAAGCTATTTTATGAATCATGCCTTTACTTTAAAGTAATGGGTTGAACATCTTTTTCAGATAACAATATATGTTAAAGTTTCAGAGACATAAAAAATACTTTATCCTGATAAATAATTTTAGTTCTCAAATGAGTATAGGGGAAGTCCAATATTTTTTAAAATGGAACCATTTGTAGACTTAAAAATATTAATAACAGATGATAAAAAAAAATTCAAATATATTTTACTAAAAAGAAAAATAGAATATAATCATCACCAAAAAAACCAGTAAAAAGAAAATAGAATATTTATCTAAAAGGATAAAATATTATTATATTCATAATAGAGAGTATAAAAGGAGAATGAAATATTTTATTAAAAAAGAATAAAATAATAGTTAAAAATAGTGTGTGTGGTGGGGGTGGGGAAGGCCACCCAACCTGCAACGTTGGTCCGCCTCTGTCTATATTAACCAATAGTAGCATGATTCATAGTAAATTTTATTACCACTTGTTCATATGTTAAACTAGACGATCATCACAATCAAACAAAATAAATGTAAGGATATGCTTGCTTAAAACACAATATAGCATATAAGGAAAATAAATCAAATTAGATACTAAGGAGTTGGTAAAAAGAAATACATTAATGAACAATTTATATTTCTCAATCAATTCATCCACATTTAGATGTTTTATGATATGATTACAACACTTAATACTTATGCCATAAATGTAGACTTAACTCGAAGGAAATTTTCTTCATTTAACTGACCAATATTTATATATCTCTTTAACACAACACCACTACATAGCCATTGTGGGATTCTTTACGGTTAATCCTATGGAGATTTAACGATTTGTCAAAATATTTGATTGTGAGGATGGACGAATCCAAAAACCTTATAAATGGGGTTGTAATTTTCTTCTTCTTTTATAATTGTTTAAATGTCTATCTTTTAATAAATATTAATTTTTTTAAATAATATTATTTTTATATATAAAATTGAAACTAATTTTTATATGAAATGATGAAACAATTTGAGCTTGAAGGGGGCGTTTCACTTGGAACCATGTGTATCGAGAGGCAAATCAAGTGGTTGATCTTTTGTCCAAGTTTGGTTTAACCTTAGAGAATGATTTGAGAATTTTCTCCTTTTGTCCTTGTTTCATTTTGAATGCCGTCATGATTAAATGTAATTCCTATTTGATTCCCACGTGGTTTTTGAATAAAGTTTCTCTAGGGTTTTAGCCTTTCTTGAAGAAAAAAAATTAACATAAATGCACAACTAGTTTTACACTAATTATCACTTTAACCATTGTAATAAAATAAAAAACACAATTAATTTTATACAATTTTGCACTAATTAACTTTAACCATTATTATAATAACAACGTACAAATTAATTTTATATTAATTAACCTATATATATACACACATCAAAAGTTTCAAGGGAGGGGAAGGGACTTGAGCCCCTGCTTGCCTGCCCCCTTTTAAATATGTCCCTGATCGTGAGTATTAACATAACATGCTAAAACTTGTAATAATCTTAACCTCATATTGATTGAGATTCCATAAGGCAACCACAACTTATGTGCCTAATCAATACATCATCAACTATGCATCATATATGAAGTGCATGTCATTTCACAATTATTTAAGATTTTTAACACTATACATATAGTGTTCCTTAATAAGGTTTCACCTTCCTAAATAGTCAATAGATAGGGTACACCTAACAGTCTCTATCTCAATTGAGATAAAAGTTCACTAAAGTGAAAAAAAATTAAATTAAGATAATTTTTTTAAATTAAAATAGAATATAAAAATATAAATCTCACCTCATTTTACTTTTTATTTCTCATCTCTTTTACTTTCTTTCTTCTCAAACGAACTTACCCTTATTCTTAAAATTCTTCTCCAAAACTAGTCCTTTATTTTTCAAGAAAAACTTTTTAAAAAAGGAATATGTTTTATAAACTTCGGAAAACATTTGATTTTAAAAAGCGAGCGTGGTGTTGCAATTGTATTGCAGTAGTGAAATGGCTGGTTCAATTGGAAGCGGAGGGAACACAAGCACGGCTGTGGAGTGGCACGTGCGACCTCCAAACCCTAAGAACCCCATCGTCTTCTTCGATGTCACCATCGGTAACATTCCCGCCGGTCGAATCAAGATGGAACTCTTCGCCGATATTGCCCCCAAAACCGCCGAGAATTTCAGGTATCTATGCTTCTACTCTTAAAACGTGCGTTTTCTTCTTTTGGTGCTTAGTTAGACTGCACCTTGCTTTTAAGCATTGCTATCAACTTGCGAATGAACTTCCACGAAAATATCACTAGTTTTTGTTTTAGTCTACTAAAGTTTATTCATTTTAATTTCAAAAGTGTAGGTTTAGTTTTTTTTTTTTTTTCCCTAGTTGATGCGATGTGATATTATCTGTTTTACTTTAGAGTTTAAGAAACTTGAGTTTCAGCTTACATTTGATTCGGAAATATAAGGTGGGTTAGATGGTTAAGGGAGAATGAAAGGAGCGAAGGTTCGATTCCCTCTGCTAACAAACTAACTAACATTTGTCAAAAAAAAAAAAAAAAAAAAAAAAAAAAAAAAACTTACATTTGTTTCTGCTACATGACAATGACATTGAAAAAAATGCAATGCATGTTTGGAATCTTATGTGCTTGTAGAATAGTATAGATGATTTTATTACTTCTCATAGACAATTTATTTGTTCAACTGTATTTTGAACTTTCCGTTTTTTTGTGGGTGTTTGTTATTGCATTGAGATTCTCTTTATTGACAAGTTCAGTTGATTAATTTTGGCTTTTGTTATTTGGCAGGCAGTTCTGCACTGGGGAGTACAGGTAGTGGAACAATCTTTCCACTCTGGCCATCAATCTATTGTGGTTTTCTTTCTCTTTTCATTTAGAGTCATGATAGTTATGATATATTGCTGTGCTTTTTTTATTTTCTTGTTTTTAAGTTACCCATGACATCATTATCATTGTTGTACTATACTTTAATAATTATACTACTGATTTGGAATATAAGATTCATAGCCTTAATTTGAGTTGGAAACACTGTCATTTCCTGCTTTCAAAGTCTGTTAGTTGGAATGAGGATCAGCCAGATGTTGTTTATTGACTGCCAAAAGGATACTGAATGTTTTCCTTTTTAGTAGGTGGGTTTAAGTTAACTTATACTTTTTATGATCTGATTTTATTGGCAGGAAAGCAGGACTGCCTGTTGGTTACAAGGGTTGTCAATTTCATAGAGTTATTAAGGATTTTATGATTCAGGCTGGTGATTTTGTAAAGGTACGGTTCTGGTCTGGTTTATCTTTGACTTTATCTGTTTGTGTCAACATTCATGAAAATAAAATAAGCTGACTACACTTTATGGTCCATATGCATGGCTTGATCTTATTGGACACTAATAACATGATTTTTAATTTAGTTATAAAGTTTTGGGTCTTGTCTTACTCGCAACTTTCCTTGGCTCATTTCTAATCTTTCGATACCATGCCCATTTTTTTGTATGTTATTGCATACATGCAAGGCTTTAAAACACTCTTTTGTTTCTGATATTTTGTTGCACATTTTCATTCTAGTACCAAGATTTCTAATCCCAGTCCAAAATCTATTGATTCACCCAAGACTACTTTAGCAACCTTCCTAACCTTATTAGACATCTCATCCCAAATGAGGTCAATGCTACCTTATGATTCTCAGATACCTTCTTCCAATAAGTTATTCCTAAAAGTCACCTTGGAGTTGCCACTAGTTGATTTTTGGATTTGTAACCTATCAACTTTTCTATTTACGGCACTTAAAGCAAACAGCAAGTACCAAGACTATGTTCTGAAGTAAGGCTCTCTTTTGGAATTACCTTGCTATCCTTGCAAGCTGTCTTATTTGGAATCCTTACAAAAAGAAAAACAACGTACGACCTTGAAGTTCCTCTTTTATAGGTGATTATGTGTTCTTCCCGCTTATTAGTCTTAAAACAAGTGTTTATAATCATGAAATCATATGCCGTATAGAAATCAAGAATAAATTGTCCTTCCTCATTTAGCTCTTCAAAACCAAAACCACATGAACTCCTCCTTGTCTCACTACCAATGATGTCCATTTAGATCCTTGCCTATAAGAATTTATTTTTATTTTATTTCTTAGCCAACTCCTCCCAAAACTTCTTCCATTCCTTCTTGTGGTGCATAAGATGATATTGATAGTTTTCCATGCAACCGTTAATTTTAAAGATAAGATCTTGTCTTCTTTTTACATCCACCACATTATTCTTTCAATTCTTGTCCACAATGGTACCCACTCTGTTTTTTCCTCTAACTTTCCCTGTGTATCAAAGTTTAAATCGTATAATATCCAGCTCCTTTGCTTTTTCTTAAATCTATTTAGCTTCTTGAAGAAATATGATGTTAATCCTTCTCCAAATCATGGTGTCCATCACTTCCAAAAGCTTAACTATCAAAATACCAATATTGCAATTAGCAAACCTAATCAAACACTTCTAAACTAGCTTCTATACCCATATCCATCTGGAAAAATGAGCGCCCTTGCTCATTTTTCTCTACATTCGAGTGCCACGCTGAAATACTAGCTCATTTACCACTATACTATAGACATATAGTGTGTTACTTCTAGGTAATGACCTAGCATTAGCACAAAACAGTCATGAGTTATCTTTGTCTGGGGTTTCAACAAGTTTTACATTGACTGTCGGGGCCTAAAACAACCCTGCTCCTTTACCCTGTGGCTTTGTAATATACTATGAGACCATAGGTGGAGTTTGCTATCATGCTACTATTACTATAAGTAACTGAACCCAAATAATACCCAAGGATATGAGACAATTGATATGATTATCTTGAACATCTATGTAATGTAACTTGATTAATGCTTTATTTATATATGCATTTAATTTGAATTTTAGAAATTATAGCCAGTAGCATCATTATATAAAATGTCAAACACTGAAATATCAATATCATAGATAATTAATGATAAAATATCAATTAAAACAACTAAACTAAGGGAGAAATGGTGTTCTCTCACATATCACAAAAAGTTAAATGAGTTTTTAGCTTGGAGCATGATATGCTCGTAGTTCAAATTCAATTATTATTTGTGTATAATTAACTGCCATGTAACTCCAAGTTAGAACTTGTTTTATATGAAATCCTGGTTTGTATAACTGCTGTCAGCAACAACAGTAGAATTAAATCCTTGTTTTATATGAAATCTTTACATATTCTTTTCTTCCTTGGCAGGGCGATGGTAGTGGATGTGTTTCCATCTATGGACTCAAGTTTGATGATGAAAACTTTACGGCCAAACACACTGGTCCTGGCCTTCTGTCGATGGTATGTGTTTGCTATTTCTACCTGTCATTTTGGGTAATATGAAAATAGGGACTGTTAATGGAATGATCACACAAGGATAAATATGTACCAGTATGGTATTATTTACTGTAATAATTGCAATGTTTATCTATTCCTGAAATAGCTTCTTAACTGGAGCACTAATTGTTAGTACATACATGATACATACACAAATCTACAAGACATTTCCTAACAGGTTAACGTACAATTGTTACTTCCTGGAAACTTTGGAATCATATTAATTTTTCTTTGCTAAACTTCAAACAATTTGTATGGCTAAATTATGCTTTCACTTCTTTCAATGAAAAATGGCTCAAGTCCAGTTTGTCTAATCTGCAGGCAAATAGCGGACAAAATACCAATGGTTGTCAGGTAACTTTCCAGTGGTCACATTCTCACTTAATTCCTTTTCCTTTCCATTTTCTGAGTGGTAATGTTAAATTGGTAATATTCTTTTCCGATTGATGAATGCTGTCTTCTTGCTTGCAGTTCTTTATAACATGTGCAAAATGTGACTGGCTTGACAACAAGCATGTTGTCTTTGGGGTATGCTTCCTATCTTCAGTTGCATATATTAATTATTTTTCAAACAGCCTGAATGTGAATTTAGTTTATCTTCAAGGATGCGTTTGTTAGACAGTAAAACACAGCAGCAGGAGGACAGTACAGAACAAATACTTATGCAGAACAATTTTTTGTCCTGTACATTGTTTGGTGCACAATGTATAGTACAAATAAAACAATACAAAATTTACCATAATACCCTTTTATTATTAATTATCTTAATATGATTCATATTATTATATATTTAAATATTACAATTTATCATATATTATAATATGTATTAATATAAAATATTTTTATATTATATCATATTGAAGGCCCTATGGCCAGAACAAATAAAAATCATGAAATAGCACGATAAAAAAATGAGAGTAGTGGTTACAATAAAAAATAGCGGTTACTAAAAAATTGAGAATGAGAGTCATTGATAATGGGAGGCGAGAGAGTGGGAGAGAGAGAAAAGAAAAGTGGGAAATTAAAATGGTTATTTTTGTCTTTTAATAGTTTGTACCTGGGACAAAAAGTTGTCCATGGTTTGTTGAGTAACAAAAATTGTGTTTTTGTGCTGTTCATCTCTTTTTGTTTGTGCTACACTGCTACAGAAGTCAAAATGAGAAGTTTTTTTAGGCATGCATAGAATAGATTGCTTATTATGCCATATGTGAGTGTAATGGGAAAAGTGTCACGTTCCCTTTTGAGGGGAGGACTACATACCCTGCTCATTGCTCAGTTATTGTTTAGAAAGTATTTTTACCTGCCTCAAAAAAATTCACTTGCATTTTTATCTCTGTCTTATTTGAAATGTTACTAGCAGCTTTCTTTTCCTAAACTGTTGATATGTTTTGCATTTACCACATGTCTCCCCTTTATGCAGAGAGTGCTTGGAGATGGTCTTTTGGTTGTCAGGAAGATTGAGAACGTGGCAACCGGACCCAATAACCGGCCAAAATTAGCTTGTGTCATTGCTGAATGTGGTGAAATGTAAATTTTAACCCAACTTGGCTAACAAACAATAGTTCTCTTAGCAAAGTTGATTGAATCCTCAGCAGCAACTGCACCTCCTATACAGATGTGGGCTTTCTACACAAATATGTGGCTTGAAACTAAATATTCTTGTCATGGGATTTTTTTTCTGCAAGACAGGATAACGAGTCAGTTGAATAGCACAACTAATTGAATAATCATGCTTGGGAATGACAGAATGATAATACTATGGTGCATCTTTTTTGCCCAAAATCATCAAATGCACGCGTGCTAGTATATTTACATATTGTCATGTCTGTTTGAATATAAGTCAAATGATTTTGAGATGCATATAAGTCATAAATGATTGAGAGTTTATCTCCTGGAAATAAAGTCTTTTTTCAATAAAGAAGCGTTGAAAAACTCTAAAAAATACTTCTATTTTTATAGTCAAACAAACATGTTGTGGTGTAGTTATAGTTTGTGTTAATTGTCAAAGTACTTCTAAAGGCATTTCCTTAACATTCGTTATGCTGCATGTGAAGTTTGATATATAATTGTACACATCAATCGGTACTTCAGCCTACCGTTGCTCTTGACAATTTCAAATGACCATTCATCCAGTCTTGCATCTTTTATCTTAATCTCAATATGAAATTATTCGTGTTTGATCTTTGTCTTCAAAGTCAGAATTCCAGTATTAGTGGCATGAAACCTAGTTGGAAGAGAATAATTAAGAGAAGAACATATATACTCAGGTTGCCTAATGTTCAATGTTGTCATATCAAATTTGTCATTCTAAAATTTAATTTGTTTTGATAAACAATTTAATTGATTGTTTTATTGAATAAGTGTTAATAATTAATAGTGTGTATGTATAAGTTGTTTTTTTATTAGTTATTTTAGATTACTATTCAAGTAAGTTAAAACCAGTTTTATAGACATAATTTCACTAAACATTTGTACAAGATTTCGTATAATTTTAAGCTGTTTATGTTTAGAGTTGACAAAATGGGCTTGACTCACCGGGCCAGCCTGCGTAGCCCGTAAAAAAATGCCGGCTAGCGAAGAAGAAGAAGAAAAATCTTAACCCCTAGCACTAGAACGAACAACGAAGGCCCACATTCGAAACGACGCCGTCTAGCGAGCGCGTGTCACACACACTCCATTTCTTTCATGGCAATATACCAGTTCCCCTTCTTGCTAGGGAAGAACAATAAGAATCAAAGGCAGAACAGAACCGAGCGAGTTGTTGTGACTGACTCAGTGAGCGAGTTACTCATGGCGAACGCGGCGCTTCGGAACGTGAAGGTGCTCCCGAACTCGGCGAATATGGAGGAAGCGCGTCACAGAGTCTTCGAATTCTTCAGAACGGCCTGCAGATCGCTACCCTCCGTCATGGAAATCTACAACCTCTACGACGTCGTTTCTGTCTCCGAACTCCGTTCCTCCGTCGCCTCCCAGATACGCAAGAACATCCACGTCACCGATCCCAAAGTATTTTCCATTTTTTTCTCTTTTATTTTGGTTTGGAACGTTTTCTTAATCTGATGAGGTCTAAGGCAGTGTTTGGGGATTTTTATTTTACTTATTCATTCGCCGCCGCTTTAGTGTTAGAAGATAGTCGATTTGATCCTATTCAGTCCTCTTTTGAAATGCATTCCAGAAAATTAGGGCTGCTTTCGTTCTCTCGCTGTAATTAGAATAATTAATTGCAAACTTTGTAGAGGAATTAATGGGAAAAAAAAAACTTAAATTTGTGAAAATTTGTTGATTTTGAGTGGAAATGAAAATGAAAATGAAAATAGAAAACGTTATTGGCGTGGTAGTTGATAAGATAAACGTGATTGTGTTCTCCAATATTGTGTTTCTTCTTATATGATTAAATTTCTTGTTGTATGTGGAAGCATTACAATTATTGATTCATAGCCTCCTAATTGTGCTTTCAAACATCATAGGTTAAAGATTGAATTGATAGTTTGTTGTGCAAATTAAATAGGGTGTCCATTTGATGCTTTGAAATTGAATTTGGAGCCGACTTGCTTGATTGAAGTCGAGGAATTCTAAAAGAAAGAAACTTTGAGTTATTTGAATGGAAATCTCTCATGGTGAATAATATCCCCGATGATTTGATTTTTAATTGAGCCTAATGGTTTTGTTTTGTGTGATCCATGTACCTGACCTCACCTGGTGGGATAAGGTTATTCATTGTTGTTGTATGTGAATGGATATCTGGTAAAGAATTTTGCTACCTATTGTTAATGGAGTACCTTGAACTTATTATGTCTTTGCTTCTGGAATACATGCTGTATGAAAATTCTTTCGTGGGTTATTTAGTATCAATGCTATCAATGGTGGATAGTGGAATATGGCGGAAAGCCAAAGTTCCACCATATAAACATGCTATTGCGGCCTATGGCATTGCCAGGTGGGCCTCTCTTCACAAATTCTGTATGGCGGTTGGCAAAAAATCAGCTCATTCTGCCATGGCGGCCATGGTGCTGTTGTTTAACAACACTGTTTAGTATTCTTCACTCATTGAATTTGCTTTGCAAGTGAGTTGTACTATGAAACGGGATTGTGGGAGAGCTGTACAAGTGTTGTGCTGCTAAGCGAAGCAGCAGAGAATGCTGCACCCTAGATGGCGAGAGTCCAGTAGTCAAAAGTTTCACTAGCTTACACTCTGACCTGAGTAGCATGGGGCACGTGGAATCCCGTGTGAATCAGAGTTTTTTTTTCTTTTGCATGATGATGCCAGCAGGCATTTAAAGCCTCTAGATTTTATATAGTGGAATGGTTTTTACTTCGTAAATTGTGGGCGCATTGCTTGATTCAACACTTGGACAATGGAGACAGTTTTCTAATGGGTAGTATGATTTCCTAGTCTTGGAATAATTTTTTGTATTCCAATACTTTGGTTTGGTATGTAGGATTTCCTAGTCTTGGAATTTAGTGGTATAATTTTCAAGGGGATACATTTACATAATATACAGCATAATAGAGCCTGCAATTCTTTGATCTGATGTCTTGTCAAATTTCAAGGTGGAAGTTATAGTTTTGAATATATTGATGTCATGATGGAAACATGTGAAAAGGTAGGATATCTTTTGCCGATGTGTAATTTAACGAAGGGTCCAAATTTTGGCTTTTCCTAGCTGGCAACCCATGAAGTTGATTCACCCATATTGGGTGTTATCAGTTGGCAACCTGTGAATAAGTTGCCGTAGTGCTGCCAGATGCTTTTGAGTGTTGTGTTTTAGTTGTTGGAAAATAGTCGTTTATTGTTGACACTATTATCTTTTTGTGTTGCGTGAAATTTTGCTATACTTCTACTGTTCTATTAATTGAATTTATTTTCTTTTTGTACAACACCATATATCTTTTTAAATATTTTATGCCTACTTTGTAACATCTTAGTTACTGTCTGGATTTGTTTGAAGATATGTCTGATTCCTTCTTTGAGATCCTTTGACATGATGAAACTTTGAAGCATGAATTCATGATTTTCTATACTTGGGCTCAGTGATATTCCACTTGAAGTCTTGAACATATAGTTTTTCTTCAAATTTGGTTCAGTAATATGTTCAAAGACTGCAAAAATGATGATTCAATAAGAACAAAAGAATTATATCTATGAAAGATTTTATGAATATCACTAACATTCGTGGACATTCAGGTGATCGATATGCTGCTTTTCAAGGGGATGGAAGAGCTGAAGAACGTTGTGGACCATTCAAAGCAGAGGCATCATATCATTGGTCAGTACGTAGTTGGTCAGCAAATGCAGGATTCAGCCACAAAAGACCAGGGCACCTCTACTTTTCTGAAGAATTTCTACAACACCAATTACTTTTGAAGTTTGGTCATGAGCTGTGTTCTGTTTCCTCAAATAAAGAATTATCTTAAAACGTTTTGTATGTCAATACTGGATGAGAATACTTTTGGTTTCAGAGCAAACTGCTGTTTTCATTTTTCCTGGCTTAATTTAAGAAAGTGGTGTTTGCCGATTCTTGTGCACATGTGCACACTGCTGAAAATATTGAGGCACGTATAACTATTTGACGTCATTGCAAATGAATGCATTGGCGTAGCATGCTAGCGAAATAATATTGTATTTGTGTAACACCGAGATTCTGGGTTAGGATTATGAATTTATAATCGAAAATCTAATTATCACTTTCATGATTATAAGTTCATTCCATACCGGAAACAACCAAAATGAGATTATATACATTTGAGCGTACAGATTACAGATATTATGTTTACATATAGATTCCTGTGTTCCATTTTATTCAAGATAGTACTTAGTAATCGGACCTGTTTTTTACATACAAGTCGCTACAATATGCAGGTACTTAGTGCTTGTTCATATGGAGGCTGCAATCAGACAGTTTGCTAACACTAAGGTGAGTTCTACCTTGTTACGAGTTAAAAAAGAGGGTCAAAATCATCTTGGTTACAAGTGTTGATAATTTTGATATATTTAATACCTCGTAATACGATGCAGATAGAGACAGAAATACGATAGTCTATATATGTTATCGTGGATTAGAAAAAGAACTTAACAAAAGAGATTTTAATTGCTTCTTATTAACTTATGTTTATAACCTATGGTAAGTCAAGGGATCTAATTGATTGAATATAGTACATGAGTTATTGTAAACAAATTTATACCATCTTTGATTCCTATCGACAAAAAAATCAAGATCATAATCACAATAAAAAAGATCATTTTATCATACCTATAAAAGAAAAATGGTTGTAGATGTTAAAATATTCCCTCCGGTGAACATGTCACAATAATTACATTTTTTTAAGGCCTTATTAGAACGTCACAAAAAAAGCCATTTGTTCAAAAGATGACTATAAAACTGTAGCATTTGCTATATAAAGGTGCAGATTGCAGAGGAATAGATAGACCTATATGTAATTTTTGTTTTATTCAACCTATAGATCAATATTTTTTAAGAAAAGAATAAAATGAAATTAGAGGATGCTCCTTGAATACAATATAGGAGTATCGTATGCGAATCAGTATTAGATTAAAGTACGACACCAATATTTTTTACTTTGGAGTTGGGGTATTTGGACTTTATAAGATTTTGCAAATATCTAAGCCGGTAGTTTTTCTAGTCACTACTTCTAACATGTAAATTGATCTAACAAGATGAAAATTAACCATCGTATTTTACTATAAAATAACACAATGTAAGAGGCTAAGAGGTAGTTGAGTACAACGATAGAACTCATCGTGTCCATTATTTTATTCCAGGAGTTGATTGTTTTATTATAGTATCGAGTTGCAACCAAACTTAGTACAACATGAAATTGCAGTTATTTCACCCGTAAAAAACGTGGATTTAAATGCTGACGAGGTGTGTTTCATTCAGCATTATTAAAACCCAAAAACGTGAATCAAGAAGAAAACTTATAGTCTTTAGTTAGACGTGCGTTCGTAGAATTGATTTAAGATCAATGTGATATTATAGAATTAATTTTAAGTAAACATGATTTTTAAATAACACGAATTTTGTTTGAATATATATATTAGAAAGTTGATTTTCACAGTCAATGTTGTTTGGAAACTTGTATCAAAATTGATTGAGTGTGTAATTTCCAAAATGGATTTTAGTTATTTGTAGATGCCTTTTGTATTGTAATGTATTATATTGATATTGGTATATGTATGTGTGTGTGTGTGTGTGTGTGTGTGTGTGTATATATATATATATATAGATTATTATTAATTTTGAAAAAGTAACTTTTAAAAAAGAATTACAACGAAATTTAGCATAATGATAGTATATTAGCTTGTGAAAGCTTCATCCCAAGTTGTATAGAGTACCTTTCAGGTGGAAGTAGGAACTGGATGTGGATTATGCTTGACCTAATAGGGGAAAAAAAAAAAAAACTTGCGGGGAGAAGACGACGTCGACGAAGGAAATGGGAAACCCTGGCTAATTGTAAAACTATGTTCATTCTCTTCATTCCTCTTCCATTTTTTTCTTCATATTATCATATACTGGTATAAATATTGTACTAAAATACCTGGACCTGACACTTAGAATAAGAGATCTTAGAGCAAGAGATTTAAGCCCCCATCCATCCCAGATACAACAGTCAACAGATACATTTGTTCAGTGATACTTTATGCTCTCTTCATCCTTAATTATAAAATATAATTGACTAATTTGTGCTTATTAACAAAGTTAATTAATTTAGTTATTAACATTAAATTTGTTTGTGATTATAATATTTTTCAAATTTATAAGTTGAGAACCTACTCATCTTTTCCAATCTTCATAAGAGAGAGAATACAACAATTCAGGATATTTTAGTAAAAAAACAATTAATATCCAAGAAAGATAAAATGAAGTCTTATAATAAGGGACAAAATTAGTTAATTATATCTTATAAATAGGAATGGAGATGTAACAACAAAACATGATGAGTACTTTTAGCATTTTGCCATTCCCACTAATAGCATTCCATTGATCACAAAAGCTAAAGCACTTAAGGGTAACAAAGGAAATAAACAGAGGCTTACTAGGGGACTGACAAGAAAAATCTCAAGCTAGGAGAAAAATAAAAGAAAAAAACTAACAATTAATTCAGAACCATGGGAAAACTATGGCAACTGAAACAAACCTTAAAATATATCATATGGCCCAACTATATTTGTATGGAAAAAAAAAAAGAAGCCCTTCAACAATTACATTGGTGAATATTATTAGTAGAGACATCCATACTTCTTGTCACCAATTTCGTTTCTAGACTATGTGACTCAATGAAGCACTAACATCAGTGATACAGAGACTACAATAATACAACACAAGAAAATTTGTCAAGAGTAAAACCTATGATGACAAAGTATTCCTGGTGATGGATCCATGAAAATTAATTTGACATACTATTTATTGTGCCCATCAATCTCTAGGGCGAGCTAGCCAGAGCGAACTGAGAGCACGCAGACGTGAAAAGTAGTCATGTATAGCAAGGAGTGCTCGAGCTGATTGGCGAGTTGTCAGTATACGGTGCATTTGTTGAAGAGTTTGCTGGCGAAGATTGTCAGCCTTATAATGATAAACACCACACAAATGGAGTCAATAGTTAGATATTTTAATAGGGCTATTTATTGTAAATAATATACAAAATATTTGTAACAAGAGCTTGTTCTTGGTTCTATTTTTTTTTTTTAGGAGGAATAGACAAACATGAGTAACTTCAGTCAAACCAAAATGAGTTGGTCAAGGCAAGCAAATGATTCTTGCAACAGCAGTAATGAAAGCTAAATCGCCATGAGTTCAGACAAAAGCAACAACCAGTACTACAGATGTCAAATCTGGTTACATGGCACAAGCAGATGAAATTCTAATATAGATCAGTTCCTACAGTTTTAACAACTCAAAATTTCATCCTTTTCCACCCTAAAAAATCTTATAGTATGTTTGGTTGAGAGGAAAGAAAACACAAATAACAATGTTTTTTTTTTTTTTTTGTTTAGAGGGAAAGTGGAAGGAAAATGAGGATAAAACTTGTCTACCAGAAACAAAAATTCAAAATTTTCTTTTCTTCCAATTTTCTTTCCTTTCAAATTTCAAGCCTTTTACTCCTCCGTCACTTTGTCTCCACCGTTCCAAACACACCATTAGGAAGGGGGGAATTTCTATTGTTTGGAGCAAGATGTTAATTATCAGTTGTAAATAATGTTAGGAAATCAAGGCGACTATTCATCACCTATTCACTAATGTAGCAAACTATTTGCATACAAGTGCAACAAAGTAAAATGTACCTGTCGAATGAACCCTTCAAGTGTCCCTAGCTTACCCATGGCCATGGCCATTTGACCCATGTAATTTGCCACATTCCCTGATGAACCAGATGAGGCAGGTGCTCCGCTGGACAATGTCTCCGCAAGGGACTGTTGCAATGCTTCCATACCCTGAGACAACGCATCTTCTGCTTGTTGGGAGGATTGCTGCAAGTTGGTAATACCCATCAGCTGCTGCTCTGTGAGAGGCTCCAATTGACTTACCAGCAGCTGCAATGCAACCAAAATCACAGGACTCTAGTCAAAGTCAAGGAAATTATAAAATGACTCCACACATCGGAAATAAAACCTCAGTAGCCACAATTATGAAAAATGTGTATTTTAGAAGTTCAAGACAAACACATGAATCATGAATAAGCATTATCATGGAAAAGAAAATAGATCTCACGTTCTGGGCTTTACATAGAAGTAGAACACATGTTAATTGTTCTTCTTTTGGCACTTAGCTACCACCACCTAAGCAGATTCTTATTCTTGTATCGATATTGATATATCTTTGAAATAAGTCAGAGATAGAGGGGTCAATAGATTGCAACGCACTATTTAATTAGCCTAGTATTAGCAGGATGCTGGAGTACTCATTTTTTATATATGAATAACTACAAAAGATTATAATTAAATTGGTTGAAAACCTGACACAATTGCTGAGAGCAATAGTTTTTAGACGAAGAGAACAAGCAGAGCACCGACAATGCAAGTTCACGCTAGCTATGCATGCTCATTGAACTTGAGAAATAAAAAGGAATGCAGATTCTGGAAGGAAAAAAACTATGCTTATTGCATTTTCTACTACCTAACCCTTATCATTTGTGTGTGGGTCACAAGTAAATTAAATCTATCCTTGTTGAAGCAAAAATCAAAACCACACTGACTACCAGCGGCATCAACAGCAGCATTCCCACATATATTGCCATAAGTCATACAAAACAAGCCCTATGTAATACTATGTCATCATTCATTTAGATTCTTGAGAAACCACTAAACAGCAATACAGGGCAGCGAGCAACTACAAAGTACAAATATAGATGCAACAAATTAACCTAGCATATGAATATAATTACTTCTTTTTCGTAAAATTCTTCATCGAGCTTCTAATAATCCCAGAATCCTATAAGAGAATTTTACTCTTTATATTGCCATGAAATAAATGGGCCTGTTTGTTTGAGTTTTTTTCATTAAATAATCACTTCTTTTTTTGTTTTTTATGTGTTTTTTGTTACAGCTTTTCTAAATAATCAGAAGCTGAAAAGAATCAGAAATATAATCACTAAATTATTTTATACTAAAATCATTTCTTTTTAAAAAATTTAAACAAAACGGCTCATTACTGCTCTAGAAAACCCGTTTCCTAAACCATGCAACCAGAATGAAAAGGATCAGCATAACCTCACCTTGAGGAGATCAGATGATCGAAAACCACCAAGCCACAAAAAACACCTCTCAGAAGGTGTTTTCCACATGCCAGACAACAAATGGAAAACATCAGCCTTAGCTGCAACACCTTTCAGCCTAAAAATCTCATCATAATGGGCCAATATACCATCAGCGATCATGCGAAGTTCAGTATCACTTGCATGAGAATTTACAGCTGCTCTCAGCTCATTAATTTGTCGATTCTGCTCTTCCAGCCACCTTGCATATTCTGCATCAAATTGCATTGCCCCTGGAAAACAACGTAATGATGGTTATGGTGTGGATAACCTCACATAGCAGTGGAGAACTTTAATGTTTACTGAAATAACACGAGACATGGATTATCCTATGTTTTAGACACATTTTTATAATCAAACTATAGCAATGAGTAACATATTTTAGTTGTAAGATACCATTTCCACTCAATGTATGTGCTTGATCACCCGAGCTTGATATGAAAATCCCCTACAGAGATAGAAACAAAAGATATTGGTTTAAAATTGAACATGATTGCCAAGGAAATGTGTCATACAACAAGCAAAGCAGACAATTGAACACAATTTAATTGCAAGGAGTAACTAAACCTCACCTGCTGCCTAGCTCGCTGAAGCTCTTGCTCTAGTTGGGTCAGCTTCAAACGACTACTTTCCAACTGTTGGACATACGCCTATGTAGAGAAGCCACAGACGTACAAAGAGAATGAGCTTAAGCATGTGATGATCTTATATCTTGCATTTGAATAGAAATTGGAAATGTAAACATAATTATTTCTTATGAGTTATAACTACCATAGAGGGGCCATAGAAGTTAAAAAAAAAAAAAAAAATTAAGGAAATCATTGAATCCAACTATATAGCAATTATCATGACAGAAAACACAAGTAGAACAATTTTCTAGAAGCACAACACTGAACAAAAAAGTAATTCAGCAATTTCCAATTCTTTTGCTATGAAGCACCAAGTGAAAACCCCCACCTTCAAATTATCTGCTGGCCAATCTAAGTATGTATCTGAAGTAAATTGCAGAATCACTTTCTATCAAACAGAAAGTTACAAATCATAGAGGAGGATAAGCTGGCATTGGTTTTCTCTACAGAATTTCTCTCATCAATAGTCCCCCACATATTGAGCTTATTGATATTAATAATATAATAAATATTTTGTAACTAATAATTCTAAAATTATTTGATTTATCTCACTATATTATATTAATTTTATATTATAATTTATAGAAAACGTCTTGTTGCGACGAACTAGATTTAATTTAGTGGTGTTTGTGAATGTAATGTAATATAATATAATATATAAATATTTATAAAAATATATTTTATTTTATTATTATTTATTCATTAATACATTTCATCAGAGGTTTATTAATTATTAATATTAATAATTTCATATTTTCATTATATTATTTTTATATTAATAATAATAATTATTAAACATTTAATAAATAAAAAATGTATGACATCATTTATATTGTAAACATTATTAAAAAATGTTAATTTTTTTTATTTGAAATACTGATGAAGGTGGTGCCTAAACAATAGGAGTGTCTCTTCTTATATTTTGGTTCTTTCTTTGCAAAAATTAAAAATAACTGAATGCGCCTAGTCTTTGGTGCTTTCTTTGAAAAAATGAAAGTGAAAGCACTGAGTACTTTGGAGCTTTCTTTGCAAAAATGAAAAAGTTTGATAACACCTAAAGCTTAGGCATTTTCTGTCATGGTTATCCTCTTTCTTCCATGTCAGATCTAACGTGTCCAAAACAACCCCATAATGATAAAAAAAATTCAATATTATTTTAGGTAAGTAGTTTTTTTAATTATTATTTTGAAAAAAAAAAGCAGGGAAACAAGATAGTATACTCATTTATATGAATAAATATTAACTGAAAAACACAAGTAAATATGATTCATACTTTCTTTCGCAAGCGGCTTTTTCTGGCAGCTTCACGGTTTTGAGCAAGCCTGCGGAGAGTCTACAATAATATTTTAAAAAATTATCATGATGTAGCAAATACCATTTTCAATTCTAGATATTATCCATGTAATGAAATTTATAATATATTCAACCTTCTGATCTGATTTATCTTTCGATCTGTCACTAGAGTCGGAAAGAGCAGCAAGGGCTTGATTTCTATCAAACTGCAAATACAGCACACGAAAAATGTTAGATTGTCAAGAATATCAACTAATGAAGTTGCTGCGCTGATTTAAGGAACGGACTAAAAAAGACTTCTGCTCAAACATTTTATTTGTACACTATTTGGATTAAATTCAATCATGCACTTGGACACTTGTTCACAAGTTCAACCTGAACTGGTTGCCAAATGTGCAAATGTAGGTTAGGGACTTGAGATAGCATCAATTGAACAAGAAGTGAGAAAACAGCATAAAAGGTAAAGAAACATCACCGGCTGATTCTTGTCATCAGTGTCACCATCTGTAGAAATATCAGTCCTGGGACTGGCATCAGCCATGGCACACTCCTCACGGTTATCTGTATTACCAACTAATATTGTGCCAGGATTTGATGATTGAACCTTCTGTAATCGCAACCTATGCAGCGGCTCTGTTTGATTCGTCAGTGGGCTTTTTTCGAGTGAAGTTGGCAACTATATAAAGAGAAAATAAAGAAAACTTGAAAATAAGACATACTGTAACCAGCTAAAAACTTCGCCTTATTCACCAAAGCAGGAAGTCCATTGGATGAAAAGAACTAGAAAAACTCACCTGACCAAGGCTACTAATGTGAACAGAACCAGGAGAAATTGTTTGGCTATTTACTTTTAGTGAATTGTAAACTGGGTCTGAATCAATGATTAGGAAAAATCATTAGGAAAGGAAAGGCTAAAAAAATTAAAACCAAGTTTATAGCAACAACAAAAAAATGGTTATAAAAATCTATTTCTAGGTGTTTGGCTAACAGTAACATATGTGCTTGTAAGTGTCTGAGTGAGATTATTCCCCTTTTAGTCAATGTTACCTTTGCCAAGTAGGCTATGTTTGATAGATACTTAACTTTTGTTGTAGACCTTCTTAGCATAAATCCAAATTGATTCCCTGCAATCTTTGTCTATTCTCTTAATTTATGATCAATCATCTTTCGCCATAATTTCATAATGAGGCTCATAAATAATAAGTTTTATCCCTTTGTAGTTTACACAATTTTTAATATATCCCTTGTTCTTATATATAGGACTCAAAGTGGTCCTCCTCCACTCATCTAAAAGTTTTTAAATCTAAAAATCTCATTAAATAGCTCAGTAAGCCACATTATATAACATGTTCCCCAACAAATTTCCAAAATTCAATAGAAATACCATCATGGCCAACATTATTCATCCTCTTAAGAGTTTATCTTTTATCTCTCCAACTGAAATTCAGCAATAGAAGACCAAATTTTGTCCATCTTCTTTGATTTCTAATCCTTCCACTGTTCCACACTATAGCTCAATCCTTGCCTATTATTGAAAGCTTATAAAATAGTTCTCCATCTCTCTTTAATATCTCGATCTATAACCAAAACTTTTCCTTCTCCATCCTTAATAAATGTTCCTTCGTTCAAATCTCTTGATTTCCTTTCCATATATTTGGCAAGCTTATACATCTTTGTTCTCCATTCATTTTTACAAGATCTCAATAGAACTCTTAAAAAGCTTTGGATCAGGCCTCACTCACAGCTTTCCTTATCTCATTTCTAGCCTTTTGATACCTTCCTCATTTTTCAACCCGAGTAAGGCCTTGAAACACTCCCTTTGTTTATTATTTTTTCTCAAACCCTTTTATTCCACCACCAAGTTTCCTTATCTCTTTAGTCCAAAACCTTTTAATTCACTCAAGATGGCTTTAGAACCCTTCCTAGCATTCTTTCAATCACAAATGAGGTTAGCACTACCTTGTGATTTTCAATAACCTTCCTCCAACAATTTCTACGCAAAAGTCAAATGTTTATCACCCTTAAACTGTAACTACTTGATTCTTGGATTTATAACTTGTCAGACATTTTGTTTATGGCTCTTAAAATGATTTTCAAGATCAAGACCCTATGTTGAGTTATAAGACTCTCTCTTGAAATTACCTTGCAATCCTTACAATGCTATAAATTAGATCACCTTACCAAAAAGAAATGAATTTACAACCTCGAGATAATGAAAGAGCAACCATTGCATAATTCCATTCTTTTTATAAATGATAATTAAATGTCTAGACAAACAAAAAAAGAACAAGGTCTTAAAGAGATGATTTCATGCATCATAACATGAGATAATACAACATACAGACAGCTTTTGCCAGTTACATGTAAACTTTGTTATGTTGGATTGCCGAAATCTTACTTCCACTGAGGTCAACAGCATCCTCTACGCGATATGACTGATCAAATGCTCCAAAGTCAGAAACACGAAAAGAATCAATTGTGCTCCCCTCTGTATAGCTGAAAACCATACTTTGTCAGAATTAAGCTAAAACCAGTCAGTCTTTATTTTCATTTTAGAAAAAAATAGCATAAAAACAGAAGTCATCAAAAAGAAGTAGAACAAAAAATCAGGTTTCCAAATTACCAAATCCGTGACTTTTCTTTCAATATTTCTAAAATGCATATTATATTTTAATTATTTTTTAAAATTAAAACCCAGATTTTCATTAAAAGGAGAAACTTGAGAGAAGTTTTACTGAAAATGGAGAGGGAAACAAAAGTGAGTTACAAGATCCTTGGCATACAGTATACTTTGTAAAAACATCTTCAAAGAATTATGAAAGTCATTTTCTTAAATCAAGATGATATAACTTATTTAAGAATATCACTTGAAATGTTTGAGTATGAAAATATACACACAAAAAAAGATCCTCGGCGTTAGTTTGCTGAGAGATGTGTGTGTGTGTGTGTGTGTGTGTGTGTGTGTATATATATATATATATATATATATATGAATTGACAGATAGTACAAAAAATAGTTCATGATGAAGGCTACAGCCTAGCTTATGGTGACAGATTACAGGACAGCTTCTACAACAAGCTATAAAACACTACAAGCTTCTACAACAAGCTAGAAATATAAAACATTAATAAAACATTACCAAACAACAACTTTAACAATATCCAAGTCAATATATTGATTTTAACACAATAAAGAAAATCAAAGAAGAAATCTATTATTTGCAATCACCCATATTTTGTTCTTTAACACTGCCACACAAGTGACAATGTGACACAGCATAGAATGCAAAACAAAAAACCATTGAACACACTTCTATTCTATATCATAACACATATCCTCAATCAAATCTGAAGTCTAAACTACTTTTAGATTCCTTAAATTGACAGACAGATATACCTAAAATCTTCCTTCTTTTTTTTTTTTTTTACCTTAAAAGGATACTAACTATCAATGTTTCTCTTTACCATGACCTACACATCAAAAGAGACAACAAATCACCAACCTCTCAGCCTGGAAGATTATGATTCGTCATAAATTGGCTCAAAACCAACAAATTCCTATAGCACAGAAAACTATTGTGACAATCTTACAACTAGCTCAAATTCATTTACAAAGAAAAGCTGCATACTTTCTAGCAGCAAGGATCGTGGACTCTTGGTAACATCCTCGACCCTGGTCAGCAAGGATCCCAGACTCTTGGTAACGTCCTCGACCCTGGTCAGCCAGGACCCCAGCTTTGTTGGATGATCCTTCAGATGAGTTGTGTGTTCCTTTAGCATTGAATCATGACTCTGCTGTAACATATCCTGGTTTTTGAGAGAAATCTCAACATTGCCAACGTGAGTTTCCAAGGCATCAATGCATTGTGAAGCCATGCAAGTTTGCATACAACAAAAATCTATCTCAACCTCAAATAACTCTCAACAAAACCACCAATCGATAGGTACTAGCAACTATCTGTTGAAAAAGGGAGAATTATATTAATTGTGAAAATAGAGAAAGCACAGAAATGCAAGAGCAATACTTGCTCCCAGCCCAGGATCACACCTCTGGCCCAATGAAATTCCAAAGGAAAATGATAAAGACATGTTCTCTTTCACCTATACTAGCTTATTCTCTCTGTTTGTAACTAACTTGTTCCCCTTCCTCTCATTATTTTCTAATTACAGTATGGCTGGATTTTAGCCTTCTGCCTATGAGTATAAACTTACAAGGGCTTAATGGGCCCATCATGGACGGCATGTATGCCTATGGTACTAAAACAATTTACCAAAGTTCAGGCCCGCCACCTGAAGTTGAAGGCTTTTACATTAAATCTTGAGCAACTGTTGCATCTGTGAATGCAGTTTCTATATGGTTTCCTGAAATTACCCCAAGGCATATTACCTAGGATCTTGAACGAAACCCACCTTCACAAGGGATTGGGGACTCAAGAAGAGAGGTACTAATCTCCAATTACAAGAGCATAAGTCCATTTTGAGCACCACTAGTTTATATAGATTTATTCAAGCAAACTGATAAGTATAACAAAGCCTTTTAGTATTTATCCGTTATTCATAACAAAAGAAACCCAAGCAACCACAAATATCACAATGGTATAAATATTCTAAGTATCATCCAACATCATTAAAGGGCTAATAAAATCATCTCAATGTAAAACCGCAAGAAAATTCTTATGTACCACTCGAGTGAGCGACTAATAAGTAAAACAACCATTCACAACGAAAATTCAGGAGAAAGTAAAGAAAATGATTGAAGAAATGAATAAGATTTCTCCACATATGCAAACCCTAAGCCAAGAACTATTGCAAAGACAAAATTTACCTTGAATTGGAATTGGGTAACTCAGAATTGAAGCTCGGCATTCCTCTTTCAGCTCCCTTGTCATGTTCAACACTAACAACCCTCCTGGTAGTTCTACTCCCCATACATCATTCTCACCACCACATCATCAATTCCCCTGCACCTCAACAAAACATGAAAACCTTAAAACCCCCAACCCAAAACAAACAACAAATGCAAGAACAAAGTGGCTGCCTCAGTAAAGTTAAAACCAAACTACTAAGAAATTCTCAGAACTAGTACAAAGCAAAACAGAATCAGAAACAAACATAGAACAAACCAATCCTAACACCCCCTCCCCAGTAAACACGAAGTGAATTCCAATCACAAGAACACAGTGCATACCACAGAGAAAGAAAAACAAAATCACAAAACTGTAGCAGAACCAAAAAAAACCCTTGAGTTGGAGTAACTCGTGTGAGCAAAAAATCAGCAACCTGTGTAAAAACAAAAAAAAAGTGAAAACTTTAGCACATCCGTGTGTACCCACAAGCCCAACTCCCGGAAAATGAGAACACACCCCACCAAATGAAATGCTCCAAAGTCAAAGCAACACACATTTAGAATAAAAAGACCAGTTTGACACCACCCCAGATGCCCCAAATGAAAAAATAATAATAATTAAATATTTTTCTTAAGAAAAAAAAAACACCAAATCCAAGCTCAGCAAGATCAAATTTTCAAAAAATCACCTACTAGTCCCAGTTGCAGTAAAACCCACCATGAACATAACGGCCTTTACTCATGCAACATGAAACTATAGTAAAAGATGAAGCAAACCCACCTTGGAAATTGGAATTCTTTTGATGATGATGTGCTATGATGGTGGTATTGTTCAACTTTGTATGTAGTTATCGGACTATTAGATTAAAGTAATTAGTAAGGAAACCGAGGGAAGAGAGAGATGAGAGAGAGGGACACGGATGATTCCAATCTCTAGATGTCTTCTTCTGCTCAAATCTTCCACTTTCCAAGGACTAATGATTTTTTAATTGCATTTTTATGGTAATGTTTTTGTGCTTTAACGTGTATTATTTTATCTTAAAAAATGTATTATTTTATTTGTATCAATTAATTAATATTCTCTTTGACGTTTAATTTATATTTTTACGGCTTAAATTACTTTTGGTCTCTATCAAATAAGATTTTTTTTATTTGAGTCCTTTTTTTAAAAAAATGGTTTCACTCCCTAAAAATAAAATAAGAATATTTTAGTCTCTATTATCCATAAATAGTTGTATTTATCTTATGACGTTTAGAGCTCATTGATTTATTATATTAATCTGATAAAAAAAAGCACATATAATTATTTTTGATAAATTATATTTTTAAATTTCATTTGTTCAAACATTTGATTATGTCAGATTAGTTGACGAAAAATTAAAAAACACAGCTTAAAAATTACATGATTACATGTGTTTATTATGTCCAAGTATTTTATAATGTAGCAAGTTAACATAAGTTATCAATATAACATTATATTACTTGATACCACAAACTAAAATATAAAAAAAAAAATTGAATTTTGCACAACCAAAATTAAAAACATCTTTATCTTTATAAGACTAATTAAAATCAAATACTCTATCTTATAAGAACTAATATAAAGATATTTAAGGCTTTTTTATTTTTAAAAATTTCAATAGTTTTATAGCCGATTTAAATTGTCATCCATGATTTATATTTAAGATAAAATTCACGTCAAAAACCATACACTGACGTAAAAACTGAAAAAATGTAGAACTAAAAACACACTCTTAATTAATGTTTAGGAAAATTAATTTTTCTAATTACAGACAATTCTATTAAAAATCGGATAATATAATTATAAATGACAAAATTCACTATCTAAATGTTTGTTGTAATTACAAAAATTGTTTGAACGAGTGTATTGAAAAAAACAAGTGGAGGAAATGAAGAGGATGGAATAAGTTTTCATATTTGGAGGAGTGTAAATTAAGGGAAGAATTATATTTGTGAAGTTCAGTACAAAAATAACTCCCCCGTAAGACAGAAAAAAAAAAGTGATCTCTCGTTTTTTTAACTTTTAAATATTTAAAATAAAACTATTTTTTAATAACATAAAAAGAGAAAAAAGTTATATTAAAAAAATAATATAATAAAGAAGTTATCATTTTTAAAGTTAAATTTTATTTTTAATTAACATAAAATTATAATATCAACTTTCTTTTCGATTTATCCAAATAAATAATAAAATTTCCTTCCCGTAAAAAAAAATCTCCTGTTTTTTTTTTTTATTTCATTCTAACCAAGTAACACATCATTTTTTTATTTTACTTTTCTTTTATTTCCATTTTTTATTTCTCTCTTTCTATTGTACTCTGATTCAAATAAAGTATAGAGAATCAAATGGTTTTAATTACATTTTACAATGCAGCTTTAACATGTCTATTGTATTTGTATTTTTGCTTGTGGTTTGATTAATTTATTTATTTTCTGCTGTTATTTATTTCAAAGTAGTTTTACAGTTTTACTGTCAGAGAATCAGAGATAGGAGATTTATGGACACAATAACAAGACACAGGCACGCAGCCCGTCTCTTTATCTTACACCTACCTTACTTTCTGTCACATAGTTGCTATTATGCACACCTCCTTCACAGAATCACGCCTGTTTGGATGCACTGAGAACTTGTTTAGTTGAAATCAAATATGAAAGAAAAAAATAATTTAAATTTTTGTGTGAATCTTATATAAATTATCTTTTTGTTTTGATTATTTGTTTGGTTAAAAATAAAAAAATAAAATATTAATGTGAATTTTATATCTTTATTTTTTTATTTTAATTCAAAAAATTATTCTTTTCTTTTCTTTCATTCTCTTCTTCTTTTCCAAACATATCCTATTTCAATTTTTTTTTTCTTTTTTCACTTTTTTCTTTTCTTTTTCCTCTAACCAAATAACTCCTGAAAGTTAGCTGATGAAAGTTCTCTACCATGAAGGGTTATACTCAATTAATATTCCAAAAAAATTTAAAAGATTTTTTATATAAAAAGAACTTGTGATATTCAATCAAGACTTTTAAATGATGTAAATAAGTTTTATGGTATTCAATTAGTACTATCAAAATTTTTAAGAAGTATAATAAACTTGTTGATATTCAATTAAATTTTTTTATAACTTATAAAAAGTCTTATAGTATTTAAAAGTATATGAGCTTTGATGTATTATTTTTTTGGATGGATTTTACATGTTTTTTTAGTCGAAAGTATAAATACCACATACATCCAAACCTTTGAGATTTTTCAAGAGTGTTTCTTTCTTTTTTTCTGCCATTGACAAACTTCTTTTTTTCCCCATCAAATAATCACATTCAAATTCTTGAGATTTTTTTAGGACTTTTTTTCCTACCGTTATAGACTTCTCTTTCTTTCACCACACATAATTATTTCATTTATTCATTCTAGTGAATTTCTAATTGAGCCAAATGAGGAATCTTATCATTAATATTTTGAAGTTATACATCATTTTTTTTGTGTTAACTTTCTATTCATTAGAAGAAAGGGAAATAAGTAAAATATGACAAAAAATTATTTTTGTCAAGAATCAAATTCGGATAGTATCCAAATAATTCAATCTTAATTTCATCACATAAGTCATTTATGAAGGTGAAGTCTCACACATTAGCTAGAAAATGAATAAGTTAAGCAACATATAAGTGAAGATAACCCACAAACTTGATGCCTTAAAGTTTTGGGTTAAAGATATATAGTGTTAAGTTTACTTGTGTGATGTACTCGTAACACATTAGATGAAGATCTCTTAGTATTTTATCCCCTTTAGATCCACAATAACTAGTATCAGAGTTGATGGTTCAACTAGATGACTAAATCACATAAGTATAATGGAATTGGTGATGAGTCCAAACATAAAGATCCCTTGTTTCAAAAGTCTATGTGGCAATCCATATATGGAAATTGAAAAATCTTTATTGTAACATGGAGTTAAGGCAGGGTGTTCTACTAATGATAGGTAATAGTTGTGTAAGTATCCAAAGCATGTTGACAACAATGACTAAGTGTTAAGGGGGCTAACGACAGAGAGCATATTGGCGGTCATAGTTAAGTTCTAAGGGCAACCATTGAATTCTCATGGATTAAAAAAAGGCTTCCACTAGAGCATAAGTTACCATGTGGAAGAAACTCATATTTAATTTGATGGGGGAGATTGTTTAAATTCAAGTATGAAGGTGAAGTTCGACATTGGATAAAAATGAGCTAAGTTCACTTGTGTCACAATCCTAGTGCCTTAAAATTTTAGATTGAAGGTAGTATCAAGTTTACTTGAGAGTACTTGTAGTTCATCGAATGAAGATATCATGATATTTTACACTTCTCGAATTTACAACAAATTATGATCATCGTACTCTATCATCACCTATGCTACACCTATTATGTGATTCACCAAATTACTTAGAGAGAAATGAGAGAATATAAGGTGACTTTTTTATTAAAAATATTTATTATATTGAAAACATCAAATTATTTAATATTTATATTTTATCTTTAATTATATTTTTAGTCCCTAATGTTGCTAAAATTCAAATTAATCCTTCAATTTTTTTTTCAAATTTGACTTCGCCATTAAAATTATACAATTTTGATAAATCTATCTATTAATTTGATATCTAATATTTAACGAAAATATTGAAATGATAGTGTAATAAAATTTCATGTCAACATTGTTAATATTAAATGTCAAGTTAATGAATGATTCAAAATTGTACAATTAAAATAATGAGAAGAAAATTCATAAATAAAAAAGGAAGAATTAGATTTGAATCTCGATGATATTTATAAAGGGAATTAAAAAATATAATATAACCTATTTTTTGAGTAATTGAAAACATTTAGAAAATATTTAACTTCTTTACACTAATGTGTAAATGCAATAGAAAAATCCCCCTTTTCTATTTGTTAGCTTATTAAAAAATTGTTGAATAGTACAACAAATTTCTTTTTTGAAAGAGGTACAGCGAATTTCTTAGAACCACAAAACTCTTGTTCTCAGTATTCCTTCTCTCTTTTTAAACCATTTGTTTTCTCTTTTACATATCTGTCTCCATCGTGATTCATAAAACACACACACACACACATATCACCCTCATCACGAAAAATCTTAATTATATGCACAAAATAAATTACTGTTGAAAATATTATTATCTATTATTATCACTAATTGTCTTTTTCAGAAATATAATTTTTAAAAAATCGATCGATCGAATGGTGCATTTATTATTCAATACAAATCTGTAAACTATTATATATGCACCCTCTTATACCTTGGTCGATCAGATGAAGTAACTTTGATGAGAAGTTTATTGAGTTGAAATGAAATACAGGGCATTAATTATTTGGTCTAAAAGTGTATATATATACGATGCATCGTAGAATCTACCAGGTTCTTCATTGCCAAGTTTTCTATGGTGTGTCATTGTCTTAACTATGTAAATGGAGAACTTGGGAAGCATTCATGTAAGTTCTCTACACGCAACCGTATTGATAGTTTGATACATTTGACCAAGTGCATACTTTCTAGTTCTTCGATGCTGACAATGTGGCAAGTCATTCTCATGTTAAACAAAATTAAAACAACATAATCCCAGTTATTTATTGTAATTTTAGTGCGTGGGATTAGGTTAAGGTAGTTGATCATGTAACTGTTACGTCTCTAATTTTCTTAAATTAGTTTATCCTTGGCTTATGAAAGGGAATTCAGCAACTATCATGCTTTTCTCTATTTTTCCTTCCTTACTATTTAAGGTATTGTTTGAATAAATTTCTCAATCGGTTAGAAGAAGAAAATTCAAAGATAAAATAAATTAAACTTTTAATAAGTTAAAATTAATATATGCATAACTTAAAATTAACTTTCGGATAAATGAAATGAGAAAAAATCTATCAATCAACTTATGTATAAAGCTAATTTTTTTATATTTTTATTTTTTTATCATAAATTCTTATGAAAAAGTTTATTTAAATAGAATGTAAATTGTATTTATATTTTGTTATTAGCTTTTTTTTATAAAAATCACATACATCATTCATGAGAGTCAATCTTACTTAAATCAGGTAGCACCACATTAATGATAGAATTCTCAATCTAAGTATTTAATGGAATTGCATACCTTAATCTACAATTCAAAATCATTGATTATATTATTGGAATTATCTCTATTAGTTTATTCAAGTATTTGATTCACCTATAGTATATTATGGTACCTTTAAAGGTTAGTCTATGAATACTTAGGTGACAAGATGAGTCAACCGTCCCATCATTAACTCATAAAAATGTAAAGGTTGGTCTTTCAGAAATTAGGTAACAAAATGAGTCAATCGTCTTATCATTAACTCATAAAAATGGGTCAAGGTAGGTTGACTCACATAGAAGAAGTGGATCATAATCTTTGCCTTGACCCATTTACATTCATGTTGGGGGTTGACCCACTAAAAATAAAAAATGATTTTGAGTCAAAATCCATCTAGCAACCAAAAAATTAAAATATTTAATATTAAATTCTTTTTAATTACTCATACTATTCATTTTTTACGTGAATTCATTATCTTTATAGTCTCTTTTATTTGAACATCAATTATTTCTCATAATTTTTATGTAAGTGAGTCTAACAAAATAAATTTCACTTCTCAAATTAGTCAAAAAATCAAAATTACATCCCAAAATTAACATAAAAAACTAAATTAATTAAATTTTCTAAAACATAAAAACACCAAACTAAATATAATCCCAGGAACAAAAGTTTATGTTAGCCAAAATAAAAATACAAGTACCTTTATTTTTTAAGAGGGGATTTTAGATATAAAGCAAAAACAACTTTATTACAATATCAACTCCCTTAATAAATTATAAAAGTAAAAGGAGGGAGAAAATGTGACACAACCGTAAAAAAAAAAAAAAAGACAACTTGATATTCACATTTTTTAAGAAGATGGGAAGTTACTCTAATTAAAATTTGTAATAAATAAATATTTTTAAATATAAATTATATTTTGAATTTGTAATGAATAATTTATATTATGATGTAAGATTATTTTAAATTTTTTACAATTTTAAAAAACTATCAAAATTCAATTTAAAAGATGTAGATGAAAGAAGATTGATCAAAAGGAATAGATAGTTAAGCAAAATCAAATATACAAATATAGGTAATGAAGGTTTATAACTTGAGATGATTGAAGGATAATTTTTTTGTCTAGTTACTAAGGCAGTGTATATATAAAATACACATTAAGAAAAGAAAAGAAAAAAGTGAGAGAAGATTCCGAAGTATATATATTCTTAAATATAAGAGTACATTTGCACAATTTGCACTATTGCCCATTTATTTTGAATAGAAAAAACTTATATATATTAACTAAAGTGGGGTATACAGGCTAACCCAAATCCAAAAAATAAACGGGTCAACATATTTTTTTATACATAACGGGTGAACATAATGGTTGGCAAGGGGGCAAAAGAGAGTGGTACATAAAGTAAAATTTAATATTTTTATTTTATTTTAAAGAAAAGAATTATATGTAGGATTTTTTAGTCAACACGTGATATTTGTTTTCTTTTCTTTAAAACTTAATAACAAATATATGTTTTTATTGATAGATCTAAAATTTGAATTTTAGTTATTTTATCTTTACATATCATGATTGGTCTAAAGTTTATATTATATCCATCACAAGTTGGGGAGCTAACTTCTAAGTCTAAATGAAAATATTAAAAATCTAAAAAAGCAAGATGAATATAAAAATGAAAACAATAACAAATTAACATGAATGTAAAGTTATGATCATTAACTAAAACATATTTATGGTTAATTAATTGGCAGGTTGAGGAATAGTAGAAGCCATATTCAATCAAAAACAAATGTTATTCAAACGCATCTCAAGTAGTTATAATAAAATCTGACCACTTGATCCTTTATCTTTTCTAGCTATACGAAATTATTTAAGCAATTGTCGTTAAATAACCACTAATCAAATATAAATCTTGTAATAAGCTATTTTTTATTTTTTAATGCTAGTTTATTTTTTTCAAACATATATAAGTTATGTGGGTTAAATAAGTTGGTCTATAAACTCATTTATTCTATCAGATAAAGAAGTCAACCCGTATAGATTCACGTCTATATGGATTAACTTTTATTGAGTTAAGGTGAATGTAGAATTAATTAAATAGACAAACTTATAAATTGAAGATCATGTTTTTTTTTATAATCATAATTAAAATATTTAACTTTCTAATCATACTTCAAAATATTTATATAAATTTCGATACTTTGAACTAATTATGATATTAATTATTGGTTTGGGACTTGGTGTATGTTTGATAGAATGAAAGAAAAAAAAATGGAAAAAAAAGTTTTAGATTAAATAATAAAGTAAAAATATGAATCCCACAAAATTTTACTCCTTATTTCACCACATCTTTTTTCACATCTACAAAAGGAACATTCATCACACTAAAATCTCCTCGCGACCCCACCCCTCCTAAGGATTAAATTGAAGTTCATATACTCATCACCTGTTTTTAGAATTTATCTTTAATAGTAATAAAGCCTTTTAAATATATGGTTTTAAATTTAATTTTGAGAATTTATTAAAAAATATAGCAGTCAGAAATGATACCAAGAGCTTTTAGTGCGGGCTCTTTATAAATAGAGGCTTTCTTATAAATAATTGGTTCAATTATAAATTGAAAAATAAAAGCAAAGTTGGTAGTTGAAGAAAATAAGAGACAGTGATGCTATATACCGTGCGAATTATTTGTGGACGAGGCCACGCCGCCACGAACGAGACGAGATCACGCGAGGGATGTGTTTAGGCGAAATGATAAGGATTTTTTTTAATTATTATTTATGAATTTGTTTTGAATTATTATTTAAAAAAATATAATTCATAACATCTATTACCACATTTAAAAATTGACAGTTATAATTAATATTATTTTTTTATTTTTTATAACTAAAATTATAAAATATAATTTTTTTTTATAATTTACTTCTTTAAAATTATAGGATTAAATATTTATAAAGTCATAAGATTTCTTTTTGTTTTTATGACTTTAAAATTGTTGAATTTTATTTTTTTATACAAGTCGTAAATTTATTTATGATTTTTATTTTTAAAAAATTGTAAATAAGTTTCTAATTTAATTATTTAATAAACAAATATATTTATACCTTTTTTTAGTTTTATTTAATATTTTGTATATATTTTTGATATCATTTTATTTAATGTTTCTATATTTTTAATATTATTTTATTTAATATATTTTATATGATTTTATTTAATATTTATTTAATTTTTTATATTATTTTATTTAATATATTTTCTATATTTACTTTTATTTCAATATTATCTATATATTTTGAAATAGTATTTAAATTTATTAATGAAGATCCATTTTTGATAAAAATATTTACAAAT